>VZTQ01010290.1:52028-87248 GCA_013400755.1 Pelecanoides urinatrix | reverse complement strand
TTTGTTTGTTTGGTTGGTTTTTTTGTTTGTTTTTTTTAGGAAATGGTGTGGAATGAGCAAACTACCGTTTGGTGGCTGGGAATCTAGAGGAATGCAATCCCTGTTTTTACTGCTGCTGTAAAAACAGCTGTTACCTTCTGATGCCACCCTAACTTCTCCAAACTAGAAGGAACTGGAAATACTCCACTGAGCTNGTTTTTTTTAGGAAATGGTGTGGAATGAGCAAACTACCGTTTGGTGGCTGGGAATCTAGAGGAATGCAATCCCTGTTTTTACTGCTGCTGTAAAAACAGCTGTTACCTTCTGATGCCACCCTAACTTCTCCAAACTAGAAGGAACTGGAAATACTCCACTGAGCTATTACTGGGTTGATTCCAAAGTTAGTGAACTTGCTGGAGTTTTCTCATCTATTTCATTTCCGTGTTGTCTGTTGAGATTAGTCTCATTTGTTAGCAAGCTGTGCTGTATTGCTGTAGTACCTAGTAACCTTAGTCATGGATCAATGTGCTGAACAATGAGCAATCAGGAACAAATGGATGGATTGTGCCTAGAGAATTTTCAAATCCAAGTCCTTAAAATGCATAACTTAGCTGGTGTTAAATGTGTCCTACAGAAAATGCTGCATGGCAAAGCTGGACAGATTAATGACAGAGAAATTCCTGTTGCGCATTACTAAGTACACAGGAGCCACATCTGTCTCCAGGAGTCCCATGAACCACACAAATGGTTGCAGCCTGAGAGAAAGTCTGGGGAAGGCACCACATATGCTTGCCCTCTTCTTATCCTCTTTTGAGAGGCTCCAGCCTAACTGGATCTTTTGTTTGACCTGATACAGTTGTTGTGTTATTATGTTCCTCTCCTTGAAAGATATTCTGTAATGAAGTCATTCACAAAGGCAATGTTTTTTGATGTAGTGGATCAGGGAACTGCAGAAAAAGACAAAATCATTCCTGTTAGTTCAAAGAGTAGTTATGTGCCAAAAGAACAGCTTCAGCTCTAGGTACACAGAAATCTTGCTGCTTCACAGCTGCTTCAACTTTCATTAGTTTATTGATTGCTACCAACTGTTGCAGAAACAGTTTTGGACTGGAGGCTCAGGTACTGTGAAATGGTTATTTGATTATTACTAACAATTTAAGAATTCTGGTGGCTAGCAAAATGAGCATCCCTAACATTGAGACTTTTTGCTGTATTATTCAGGGAGGAAGGGGATCTAAGATGAATATGTACAGACTTTGGCCACAAACACATTTAGCAGGGAGCCAGTGTACTGAAACAGTGCAACTCTGTTGTTACTAGAGCCACTGATGTGCTCTGATATATAATTACTTAAAGCAAAGTAGAAAACTGGCACCAGGGGAGAACCTGACTCCCACATACTTCATTCAGACCTAGAATATTTTTATAGGAAGTTGCGAACCAACAGTTCCCCTGTTCAGAAGGTGGATGTACACTTGGATCTTCTGCAGCTAACAGTTTAGCTACTGTATCACTGCTTTTATTAGGCTTTATTAGCCTTCTTCAGTGAGGGGCTAGGTATACACTCAGCTTACCAACTGATTGAAACCCATGGATGACAAGGCTGAGTACATGTAGTGTTGGAAGGTCCTAGCAGCTGTGCAATGCCAGAATTTAGCTTGTTATGCCTTTGCTCATCTATAAAAACATTTTACTGTTCACCAGAAGCTTAAAATTTGTTTCTACGGCACAGTACACTGTTGTGTAGATTCCCATGCTAGCTGTAAAGGAGCTGAGGCACCAGTGCCAGTATATCTGCACTGGTAAAGTGCTTTGCCCAAGCAAAAATGGAGCAAAAAAAAGAACAAGCTCTAGTTTCTCTTCAAAGCAAGGCATTTTACTGTGTCAACAAACTCTAGGGGACTTTATTACTGTCAGGATTAGAAAGGGAATTTGGAAGTGATAGAGGGATATAAATGTTGAAATTCGGAACTTAGGCACCCAAATCCTGTCTTCTCAATCTAGTCTGTTACTGAGAATGCGAGCCTGAGTGGCAGCTTCAGAACTACTGTTATGAACCTGTAATTGGTTTTCCTTCTCTTATGGTGCCTGCAGTCTTTCCTTGAACATGGACAGGTTTCCTGCAGGTCACAGGCATATTTTAAAATTAGTAAAATGGAAAATATTTTTTCTTTTTCTGTTGCTTACTTAGATACTTTTTTTTTTTTTTCTCCCCTTCTATTTAAGGCTATTCTGTAGGCCAAAATTTTACTAAAGGTGGTAAACTCTGCAACTTGCAAATTTCAGGCTAGACATTAGTCGAGGGTAAACTCTTACAGCCCATATTACAAGTGGGTAAAAGATATTGTCCAGCTCTGTGCCAGAATTCACCTTAGGAGTTTGTGAAATACCGGGAAGAATAATCCTAATCTAAGTTGAGAGAATTTCTAAATACTGTTACAATAAAAATACTTATCAACTGATTAGTGCTACCAGTTTCTAACATTGGTAGGCTATTTTCTTACCCCCTGTTGTTGTAGTTNAAACAGTGCAACTCTGTTGTTACTAGAGCCACTGATGTGCTCTGATATATAATTACTTAAAGCAAAGTAGAAAACTGGCACCAGGGGAGAACCTGACTCCCACATACTTCATTCAGACCTAGAATATTTTTATAGGAAGTTGCGAACCAACAGTTCCCCTGTTCAGAAGGTGGATGTACACTTGGATCTTCTGCAGCTAACAGTTTAGCTACTGTATCACTGCTTTTATTAGGCTTTATTAGCCTTCTTCAGTGAGGGGCTAGGTATACACTCAGCTTACCAACTGATTGAAACCCATGGATGACAAGGCTGAGTACATGTAGTGTTGGAAGGTCCTAGCAGCTGTGCAATGCCAGAATTTAGCTTGTTATGCCTTTGCTCATCTATAAAAACATTTTACTGTTCACCAGAAGCTTAAAATTTGTTTCTACGGCACAGTACACTGTTGTGTAGATTCCCATGCTAGCTGTAAAGGAGCTGAGGCACCAGTGCCAGTATATCTGCACTGGTAAAGTGCTTTGCCCAAGCAAAAATGGAGCAAAAAAAAGAACAAGCTCTAGTTTCTCTTCAAAGCAAGGCATTTTACTGTGTCAACAAACTCTAGGGGACTTTATTACTGTCAGGATTAGAAAGGGAATTTGGAAGTGATAGAGGGATATAAATGTTGAAATTCGGAACTTAGGCACCCAAATCCTGTCTTCTCAATCTAGTCTGTTACTGAGAATGCGAGCCTGAGTGGCAGCTTCAGAACTACTGTTATGAACCTGTAATTGGTTTTCCTTCTCTTATGGTGCCTGCAGTCTTTCCTTGAACATGGACAGGTTTCCTGCAGGTCACAGGCATATTTTAAAATTAGTAAAATGGAAAATATTTTTTCTTTTTCTGTTGCTTACTTAGANGAGGGTAAACTCTTACAGCCCATATTACAAGTGGGTAAAAGATATTGTCCAGCTCTGTGCCAGAATTCACCTTAGGAGTTTGTGAAATACCGGGAAGAATAATCCTAATCTAAGTTGAGAGAATTTCTAAATACTGTTACAATAAAAATACTTATCAACTGATTAGTGCTACCAGTTTCTAACATTGGTAGGCTATTTTCTTACCCCCTGTTGTTGTAGTTCACTTAAGTTAGTTAAGTGTTGTTCACGGATCTCTTCCAATCCACACGCTTCCGTTTCACTTACGCGTACAGATGCAGCAGCTCGTATCGTAGGTTAGGGATATTCCTTTCCCACATCACGCAAATGGTGTGTAATATCTTCGTGCCAGCCTGAGAATTACAGGCAGCCTTGTTATAAATACTTTAAACTTCACTACACCAGTTAGGTGTTTCAGTGAGACTAAAGTGAGTCTCTAATGACTGATACAACCCTTATTATGTGATACTGATTTCTCCACAGAATATAAACATGTTTCCCAATTAGGACTAAGACTGTGAATAGGCCATTATCCTTCACGTTTCCACCAGTCTATTCTACTGAAGAATAATAAAGGGGCACTGGAAAACAGATATCAACAAATGAATATAGAACAGTATATTAAATAGCCCACAGCAAAGTGCTAAGTAAATATAAGCAGATAAATCCTAAGTTATGCTGAATACTGTAGCATTTTGTTTTGATGGCAATGCACCAACAAGACAATTTTGTGAGCTGCTAGGCTGGCGAATGGTGGAAGGACCAAGATTGAGTCAGCCTGTCATACAGTCAGTATTCTTGCATACCGTTGCTGTGATCCCAGACAAATCCTCTCTGATCCTCCCTTTTTGGGTTGTAAATTCTTGAAAGTGGGGATTGTCTCCCAGGATGTACTTAGACATTGTAGCTTAGTCTCTACTTGATAAATCCTATCTGCGGTGCATGTGATAATTTAATGGTGGTCTTGGCTACATGTGACCTCTGCCCTAGAGAAACTGTCTATCCATCGTACCCCCAGGGCAGAATTAACGTGTAGATTTATGTTTTATAATGTGTTTTTGTTTCAAGTCCGTATGCTGTTTACATAGCAGAAATGCATTCTTTTTAGAGCGGACCATTATGCTGTTACTCATGTGTGGGAGTGTCCTTATTCTTTGCTCTCAGCTGAGATGGAGGATGAGTCCTTCAGAGCAACAATCTAAGCACCAAGCAGGGGCTCTTGATTCAGTGTGGTGCATCAGAGGAGTCCAGAAGTCCTGAAGAGACACATTCCAACAGCATCAGTATCTGAAATGTGAAGCTCTACCTACGTTTTTCTATTTATGTTTCTAAATACTTAAATATTGGGGGAAAATAATAAAGAAAATCAAAGCAACAGCATTTAGCTTGTTACAACTTACCCTTTGCTCTGTCTGGATTTAAAGAAACAGTAGAAGGATACTAGGTATTTCAATTTATGTAGTGCAAAGTGTGAATACTCATCTGATCTTTATTTGTGCTGCTGGAAACTTTTTGAAGACTATTTCTCGCTGCTTCTCATGTACAGAGACAGATCTTCTTTTTCTGGGAGCCTCAGTCTTGGCACAAAGTTTATAAACCTTCTGCCTGAGGATTGGGAGCCTTCAATCTCCAGCGTGCTGCACTAATGTTGCTATTTACTGTAATATACAGGGAGCCAAAAGACTCCTGTCTCATAATAGTAAAATGTACTGTCTCTGTAACATGGGGTATTGATACAAAATACACAATAAATATCTTCATCTTCTCGCCTCCATTTTGAAGACATCTATGGCAAAGAATAAGGCGAGGTTCTCAGTATTTTCCCCTCTTGTTTTGGAATCGTATCATTGATGCCAAGACCTTTCTGCAGTTATCAGAGATTCATTTTGTGTTTAGTGGGGATGGAATAAATACGAATGTTCATGGGAATTCACACTCACGTTTCATCACCAAAGCACTTGCACCTCTCAGGTCTTTTAATAGAATTTGGCCCACTTATATGCCCGCAACAAAAATCTTCATAAAGCTCTGAAAGGATTTTTTTAGTTTATTTATTTTAGCCGTCTTTATTATTTCTTTTAGCAGAACTATGTTTTTATAAGGCAATATCCTGCTTGACAATCTTTCAGAAGCTGTAACTATTCTCTTGGAAAAAGCAGAAGAATAACAGAATGTTGAGATTTTGCCGTGTAAATTTGATGCCACCTACTTAAAGGTAAATCAAGATAAACAGAGATAAATGATTCAGGCAAAAGCTACCCTTTGTGTCTCTGGCATTAGTAGAAGAATGCAGGTTCAGCTCATACTCTGAGATCACATAAACTTGTATTGTCATTGTTGTTAATGTTGGTGGCACTTTGTTAGTCCCTCGTCTGCAGTAAAAGCTAAGCAAGATTGCATCTAAGCTGGCATTACTAAGTGGAAGGAAAACCTAGCTAGACTGGAAAAAGAAGAAAGAATCAAGGAAAAAGACATAAAGGAGAGGCTGACAGGAATTAATATCTCACATTTCAAATTTGAGGCATAACCAAATCTGGCAAGATCAGGTGAGTTCAAAATACATGAGGATTGGAAACAAGACTACAGTGTCAGGTCTTCATGCTTTAGTGCTTGCCAAAGTTCACTTTTTATATTTCTTTCTTTGGAAAGCTGGAAATTTTCCCACATTTGGCCAATCAGAATTTATTTTGTTGGTTTTATTATGAGCCTCTCTCCCAGTTTAGAAAATCTTTCAACCCCTTTGCATTGCAGCCTCTGATTTTACAAAGTGTTTTTCATTTATCCTACTTTTCCAAACATACAACTGAATTTGACTCAGTCAGAATGTGTTTAATTTGTGTTAACTCTCATAACAATTTGTGTGATAGTGCAAATTAGATAATGGGACTATTTTGAAGTGTAGACATCTACTCAACAGCATTGAATGCTGGGCTGCATCCTACTCACCTGAGTTCAGTGAGGTTGTGTATGACTTACAGTACTTCCTGGCAATTTCTGAAACAGAGAGCATGATGCAACTTGGAGGTATCAAACTGCGTTATGTATGAACCCCCTACATGAGCAGGCTAGTTCTCTGAATGGAGAGGTATTGACAGTACAAAGAATAGTAACTGGCCTGAAATTCCTTTTGAAATTACTGAGATGATACTGTTTATGAACTTTGTAGAAGTTCTGATTTGTTTGGTCTGAGGCTTATTTGCAAAGTGAAATCTTGAGTGCCTGTGCCATTACAGCTCAGAAAGCAACTGATTATTGTGTCTGGAAAGCAGCTTCCTATAAAAAAAAAATTGAGTTTCTTTAGCTTCTTTCACATAGGAATAATGTAAATTCCCAAATAATTTTCTTTTCTTCCAAGAAATTTCTAATAAAAGCTTAAATTTTGAACTGATGTTACAAAAGAAAATGAGAAATTGGGGGAGAGGTTGACTTCAGAATGCATGAATTCAAAATTCAAGATTTTAATTTTGTGTAGATTCCTTCACCAGCATAAGAAGTGGACGTACATAAAATATTTTTCAACCAACTGCAAGCAGAAATCTAGCTTATATGATGGTACTTTATTTACTAACAACCTTTACAGGTATGTGAATGAAAAGCCATGGTCTCTTTTCCGCCAGGGGAGAAATTTCAGTGCCATCTTATCCCCTAATTGAAGTGAATTTTGCTGGTCTCAGCTCACTTCCTAGTTACTCTATTCCAAATCAGATATTAAAAAAAAAAAAAAAGGACAAATTGACAGCATCTGATATTGAGAATCCTTGGAATTGAATTAGCTACTCAGTCAGGATTGAGGTCGTTGCTGGGACAATGTAGCAAAATCATTTTATTCAGTGGCCTTTCACAGTAGCTGTATCTGAAAGCCAAAATGTCTCTGTGCTTCTTACTCAGTGATGTCAGAGAATGTCAGAGCAGAGATGCACAATACATTGGGGTGAAGAAAAGTTATCCATAATGAGTGTTAGCTATACTAAGGTTTGTTTTCAGAATGGTAGAGGTTTATCCTAATCTGGAGGAAATCAACAGTGTTTAGGTATTGTAGACATGTTACATACAGTTATTAAACTGTTCTTTCCCTGGCTGATAATTTACTACTCATATGTATAACTGTTTTATAATCTATTTGATATACTTGAAATAAAAATTTTATGCAATATTATCCATATGGCAGAAATATTGACATGTTTTTGTGTACTGTCTAAAAGTGAAACAGAGTCAGTTAAGTGTACCAGAGAACTAAATTGGCAAGTAACTTGTTGAAATTTTAAAATCAGGTATTTCTTTGAGCCTGATAAGAAACAGACAATTACTAGTGTGAAGTTCATAACATAAAATTGAATGTTTTTCTGATCTGTGGTATGCTATCAAAATTGAAGTGTCAAAATGAGAGATCTTGTGAAATATTTGCTTCACAAAGAAAATACTCTTCTAGGAGATACTTAATTTAGAAAAATCTTGCTGGTGGTGAAATACGAACCAGGCAATACTGATCTAGCATTTCAGTCACTCAAATGCTACAGTGAAACTGCTCTTGTGTAATTACCTGACCAGTTTATTTCAGTTAAGTATTTTTGATACAAACCGAGAAATTCTCAGTGCTCTCAAAACATGCAAAATCCCAGTCTCCACTGATACTCAAATTCCCTTCTGTCCATTTATACCTTATATCAAGGCAATAATGCAGCCTTGGATTTAGTTCCAAGCCTTGTTCTTTTAATCTCCTTTCCAAATGTGTTGAGAAAAAGCAATAGCCAATGTTTAATTATCTTCTGCACCAGTAGTTCCGCCCTTGGCGAGTAGAGGATTATTTGCCTCATGTCAGGAATCCAGTGGATTCTCTGTGTGCTCTCTGACCCGCTTGCTGAGAATCTGCAATGACAATACAAGCAGAGGACCAGGGAAGTACTCTTCAAAAGAAAGGTGACAGCATTGCTAGCATGAAAAAAGGGAGTGTTATTTTCTCACTTTTCTCTGTTTGTTATACTTTGGAGGCCGGCACAATTACAAGAACTAGGAGAGAAACATCGTAGCATCCACTTAGTTTAACTGAAACACTCTGACCTGGAGGGCTTTTCTGCTGTGTCTGATGTTTGTTAATCTGGTTTCAGCTAATCTCTTTGGGATATTGTCAAGCGAAGTGTTCATCCTGCACTTTGTATTTTTAGTATTTAAAAGTAAGTACTTTTGCACTGAGAAACACTAGTCCCCTAGCTCTTACTGTGCTAGTAGTGATATTAATTTAGTTCAAGACAAAATGTGTGCTGTTAATTTGTTCAGCGTTAGCCTTCTTCCAGTTTAGTTACTGGTGGAAGCCAGCTTTCTCTCAACTCGTGTATGTTACAAAAAGGCGAAAGCTAGCTAGCTAGCTATTTGTGGGAGTGGGAAAAATTCCAGATAATTTAAATCATCGTAATGAAAGAGGAAAGGGAGCTGAGATTCTCATTTTGGCTTTAAAGTTAAAGCTATAAGGCAGAGGTTGAAATGCTAAGAACAAGTTTCAGATGAGAAGAATAGTTATGAACTTGATGAATTAATTAGGGTCAAAAATTAAAATATGACTGTGATGCTGTACCTCTGAGTCATTTGAATATACTTGGAATGGCAGTGAATAAAAATGCTCAGGCTTACCCAAGCTAAAAATGCCATCGTTTTTGGCTGACATAGGGAATATAGCTTAAAATGTGTATGTCATTGAAATGCCAGAAATGTCTGATAATTCACAGGAAAATTAAGACACTTGTAATGACAGATCTATTTTATCAGTGTGATGATGAGAATTGAACCCAAGCCCAGGCATCAAAGTAATTCAGCAGGCTCACAGCTTCATTTGTACTTCTTGTTCCATTTTTCCTAATCAAAGTCGCTTGGGGACTCTGGTATGGGACACATCATTGTCACTTTTACAGTAAATCCCGACATTCTTTAGCAGCTTCTCTGTAGGTAAGAGTTGCACTGTGTTGTTTTGGTTTTTTCCTCCCTTGTCAGATACATGTGACAGGTTAGCACCAGTTTTTGACTGTGTGTGCTCCATTTTCACTGCATGCCGAGGCAATTTGCTATCAGTGCACTTTGTTATTTCCTCTGCTTTGTCTTTCTGACCTGCAAGGTGCTTCTCGGCAGTAACTGTTCTTTGAATACAAACATTCTGAAAGCTCTCCAGGCTACATGCTGTTGCTGTGAGTTTGTAGAGGAGTTTTAATCTGTAAGAAGTAGATTTCTGTTTAAGTACCCATTTTTGGCTGCAGGCCAAGTTATTGTTTAACAGTCAAGTTACACTGAGTAGGTAATATTGCTGTTTAGCCTCCAAATTATTAGGGCTGGATGAGCTCAAGAGACACTGGGTGTTTCTGCACCCGATCGTTCCTCCTGCAGCCTTATGGACTCTGAAATGTGCGTACACCTAGAGAACACCCCAGCATTTACATCATCTGTTGGTTTCCCAACCTTTAAAAATGGACAGCAGAGTCTCACTTGAAAAAACACAATATTTTCAGTTGCTAAAGTTTTTTTTTGCTTTTTGGGTTTTACAGAAGTAACTTACTTAGGAGCATTAATGTACTGCTAACGTAACAAGAGAGAAAGGAACCATAATGTTTACTCTGTTTCCTACAGGAACTCGGGAAACAACCAAAATGAAGATAAAGCTCTGCTAATGTTACTAATAATACACTTGAAAATGATTTCCTTCAGTCTATCTTCTTTTTCTTTACTGAGTATAAAGCTGAGTTAATAGGTTTGTTCACTTAAGACATAGGTATGGGCTTTTTACACCTCCTGGTTGTTTTTTCCATCATTTTGTCCATGGTATACCAATCTGTTCTCAGGGCTCTGCTTGCACTTTTTTTCCTTGGTGGTTTCTCTTTTTTCAAGCTTCTCTTCAAAATATCGAGTGGTCAGGATTGGCTCCTGATAGACTCTCTAGGGGACTCAGTGATGTGGCGGGGATAGATTTATATAGGGAGATTCTAAGCAGCCTGTTGGCTTTATAGATGGAGACTCATATAAAAATGAAAAATAGTTAACCAAGATTCTGTACACCTAGAAATTGAAGTCAGCTGATTTTAATCCCCTATGTAATACATACACCCTTGTATCCAATTTAAGTGGCATGTAGCATATTTAAATACAATTAATAGGTAGCTAGGACCTTAGAATGGTGGTATTCCCAATAAGACCTGGCTCATCTGTGGTACTCTAGAGCCTTTACACTGTAGTTCTATATTAAATTCTCATTTATTGGATAATGTCATTTATTAAGTAACAAAGTTCTTACTAGTGGAGCTGGAATCTAAACCTACACGTCCTGATTTCATAACCCCTATTCTAGCCAGTAGCTTCTCATTGCTTATCTCATTAGTAGTCAACAATTCTTTGCTCTAAAACATGTATGTATTTAAAAAAAATGCATGTATATTACAAAAGGAATGTATAGGCATCTACAGACACACATGGTGAAATACAGACTAAGCAAGGCAAATCTGCAGTCTAATAAAGTTAAAGCCATTTAACACTATTCTGATTTGCTAAGCAATGCCCAAGCTGAACAATATTATCAGATTCAGCAGCTGCTCTTTTGTTCAGCCACAGGCTGAAATATAGGAGGTAAACAAAAATGGAGCTAAAACCCCACAGCAACAAAGGTTTGAAAAGCTTGATGAGGGCTTTATTTTGCCTCTAAACCTACATCTACTCCACCTGTCAAGCCTTTATTGCTTCAGTGTCTATTAAGGCAATAGCCACATGCTTTTGTTGGGGAGTCAGTATGTATCTAGTTTTTAACCAGAGGATGAGTCAGAGTATTTTCAGAAGCTTTTGCTTACTATATTTCTGTTCATCAGATACACAGACTTTAAGGGTGGAAAGGATCAAACCAATTGCATAGTCCTGGACTGCATTAGACCTGCTTCTTTGACTTTGTCCATGTGGCACAATTCAGTGTGCAGTAAGGAAAGCCAGGTTAGCTCAGAGCGAATTAGCTTTCAGGACCTGGGCTATGTAGCTGTGCCCAGAGATCGCCCTGCCTCTCCAGCACAGGGAGAAGGATGTAGAGCAAATGCATCAGTACTGCTTGTTGCACTGAAACTAGCTTGAGCAGGGTATTGCATTGCATTGCACTGTCCTGTGTTTTGTAGGACAGCTATAGCCTTACTTCTTTTGGCATACTTATGCAACTGTTTCCCTCTTGATTGTAGCTTTTGTTGTACAATAATGATGATTATCAATATTATTCATACTTTGTGATAGCTGGCAGTTACCTGTCCTGCTGAAAGACAGCACATAGCATTTTCAGCTTTATTTGGAGTAAAAACCCTTATTAACCCACTACCTAGAGAAGAAAGCTCTCTTTCAGAAAAAAAGGGGATGAGAGTGAGACTGTGTATATTTTAATTTATATCCATAATATAAATGCTTACTTTCTTTGTGTATAAAAAGTATATTCTGTCCAGGACTTAAATATTATGTAGATAGCTGTACATCCAGGTACAAACAACTGATTTTTTTCAATAAATGATGTTATTTAAATAAAATCTCAGTAATAATGAAAGAGTTTCCATTTTTTGGCATCCATTAACTGAACCAATTCAATAATTTGCTGTAGGGCTCATGTTTGTAATGTAATGCTTATGGTCAGATAGATTTATTATTGACTTAGTTTTTATTAAAAACAACAGAGAAGGTATCAGTAGCTTGCTTGCTATTAGCCAGTTAATTGAGGAAGGCATCCAACCCTTATATCAAGAAAGGCATGAATTCTGAACCTGAAAATTGATTGATTCTTAAATGAAATACTTTTAATATTTCATGGGAGGGATGGTTTGTGGCAAAGTAGTGCATACCACAATAACTGTCTCCTAGGCAGAAAGCAAACTTGTTTGCTAAAACTCGTTTTTTTTCCTTCAATTCGGACTATTTCTACTATGGCTCTGATTTGTAGCAAACATTTATTTCATCTGCAGCCAACATCAACATAGCAGAAAGTTGTTTAGAGAGAGAAACATTGTTTGTGTCAGGTTTTGCTACTGGTTTCCAAGAATAGCTACCTGGGCAGCTGTTGAAGATCTCTTGTAAAGGTCTGAAAGTAACCCACATGTTAATTTAGAATAATAAAACGGAAAATTGAAAAAAACAACAAGCAAGTGATCTGATTACAATAACTTGAAAGCTAAGTAGGAAATGCTAAGTTGGACAATGTGTGTTACAGGAATTAAGTTGCTATTGCAAGTGAAATTCTTTTAGTCCACACTAGCTACTAGCTCCTCTTTAACTTTTGACTTGTTTCTGGTATTGACTGTAAACTTGTATTAAAAGTATATATTACCAGTCTTCCTCACACTTGTGTAGTTTCAGTGATGGGAAGGGTGATGCGTAGGAATTTTATAAGCTTAACAGGAATGTAAGCATATAAAAAAAGACCTTGGGTAGGAAAAAAATCTTTTTGCACAGAGTAGATAATTCAGTGACAGCAAATATGATTGCAGTAGACTTTTTTATAGTCCGCTACAGACCCATGAGAGTCTCATGGCTGTTTTCATTCTGATTTAAGAAGCTAAAATTTCCTCAAACACCCATCCCCCCCAATTTATAAAACTTCTCCAGAGAGTGGGAGTATATCCTGATAGAAACTAATTGCTATGGATTAAAGGGAAAAGCTTGCAGCCTCCACATATTATATCAGTACTCAGAACACACACCAAAGTTTTTTATGAGATGGAAATTACATTTGAAGTACTCTCAATATTCATAATCTCTTAGGCTTTCTCAAAACCTGGGTGTGGTGTTATTTTAATGATGCACAGTGATTGGTTGTGTGGAGGAGGTAAAATTGGTTTGTCACAGATCCAGAAGTGATAAAGCTGATTTTGAAATGGAGATTAAGGTCTTGTGGGGGGAAAATTACAGTTTTCTTTAACAGAAGAAATATTTAATGCAGTAATGCTCATTCATTTTCTTTTTTTTGTGTTGCTTCTGTTCCAGCCAGGTACATCAGAGGTCAAATGCTCTGAGACACAGTTTCTGAAGGATTTTTTTTCCATGCTTAAGTTATCTCAGAACAGGAAGTTCCTCTGTAAGCATGAACAAAATTCACAGATTCATGGATCATGGATCTTTGTAGTCAGCTTCAAACCTCCAGTAACCTGTTATCTTGAACTGCTTGCAAAGTGTGAATGATTAGCCTCAAACCTAGGGAAGGAACAGGAACATAGGTGAGCTTCACAAATGGTTTCTGTGAATAATGGCCTAAAACAGAGTTGGACCTGTGTATGTAAATACATTATTCCTTTTTGGTTTGTTTTTATCTCACTTACTGCCAAAGAAAACATATCTGTGCAAAGGATATTTGGACATTTCTGACCATTTACAATCTGTATGAAATTTCTCAATGCAGTTAAAAGGATGTGTGTTGGCTGTTAATTAAGAGAAATTCATCCACTAATTTCATACTATTTTTAAGATTAAGCATTAAAATTCACTAGGTTTAGGGGAAAAACAGGCAAATATTTTCCCAGTAGAGTGAGGCCACAAAGAAGTCATCTGAACTTTTATTTTTTCGCCATTCCATCAGGCAAAGTGATGAGGTGAATAAAAAAAATCTAGAATAAACAAAGACAATCCCACAGTATGAAAAGGAGACTTTCTTTAAAGGCATACACATGCAAAGACAGAGGAAAATGGAACTTCAGCTTTATCAGCCATATCAATATTTTACTGCAGTTACAAATTCACACAGATGCCAAGATATTTTATGTTGCCAAATGGTGCTTTTATTTTGCAGCACATGTTGTGCATTCTTTTTTAGAAGTGAACACATCTGCTGTGACTTCTTCCAATATCCATTTTTCCTTCCCTGCAATTTGGGCTATGAAGATTACAAAGCCATAAATCAGAACCAAGGGATCTGATTTACAAATGCAGTTACTCTTCACCTTTGGAAATGCTACAAGCAGTGCAAGGAAGCTAGGGAACCCTTGGCTTTGTAGGGTGGCATTTCCTAACCTTTGCAAGAGGGGCTTCCACGGAGAGACATGGGAAAAATCTAAGCATATTTCCCAAATGTTTTTGGTGGTTAGGTGAGGACAAAGTCTAAGAGCAACAGCTGAACTCTGAATTCTGCTTATGAGAGAGACAAGCAGGTGATCTGATGGGTGTGGGTTTTGTTGGTATCCAGCTGGTCTCCGTCTTTGTTTCTCATGGAGACTAATTCCTAACTTGTCACTAGTAGAATGTGAACAGAATAACAGAATAGAACCCTCTGTATTGCAAAATACCCAAGCATTACTTGATTCAAAATACCTTCTGTTATTTCTTTCCTGTACCTTCAGCCAAAGTTTATTTCATATTGTTGAATCTTTGCTACAGTAGTACTTTTGAGGGACACAGAGAGAAGATCCCTTTTGAAGGGGAGTGAGTGTGCTGGTGAAAAGGTATGAGAAATAGGCTGTGGCTTTTAGGGGTTTGCAGATAAATATTGGAAAAACGGACAACATTTATTTTTTCACTAAGTTAATGTGTAAGACGAATTGGGGTACTTGGTAACCTCCGAATGTTTTTGGAAGATCTAAATTTAATTAGAAGTAATTCAGAATTAAATGCTATAGTGACATGCAAAAGACTATTTAATTTGTTTAATATAATTTATATAATTATACCTCCATCTTAATGGTACGTCCACCTCTTTTGTGAGTTTAAGCTGAGATTCTCATCCTTACGTATTTACTGATCCATAAAATAAACATATCCCATGTCACTTTCTGGTATACGATAGAGACTGGCTTGAATTGTAACATTTAGATTTGGGTTTCTAAAGACCCATTCTGCTTCCTTCTAGCACCTTATTAACTGTCTGCATGTTCTCCTGGCTTGCAGGAGAGGGGGAGTTGTGGCTTTCAGGACTTCGACTGAATAGGAATGGCAAATGGTTTTTTAGCTTTTTCTTGTCATTGTCAGCCCTCCTCTCGTCTCCCCCCCCAATATTTGTATTCTTACAAAAAAAAGTTTTCTTCTCCCATGATGTAGAAAGCTATTTAAGCTGCATTGCTTCCTTCTGCTCTGTCTGCTGTCTTGAGAAGTTTCCAAAAGAGGCATGGTATTGGCCTAGCATTGGTCTAGCTAGTCCGAATGTGGAGGTAAAGCAGCTAACAAAAGTAGAGTATTAACATCAAATCTTTACATTTTCAGAAAAGAGTAACATCTATATAAAGGCTAGAACAGCTACTCACTGCTAAATACTAATGACCAGTAGCCACTGGCTGTTCTTATTTTAGCTGGTTGTTTACATTTGGCTCTTTACTGCTGAAATGCATTAGGAACTGGAGGTTTTTTCCCCATAATGCCTGAGGTTAGAATTAAAGTTGCAGCAGTATGTTAATTCATTCTGGTATTAAGCCTTCAGTTAACTGAGGCCTTATCATTCACTGCTAATAAATGGTATTTATAGTTGGCATATACCTCCTGTAGCAACAATAACAAATGTGTTGCCTGAGATAACCTACTTTATATAGCTGTTAAAAGGCTTTTTTAATTCAAGTTTCACAATTTAAAAAATTCATTATAAACCTCTTGAATTCTTCAAGGACTGAAACAATGTGTGAAGCTGGATGTTTAAAGTGCAGACCAGATTTTGAAAAGGGCTCAGAAAAGCCCGCAATAGAGATGTGATACTTAATTATGCTAAGCATACAGCAGCTCCTAATGTGATACTTAGATCTAGATTCTCAAAAGAGTTTGGAAGAACCTTGTGTGCTGAGAGTTTTTGAAACACTGGCCATGTCACAACAAGTGCTTCTGGGTACTTTACACCCCTCAAAATCTGCTAAGTCTGGCTTTGATTTCTCTGAGTCTTAAGCACTTGCAAATGTCTGGACCTAAACAAAGATCTATGCTTTATGTGGGATTATTTCCTTTTCTCTAAGAATATAATTACTCTATCCTTTCCTATAATTAAATAATAATAAAAAAAAAAAACAACATGGCATGATGTAAGATGCCTAAAAGCTTATGAGAACTGGGTAATATTCTTCTGACCGCTGTGTATCCTCACTTGTCTTGGAAACCAGCTAGAACAAGGTTGTCAATTTTGCCATGTAAGCACAGCTGAGAATCCTGTCTGAGCAAAATAAAAGTTGCAACTCCTGCCTTCCTTCTGGAAGTTTCAGTCTCTGTAGCACTCGGTGCAGCTGAGGGTAAAAATAAGCTTGTGCTGTGGCTTGGCAATGAGGTGGGGGAAATTTCTCTTCCAAAGGTGTCTGACACACTTCAAGTAGTTCTTACACCCTTCCATGTTGCCAGGTCTCGAGTCAGCTGTCCGTGTGGGCGTTATCCAACTGAGAAGACACAGAGCTTTAGGGCCAATTGGGAAGTGAGCAAATGGGATGGAAACTTCGGAAAACAAATAATGCAGAAAACCCACCATAAAGTTAAGTCCCTGACTATTCTCTGTGGAATCAAAACTTGATTAGTTAGCTACTGTTTTTACAGCTCTAGGCCAGAAGAGCAGCAAGTGTAGGTAGCTGGGTCTTGCATGTTGCGTGTCGTCGTCAAGAATCGTACTGTACATGTCGGATAAAAAGCAAAGACAGAAGTGTGGTAAAGAGAAAGAGCTCGAGTCCTCGTCTTTCTCTCCCTGATAGTGAGGGTTTCATTTGGATGATTTACCTTACCACTTTCTACATTTGCTCTGAATCAGTATTGAAGTGTCATGTTGTAGAAGCTGCCTATTGATGGAAACTTAAATTAGCATTAAGGAGCAGCCACAGACTTTGCAAGATAATCTGGCTTTATTTGTGCCTTCCCTTCCTGGCTTCTGTGTGTATATATCTTATTACTAGGGAAAATTACTTTTCTTTGTGCTGCCCTTTAGAATTGTGAACAAAATTGAATGAATAGTAGCACAGAGATTAAACGTGGGGGGGTGTCAAACTGCTAAAAGTTAGTGTGCTAAACAACCAGAAAAAGCTTTGAAAGGGATGGTAGGGAAGAAGATACTGACCTTAACCTTAGTATTATATGTGACAGTGCAGTGTCTTTAATTTGGGGGAAATATGTTCTGTCAGACCAGGGAAAGGAAAGTTTTGTACCCTTCGGAAGTGGTGCTGGATACACTTATTGGTGTGCAGGAGACACCTCTAAATGGTGGTGCTGATTCCAAATTCAAAGCAGCAGAACAAGTATCCTGGAAAGAGTGATGAAATACATATGTGGGAGTATGGATGACTAAGCTCTAAAAATCCTATTTGATTAAATGCAACATATAGTGGTGCTGAGGATTTAGTCCATATTTGCAGCTGCAGGATTGTGGTTTGCTTGTTATCTCTTTGTTTCTCAAATCCCTTAAATATGTAGGGCCAGATTAGCCTGTGGTGTAAACTGGGAGATTTCATTTAAGTTGAGAGCTGCCTTGAGGTAGGGTGAGATACGGGTCTGATCTCAGAGTCATTCGCAGCTGGAACAATAAGATGGCTAAAGTGTTTGTTTTTTTTATTTTTGCCCTGGCATCCACTGGCACTTTTGGAAAATGAAATGTATTGTTCCTACATGCTTCTGGACCCTTTGGGGTTTGGGAGTGAAGGGCTAATAGTATGCGCTTCCCTTTATACAACAGTCCTTTTTTTACAGGGGCTGAGGCTGATGCTTTATGACTGCTGTGCTTGTAATTAGCAAAGCACCACAGACGTTTTATACCAATGTCCTGTGAACAGATGCGTTGTCATAAGTGATATGCATTTGCAGCTGGCTCAACACAGTGACCAGTATTTGGCTTCAAACTCCGGATTTCGAGCCTTGATGTATGAGACAAAGCATTAGGGAAGTTTGATTGACTTGCTAGTCATTACTGAGATCAAAGGGTTTGTTTGTTTGTTTGTTTGTTTGATTTTTGCATCAGACTTCTTTATTCTACCACCTGGGCTGGGTTATTTATTGAAAGAACTGCATGCGGAGATGTTAAATTCCAGGGAAAACTCAGTGATCCAACATCATTCTCTATTAGGTAACAGTTGAATGCACTGCCATTATAGGAACTTAAGCACAAGTTTATCTATTTTTCCTGGGGAAAAGATTTAGCCTTCTGGGTCATCCTCGTATGCAGGCAAATTGTGTTTCTCTCCTTTTGCGGTGGAACACTAGAGCTTTCTAAAGTGTGGATGGGAAGTCCTAACAGTTTTAATAACATTGTTCCAATCCTGATTCGGAGTGAATAAGCTGTACTTTAATACTATAAGAGTTGTCAGTAGTTAGGGTGCTGATGAGTCCTTTGGGGTCCTGATGAATATGTATGTCTTTTTAACACACACCAAAAAAAAATCTCATATTTTCAGAGGCATACATCTCAGCCATTCCATTGAGATGGAATAGATTTTTTGTTTTCAAAAATATTTTGAATTTATAAAGCAAAAGACAATCTGTTAAATTATGTTTGCTGAATATATTCTGCGTCTGAAGTCAGTGCAAATACATGACTGCTTATGGAGCTTCTAATAATACGTTGTGGTAATGGTAATAATAACTCATATTTAACTAGGCAGTATCTGTCAGGTGGCTTCTTTTCTGAAGCTGTGAGGATACTTGAGCATTGCAGCATACTGCAAAAAGGTCTGGGATCCAGTGTGATTAGCAGGTCTCAGACTGCAACACTTGCATTTGGCTATGCTAATAATAATTGTTCTCCAGTATTATGTTTCCATATCATAAAAACCCAGTAGTTTGTACTCTACATATAGATATTTTCAACATTACCTGAAATCGGTAATAGATTAGTAGTGCAAAGTGTTTGTGTTAGTGTGGGAGCTGGGAAACCATTTACAATTTTTTAAATGAAACATGGTCCTTTGGAAAAGCAAAAACCCTGTTTACTGATGCCGCACATTGTTTCAATTGGTCTGTAAATTCTTCTTTTTAAAAAAAATGTATTTCTGAACTAAATTTAGCTGAACTTATATTGCAAGTGTGCAACCTAATCTGAATTAGCTAAATTTCAAACAACTGAAATTTATTTCTGGTAAAATAAAATACTGTGTCTGAAAGCTATTTCTGCATTTTTATTAAAAAAAGTTATGGGATTTTATGTGAATTGGCTTCTGGCCAAACACTTTGCATTTTCTCAGCTATCCAAAATGAACTGTAATGAGATAGCTGAGAGATGATCTCGATGTATCAATGTATCTTCAAATAGAAACTAGTTGTTGCCCATTCAGAACATTTTCATGGACTCAGGAACCTTCAAATGAGGTTTCAGTACAGTGTACGTTACATATCCTAGCATTTAGCTGTTGTTAAGTGACTTTAAAACTCTTGTTTGAAATGTAGACTTTCACAATAAAATGTCCCAAATCTTTTAGCTGATGAATAAGCAGTACTGAACTCCAGTATTTGTTTTCTCTGTGCTGTTGCACGATGTACCAGTAATGCACTTTTTTTGGTTGAAAGATTGCATCTTTGTTCCAAGAGAGAGAGAAGGCAACTCAGACCGCAGTTTTGGGTTTCTAAATTGCTTAAGTGAAGGGTCCCTTTCTAGAAGGGCCTATCAGAATGCTTGGATGTTGTATTTAATCTACCTTTGTATTGCATGCTTACATCTTTGCCTGTTTGGTTTATGCTTCTTGTCCTTACTACATGGAGTTTGTTTGTCCTTATTTACTTCAGGTACATGCATTTGATTTTCAGATAATCATTCTGTTGAAAAACACGAACCTGTGCCATTATAACAGGATAAAAAGAATAACTTCTATGGCAATTTGTTAGCAGGGTGTAATCTACCTTTTAATCCCACTACAGGTTTCTTTCCTTCAGAGTATTTGCTTTTCCTTCCCCCTGATTTTATGGTGTGTTCCCAAGACCTTTAATATCACTGTGATTAATTTTTATCCAGAATCCAAATCTATTACTTTTGCAGTTATGAGGATTTGTGTATCTTAATTAGACTAAAAATAAAGCAGTTTTATTCTTCAGATCACAAAATACAGGCTATCAGAGGTAAAGAGACAAGAGCTGAGAAAAGCTATTAAGGGCAAAATTATGCTTAACACTGCGTGATCATAGGTAGACAGATGTTAGCAGCAAGGTAGCAGATGTGCTACTAGACAACAATAAACACAGTGGAGGCAAGTACACGTTTCATAACATGGGATTAGAAAACAAGTTGAAGATGCAAAAGATATTCCTCCTCTTTGGTTTAGCAAAAAAATGACCTTTATCCCTTGTGTGAGGATCACGTATGGTGCAGATTTTCTAATGCTATTCAGAAAATTAATGAGATTGAAGCATTTTCTTTAGATGTGAATTTTGTTATTTTTATGATTTTATTTTATGCTTTATGATTATGATTAAGTTTTAATGGTGCCCCCGTTGCAGATCAAATCCTACCTTGCTGTAGGCCGACAAACAAATAAAGTGAATAGTGCTACAAACCCAGCAATGCCAATAAGGTTTTTACAGTAGGTGATCGTTACACTAAGCCTCCTTTCGTTACCCTANTCCTTTTCCTCTGGGCACTTTCCAGCCACTCTTCCCCAAGCCTGTAGCGTTGCCTGGGGTTGTTGTGGCCGAAGTGCAGGACCTGGCACTTGGCCTTGTTGAACCTCGTACAGTTGGCCTCGGCCCATTGATCCAGCCTGTCCAGGTCCCTCTGCAGAGCCTTCCTACCCTCCAGTAGATCAACACTCCCACCCAGCTTGGTGTCGTCCGCAAACTTACTGAGGGAGCACTCGATCCCCTTTTTTTCACCTTCATGGGTGCTGTTCCTTCCCCTGGGAGAAGGGAGTAAGGAGGGTTACCAGTTTCAGTAGGTTTTGGATTTGGCCTGGTGAAATTAAGAAAATTGACATATTAAAGAGAGTGAAAAACAGGAGAAATATTTTGAAAGAATGTGAAGTGATTATTTGATATCTACAATATAATCAGTATCTGAGAAGAGGAAACCTTTTTTGGTAACATACTGCTAACCAACAATTTTGAACAAAGAAGTAATAATATTCTTTAAGTTTCAAGTGATTAATTGTTGGGGGTTTTTAGGCCTACATAGTAGATCTGAATAAAAAACTGATCAGCTTGGTTCCTGAGAAAAATCTTAACAGAATTCTGGTACTGCAGATCAGGACAACTGAAATCCAGTTCTGCTACAGCCCGGAGTAGGCAAACAGACTGTCCAAAATCTGCCTGAGTAACATATATGTCTCACAGGCACTGTTACATCAAACAAACATCAGTTGTCACTTGTTAGGACCATTAACTAGACAAGTCCAAAATAAAACACAGACCAGAAAAGATACATCTTACATCCTATAAATTGTGTGATCTGAGAATCTATTAAAGCTGACAGAGAAGAGGGCTCTGAATTGGTGAGGAGGCTGATTACACCTCGTTCTTTATTCCCTATTGACTTTGGGTATGCCATAGCTTTCCATTTCCTAGAGAAATAAATTAAAAGTCAGAAGTAATTTGCCTGATGGAGGGTGCAGGTGGAATTTTGTTCAGACAAGCATTTGCACATTGTGGAATCTAATTTAACCCCTTGATGGAGTATAGCTTATTTTCTTTTGTTGACAGCTTTGTGGCAGCTAAAATAGGAACCTGATTAAATAGAGACAGTGAGAGATTGAGGTCTTGTTCTAACAGCAGGAGGATCAAGGCCTCTAATCTTATCTCCCCGAACACTGAGATGAGCTGAGGATGCTGGCAGTGAAATAAGCTTGGCTATTTTGAGCAATAAAAAGACCCCAAGAAAAGAGAAGAGGTGTGAGGTAGGGATTTTTCACATACAAAAATAATACTGCATTGTTTAAATACATTTGGGTCAAGTGCTTGGAATGTGTAGGGCATTATAAAAGCAGTGATTTCATTTTACTGTATGGGCATACATCAAAGTACAAATAATAAGAGTTCGCTCCGTCTGTGCAAAGAAAATACATGTCTGCAAATTTCTAAATACAATTCATAATTTATAATCTACCAGGAGCACAGTAATAACAGCAGAGGCCAAGTGGGAGGAGACCACTTCTGACAGAAGTGGAATTGCTTCTTCTTGCAGTCAAACTTTAAAAATATTTTGAATGGAGCAATAACATCAAATCACTGAGGAAAGCCTTTTATCAGGTTTAATGTAGAGCTGTCTGTACAGGACTGTTTGTTTGTTGTTTGCTTATTTGTTTGGAAGTAACCAAAGAAATGATACAAGCTCTCTTCCCCTTCTTGTTCTACATATGGTGTGGGATTTTTACATTTTCTCGTAATACTTTGTCCCATCAAATTTCAGGACGTTAGATAAAAATGGGAAAGAATGAAGAAAGGAAAGGAGTGAGACAGCACTGAGCTTGTAATTAGTTCTCCTTTGTTTACTGGAAGAACAAAATGGAAAGGAAAGGCTAGACACAACATGTGAAATACATAAGTAAGATATTACACCAGTTACTTTTTTTTTTTTTAAGTCAAAAGCTTCTACTATTGCAATTGTCTTCAATTGGCAAGAATTTAAAATGACAGTTAAGTCGATCTAATTCAGCTGTAGTCCTCTTTGCTTGTCTATGGAGCTATGCAAATTCATGCTAGCTGAGGATCTGATGAGTACATAACATCTAGAGTTTGATCATATACTTTCCTGAGCACATTTTTGAAAGTCTATTGCCCTGAGTGGTTAAGGATTAGTCTCCAGCGTTAGCTGTGTTGTCACAAAAGAAAGTAGAACCAACACATTATGTTCTACCTGGTAGGACCATTCTTCTCTCACCAAAATACCACTGATTTAGTTCCACTCTCAACAGGTTTTAAACTTCAGTTTCTCGTTTTGTTTTTCTTCTGTGTGCATGCGTGTGTGTGATATACTTTTTTACTATAATACATAGTCAAAGCTCTCCGTCACAACATGCATTTTTATTCCTAGCATATATTGCATAGGACCTTGGTGTATTGAAAGAGATCTGTAATAAATACTTTTTAAATGGTTTTAAACTGTTGGTTATTGCCAAGCTGTGCTCTCAGATCCTTGTGATGATTATTAGCATTGATTTACATTTTTAATATGCCTTGATTCTGGTTATACCAAACTTGGGGAGTACATCATTGCACAGTTAAACTGGACCAGTTGTAATGGTGCACTGACATCCAAAACTTACAATTTTCCCATGGGGATTGTTGCAACAACAGAGCAGAAGATCCTACTGAAGAACCACTATGTGCATGTGAGGTCAGAATTTTTCCTGGGTTTCTATCTTTCTTCTTAAATGTCTTGAAAAAACATTGTCAAAAATCACTTGAAAACTATCTGTTTTCCTACAAGGCTTTTTGAAAAAAGGAGAAAAAATGTTTGGCATTTACAACAGCATCATATTTCATAAGAGACTTAAGCTTTTATTACTTCTTCTGATAACTTCAAAGTAGTGCAGTAATAAATTACTAGTAGTGGCTTGACTAGATAAGTACTAGTAGCTAAGTGCTTACCATGTATTAAAATTCAGCTTGTCATTTAACTCTGTATTATTGCACTCATATTTGAAGTCTGATACTTAAAGTTGGATTACTTTTAATTGGACAATACTGAGATTGAGAGACATCTATTGATTTGTTTAAAAAAAAAGTAAAAACATTTTTCAGAAAACAGGGAAGATTTGGAAGCAGAAACTGGTATCAGTTCCTGGAATGGCATAGAGTAGGGAGGAGTTCATTAAAAAAATTCTGTAAAGATCTATTAGCTACAGCAGAATCACTTTTTGGACATCGACATTTTCCCCATTCCACTCTGAATGCCTCGCTTTAGAGGAATTTCAATCAAAAGAGCAACGTATTTAAAAAACGGAGGCAGATGTAATATAACCAGGCTAAAATGCATATACACTGCTTTGCTTATGGATTATCATGGGTGATTGAGAGGCTCGGTTTATGCTACACGCTAGAACTCAGATCCAGTGGGTATGCTGAAGCCCAGGCTGTGCTGAAGGGTAGAATGGAAGGCAGGAGTGACTACCTAAGCCGTGCTTCCCAGAGTCGATATATCAAGATACCACACTATAAAAGAGTTTGCACATGCCTGCTGGTTAGCGATTTAGCTATAAGAGCAGATGCAGAAAAAGAAGAGTATCGGGAACTTCCATTTTCACTAAATCAATTTTCTTGAGGCTAGAGGTTATTCTGGTTCTCACCCTGATGATTCATTGTGCTTAAGGGAATTGAAGGGCTTTGACTGACTTTCTGTAAGGATAAATAGACAGAAAACACCTTTTCCCTCCCTTTTAAGTGTTTTTCACATACACTGACATTAATTTGACCCTTGAAAGGCCAGACATTAGGAAAGGTAGAAGGTAATACATGATTTGATAAGTGCCATTTAGTTTTAATTACTAGTGGAATTGCTACATAGTAGTCATATGACAGTTAAATATTATTAGGAATTTGCTTATTATTATTGGAGTTTTGCCACAATCTTTAATGGTAAAAGGACTAAATCTATTATTTTTCTAAGAAAATGTATGCATCGGGCCCTTGTTATTAATTCTGTCCTAGTTCTGAAAAGAGATTGCACCATTTAGGCGATACTTACGGGGTATGCGGATTAGTAAATCATCTTTGATGACTGAAGTTGCAATACTGTAGTATCTTTGAAAAAACCATCCCTTTTAATATGCACTGGGAGTGTACTTGAAGCAAAGACTGGGCTTTATTTTGTTTCTATTGAAACAAGTTAGAAGAAAAAAGCTTGATCATTTTTGTTCAGGAAGGTTTTAATCTACTTTTTAAAGGATGTTACTGGTAATTTATCTTTAATTATGGACATCAATGCCATATTTCTTTTGGGGGTTTTCTTTATTTTAGATTATATAAATTACAGTCATTCTTAACAGGCTTCAGATAGGATGCTCAAGTACCAAGCAAAGTAGCTAGTCTATATAGTAGCTATAATGCCCTGTGGACAATCATCCTTATGCTTGAACTGCAGCAAGTGACTACCATTTTCTTTATACAACCACCATTGACTACAGTAAGGTTGTTTTTTTTGTTTTTTGTTGTTGGGTTGTTTTTTTTTTTATTATTTTATTAAATTGTCCTTGATACACAAGCTGCTTTTTTACAGAGCACAGGAGTTCCACTATTATCGCAATCAGGAGTGTATTATTACCTAGGAGGGTCAACACTTTTCTGACAGACTTTACTTTCATTCACATGGAAATGGCATTATGGAAATGGCAGCCGTAATCGAAGATGATAACATCTATGCAATATCCATTCAAATCATAATTACTTATACAATGCAAACCTGCTTACAGGTGCTGTGAGAAACTGCACTGCTCTTTATTCTGAACGGTCTGCCTTGCTCTGCAAAGTTAATAATTTACCCTAAAAGGGAAGAGAGTGTTTAAAGCAGGTGTGATTATGCCAGCTGATTAGCATTCTTTTCTCATTGTCACATCCCGAGAGAGAGGAATTTTTACACTCCCTTTTTTCCCAACTTTTGATTGCCTGATGTAGCAATGCTGGCAAAACCCTTTCAGCATCATGTCTCTGTCTCTCTTTTTTTGAATGAATATATGTCCATAATATGTATCTAAACATATCCCATCAGATTTTTTGTGTTGTTATATTTATTTAGCTGTGTATATGCCTACAGCCAAATACTTGCATGTATGTATGCACATATGTACAAGTATGGAGATGAGCAAGAAGCGTGATTGCCCTTAGAAGTATTGTAAGGAGACTCTTAAGTGGCACCTAACCCATTTGAAATACCCAGTGACTGTTGACAATTCTGGGTAAAGGCTGATGCAGAACATTCAAGGAAGTTAAAAGAAAAAAGGAGAAACAAAGTAGTTAGAGGTGTGATCTCTAACTGTGTGACAGATGCATGAGGTCTGTGGAAGAGGATCTTTACTGGCCTTACTGCACCTCATTGCGCTTTTATGTCGTCTTCTGTGAGTGTGAAGGACACATTGATGGTTGCTAGCATTTCTATATTCATTCGTCAATAAATGTTTAAATAATTCTCCCTTAATTATGAAACTGCAGATCACTGTATTCCTAATGATACTTTGCAAAGAGTACCATTTTTATTCTGTTTAAATTTTAATCTATGTATTACATACAGAAGGACCTTTTCCCCTTACAAGTAAACAAATATGCTACTTTAGAGAGATCCTAAACCCTCAGTGCATGAGTCAGATTTGGAAGTAGATTTATAGCATAATAACAGATTGCCATTGTTTGTTTGCATTATAGCATCTTTTACCCATAGTGTCCTACAAAATAAAGTGTTCTCTTGATAACAATAAAACTTCCAACAAATTAATTGCTAGAAGCCTTTGAAAGATAAAGAACATACAAATGATGGCAGATGACTCTTTATTCCTCTCTTTAATTTGTTTCGGGCATTGATTGTAGAGCTTGTAATCAGTGGAAGCACTGTTGAGAGTTGAATGGGCTGTGGGAAGACGCTGTGGAAGAGTGGTTTAACTGAATTCTATTGTGCAGAAGCCCAGATAGCCTGGTGTGGAGCTTTTACAAGAATAATTGAAAGCTTGCAACAGATCACTTCATAATGTGGTTTTGAAATTAATTCACCTCAATGTTGAGTTGACCCTGAGCCCTACTTCCTCTTTTCCGGATGTAGTTCATACTACATGTAAACTGGGATCTCTCCAAGTAAAATTGCTGTGCTGCAATAAATGTCGCTATAAACTATGCAGTCTTCTATATCGAACCATTGGCGGATAGCTTGACAAATTAATAGGAATTCTCATTTTTATGACTAGCTAACAAGATTGAAGAAGATGAACAAGGCTCTAGAACTTGAATGTATTTGCACGCCACAGACATTTATTTTGAAATTGTTTTGATTCGCTCTGTGTTCATTGTTCATGAATGGAGGATGCTCTTTACATACTCGTCATCAAAATGATGAAACCGCTGGAGTCAAGAATGACCAATGCAATTGGAGATGTGTGAGTGAAGCTTTAGGAGTGTGATGATAAAGGCTATCCTGTGTATGATACAAACCTTCCTTTTGTATGATTCACAGCACCACTCAGCACTTGAACTGGCCTGTTGCTTCTCCTGTTGACTTCATGATAGGGCATGAACTTGTTTACTGACTGTAGCTTCCAAGCTTATTTGCAAACAATTATCTTGTGAAGTTATAGAAAAAAATTCTCTCTTTTTTGAACAGCCTGGACCCTGTAGCTCTTTGTAAATGTGATAATTATGATCAGAGGGAGCACACTGAAATATTAGACCTGTACTAGGATTTAGTTACCTGCAGTTTCAAATCAAACGACAGTTAAAAATGTTCCATGTGTGTTTTAGCTATACAGGAAAAATTAATTCTAGGTTCACTCATTTAGTTTTAGTGAGGGGGGTTAAAGCTGTAATGTATACAAGGTTTGTGTGTAGCTTGCTGTGTGCCACAGCATGCTAAGTGTAACCATTGGGATGGCTTCAGGCAGCTCCCCTAGTCTTCTAACAGAGCCATTGCACCAGCTGGCCTACCTTTATGTATGTGCACTAGTGTCTGCTTTATCCTGTTCCTGTCATATGTCCCTGAAATGCCTATCTCAATACACAAGCTCTCCAGGTAAAAAACAGTCACAGACTTGATTTAAAATGTATGTGAACAGCTACAGTTCAAATGGGGACTATTTCTGGAGACAAGACTTGTGAAGCTACGGAGTTAACGTGGAACTTTCCAAATGGATTTAAACTGTCTGGTAAAGCAATTACAACTGGGGAATTGCTACTAAGTTGAATCTTCCTGGAGCCTTGAAAGTACAGATTCTGTCTTCTACTTTACTTTTTTTTTTTTTTTTAAACTTATCAATTCGGAAATGCATAAAATCTGTAGTGAAAAAGTTTGGACATATTGAAAAAGATGAGTGAATAAGATGGGCATGCTTCCAAAACAATCCAGGTCTCTTGGCAAAGTAGGTGAAAACAGTTGTGGGTTTTTTTTTTTTTTCATTTCTGACCAGCAGCATTTCAATATGCTTTCAGTATGAGAGACTTCCAACTTAGAAAAAGTGGCTCTGAAAGTCTTGAAGATCATGCTATAAAATCAGTGCAACATGCTCCCATTATGATGCTGTGCGCAACAGGGAAGTACAATGACCAGGGAATTCTTGGTCAGGATAAACGGTGCTGTAATGATGTTAGGTCTATCAGACAACACTGAAATACAAAACATGATATAACCTAACTTCTTAGCACCTTATTTTCTAGTAGAATCTTTTGTTCTAAGCTGGATGCTTATTTCTCCCAGCATGCAGGTGGGTTGCTCTTTCAGAAAGAGATTCACAGCATCCAAGCACTAAGTGGAGAGCTGTCTAATCTAGTCACTAGGAAATCATGAGGATGAAGTAGGATTTATATCTTTTTCCTTGCTGGTAAGATTTAAGTTTAATCTTGGTGTATATATTTTGTAGAAGGTGGAAATACAGTTTTGAAATCACTTGGGCAAACAAAGGGAACCTACAGCTGCTTGTCGGGTGTGTGTTCAGACAAATAAAGGGGAAACAAGAGCACCCTTCTCCCCTCCTTTCCCTGCTCCACCTGTTACTTTAAAAGAATGGCAGCTGTCACTGCATTCTCTGTGGGATTTACCCTGGTTTTTTGGTGAGGAATTATTTACGAACCCTTCCAAAGCAAGGTGAAGGAGTGCCTCATTTTTGTGTCCAGATTGGGCTTATGAGTTAGCTAGGAATCAAATTGTTTAATTCTAGAAATATGCAAAGGTACACTCTGGCAATCAGTGAAAATAAATAGTTAAGGTTTCTGTGGAGTAAGGGATTTCTCTATTACCAGTAAGGTGTTTCCAGTAGTTAGGTGCCTAAATTTTATTTCATTCGCACTTCAGCAGCTAAATCCTTTCAAATTTTGGCCCTCTATTATTTCTGTCATTGACTGTACATTACTGGAATCCCTTGTTCTTCTCTGAGGTCTGAATTCTTTTTGTTTAATTAAATCAAGATATTAAGGGACTTGGTCAGAGTCTATAAGTATCTAGAAGGTGTAGTTGGCTCCTTAGTCTAGGAGATAAAGATACAAGATACAATGACTGTATGTTGAAGCTCAGTAAGTTTGAATGAGAAACAAGATGATTTTTTTTTTTTTTTTCCCCCCCCAGCGAAGGTAACTAACAGCTGGAGCAATTTACCAATGGTTTATTGCATTCTCTGTCAGTCGGGTTTGTTGGTGTTTTGTTTTTTTTTAAGCTAAGATTGAACTTGTTTTAAGGATTTTGAAAATCCACATTTAAACAGGGATTAATTGAAGGAATCCTATGGTCTGTCAATCAGATGTTACCACATCTGGGCTTTGTCATTTCTGAATTTATAAGTGCCATTCATTTTAATGGCTGAAGAACTGAGTTTTAAGGTCCCAGCCTTTTAAAGTATGTAGGTACATGAGTTAAGAGGGACCTCAAAGCCTGGGATTAAGTTGTTTAGCTGTATGTATTTGTAACAATTAATACTGTTGAGGTGAAACTTGGTGTGTGTTAAGAGAGTGTCAGTATCAAGTTGGTGTAAATTAACATGTAGCTGTTTATTAAAATGTTCTCCCTGAAGCATTATATTGGTTGCTGTCAGAGGCGGAAGTCCGGACCAGATGGACTTTGGTCTGAGCATGACAGTACAGCATTCAGTTAAGCTTTGCAGCATTCTGTCCCACACAGCTATGAGGGAACAGTATCAAAAGAGGGCTTGCATTATATGATTTATTTTTTGTTTTTATATCTACCCATCTTGCTTTGGTTAGGAAAAAGATCTTGTATAAGAAATTGTCAGGTGAAAATAGTATTTATAAAATAGCAGTACAATAGTCTGTTCCATGCTCTTGGGAATGACTGGAATAATGGAAATCTTAATTTTGGTTTAGGGCATAACTGGGCAAATACTGTTCCTGTAAGCTATGTCACAGGTGTAGCTAAATACATACTAGCGCATTTTGGAAGTAACTCCAACTTTCAAATGTGAACTGACGAGCCTTCCTTTCTGGAGAAGTGATATTGAACATTCCACACCAGTGCTGTCTTCTAATATGGAAACCTGTTTTTTCTTAATTTCATTTCTAGTAAACCCATTTTATGAGACTCAAAAATTAATACTCAAACCAAACAATTTTCAGTGATTGCAGATCTCTTTTTGAATGTTATCTCCCCCACTAGCCAGAAATGTTGGCAATAATAATTCTGGATCTCTTCTACAATCACTTACCTTAATTAGGTTTAACTGTATGTGAAAAGTATAGGGTCAGTTTTGCTTTTTAGGTATAAATCAAGCAGTTTTGTCTCTGCAACATTTTAGAATTTGTATAACAGTTTAAAAGTTAGCTCCTATCTAGCTGAATTTCATTACTGGGCATCCTCCTTTACCCCACCCCATTATGTCATCTTCCAGGAGAGCAGCCACCACAGGAAAAACAGCACCACAAGCTTTTTATTAACACTGCCACCACAGATTCCCAAGTGACCATTCAGCTGAATGGAGGTTGATAACTAAGCTGGCAACAAGCTCAGTGGTTGGAATAAAAACAGCATCAGCTTTTCAGATCATACCCTTCTCTAATGTAATTAAATTCTGAGTCATAGACCTGGAGTGAGGCATGCTTCCAACTGATGCTGCATTTCCTGAAGGTCAGCTGGAGAGCAGTATATTTCATCAAGTGCAATCTATAGCATTGCAAGTTTCCTGATTAGGTTTGCATTTGAAGAGCTTCCCAAGGCCTAACTTAGTTGGGAAATTGCCCATTTAAGCAATAAAACATAATAACATATGACACTGTTGCTTAATGTTATTACATATGGGCGAGTGCATGTGAAATAGAAAGACAAACTGATTCAGTTTCTCTTTTTGCCAAGTTTTGTTCAGTAGTAGCATCAGTTCTCTGGATTGTCCTATTGCTCTTCTAAGATAATGAGTTTAATGAATAGCATTCAAAATATGTTTGATTAATTTCCCCATACTTATAGTCGTGGATTTACTATTAGATATCACCAGCTTTTTTTTTTTTAGACTTCCTGAATATCATATTCCTGCTTTTGTTATGTTTTATCGCTTTTGTCTGACGCACATGAGGTAATGCCTATCTCCTCCACTGGGTGAGATAACCCACTGTTCATCAGAAGATGAAGAAAGCAAAGGTCTGCTAGTTATTCAAAGGAAAATGCTGTCTCATGCCCTGATTTGCTGTCCTATGATTATACATTGTGTGACATGCTAGTTTGGAAGAAGGCTGACAGGAAAGGAAATGAACATTACATAAATTTGTCGTTAACTTATCTGATCTTCCAGTTCAAATTGCTTCCATTTACTGAATATTTCAGGTGTTTCCCTTCTAAAAGGTACTTTTATGATGAAATGCAGGAATGTCAACCTTGTCATCCTTATTTCTGCTGGAGTACCAGAGAACAGACCATACTTAAACTTAACCTGATATCTCAATAATAATAATAGAAATAGATAGTCTGCTATCTCTAACAGGAGGGCAGAGAAGAGTAATGCTGTCTGCGGGTGGAGAATTGAGATGTTCTGAATTCTGAAATGTGTCCCCCTCTTCTCTTTGTGGTCCTGTGACAACAGCCCCCACCTCGATAGAAGCTCCTTCTTCTAAGTAACACTTACAATTGACTANAAAAAAAAAAAAAAAAAGAAGATATAGCTAGATATATAATCAAGAAAGAGATCAGTTTGTTGTTTGGACATAAATATTCCATGCAGTTAGCCATTTTCTTTTCCTGTAATAAAGGATGGAAACACTTCTGCTAATATTATTACAGACACAACTCAACACTGCCATTTTGGACCCCTTAATACAGGTTCCCTAAAACCTGATAGGTAAGAATTAGATCTTAGTGTGATTTGGAAGTTATCAACATTTGGTTTTTCCCTGAAATAGAAGGAGAAATTAGTATTTTTTGAGGTGGAAGTATTCTGAAAGGTACAGCAATAAATGTTATTTTGACACTTTTATTTAAAATCAAACATTTTGGGATCACTGAAGTAGAAATAATTTCTTTTTACTGAAATAGCATGGATTTTTAAAAATTGGTTCAATATTATACTGATGTCCTTAAGTGAAAAAATGAAGTTCATCTAAACAGCTGATTTTAATGAGTCTTTAATCTCTTCTGGAGTTTCCTGGGAGTGGAAAAACCCTATACACAGTGTATTCCCAGAAAAAGAAAAATATTTCTTAGAATTCTGAAGTGCTGTGGAAGCGTTGAGAGGACAATCACATCAGAGAAGGGTAGGCAGAGATAGAAGGAAAACATTGAAAAGAGTTGGATACAGAGAGACATATACCTTGTACTTAAAGAGAAAATACTTAGAAAAAAATAGGCAAAATGGTTTGAATCTTCAGTGCTGGAATCAACAGTGGCATATCCTGAAAATTAGTACATATTTTGGAAGCCTGACCTTAAATGTTAAAACTTAAAACTAAGCTGACACATTTTTTTTTTATTATTTTGAAGACTGTAAATGCTCTGAAACACCTTCAAGAGTGTCAAATGGCTACTTGTCAATACCCATGGGCACATGGGTTTGGTCTGCCTAGGAAGTTCAAATGGAGGTAAACCTCAGATTAAGATAAGTGTTAATAAAGATTTCCTTTTTTTATAATTTAAGTACGTTATCACTGTAGGAGAATTTTTTGGAAGTAGTTCTCTAACTTGGAAGAACAGCATGCATTGGTCAGAAAAAGAAAACTAAATTTTCTAAAGTCCTACTTACATGCTCCTCATACACTTCCACTCCATCCCTTTGAAAAGAATGAAAACAACTAGGAAATCATGTTGGGAATTCACAGTAGGATTAGAGGAGACATTTCAAAGGACACACTTGTAGATATTTATCTAATATACCCCAAGAATAATTATGTACAAAATCCACATACGGCTAAAACTAAGCAGATTATTTTCCAGTGGAGGAGTAATTTTCCTCTGCCCCAACTACAGAAATGTCTTACTATATTTTAAAAACCAATATGATTATCTTAAAAGCCAATGTGCGGAATTTTAGAAGTTTCATTCGACTTCACAGACTCCTTTATTTTAGTCAAGGGAAGAATCACTGGATTGGGGAAAGAGAGTATTTTCCAGCAAGAGGCAGTGAATCTGCGGCTTATTTTATTTTGGGAAATATGATGGATGAAAGATACTTCCTTACTGGTATTAAGTACTTTCAAGACTCAGAATGTAAAGGACAATCTCCATCACTTTAAGGAAATGAGTAGTTAACATAATGTTTTTGAAAATACTTAGTTTTACACCTACAAAATATTTAAATAACGACGACATACAGACTTAGACACTTGCTTAAAGTACAAGGCACTTAGATGTATCTGTTTTGGAGTTAATATACAAAGCCAATTAGAAAAAATAAGATGTTAAATTTACACTCTCTATGACACTTGCCAGGAAGACCTGATGTGGCAAGAAAACTGGGAAGGCTGTGAACTCTCCTGGCCTCCAGAGACATTCAGTGATCACCGTGAGGAGTAGCGCTCCTCCCCTGAAGGTTTCCAATAAAAGTGCAAGTGGTTAAAAAAAGTCTTAGGCTAAGCATGTCAAAGGCACATAGATAAGTGGAGATATTTTCAACAGTATTATTGTGTATTTTAGGTCCAGGCCCTATTGAACTTTAATGATATTTAAGTATCATTTGACATTTATGAAAAGCTTATTTGGTTTCTAAATAAATGTGCTGATTTTTTCATAAGTGTTGAGTAATTGATAGCTCCTCGGGTAAGTCCTTAATGTGTATCATAACTCAGCTATGGTAAAAGTAGTAACTTTAGTATATGGATCACGGGGACTTCTGTAAAGTTAGATGGTCTGAGGGAATGGTCATGAACAACCTTAAAAANCATTGTGTGACATGCTAGTTTGGAAGAAGGCTGACAGGAAAGGAAATGAACATTACATAAATTTGTCGTTAACTTATCTGATCTTCCAGTTCAAATTGCTTCCATTTACTGAATATTTCAGGCGTTTCCCTTCTAAAAGGTACTTTTATGATGAAATGCAGGAATGTCAACCTTGTCATCCTTATTTCTGCTGGAGTACCGGAGAACAGACCATACTTAAACTTAACCTGATATCTCAATAATAATAATAGAAATAGATAGTCTGCTATCTCTAACAGGAGGGCAGAGAAGAGTAATGCTGTCTGCGGGTGGAGAATTGAGATGTTCTGAATTCTGAAATGTGCCCCCCTCTTCTCTTTGTGGTCCTGTGACAACAGCCCCCACCTCGATAGAAGCTCCTTCTTCTAAGTAACACTTACAATTGACTACTGACAACATCTTTTTTTTTTTTCTCTCCCCCCTGCTCCATGGTGAAACTCACTGACTCAGTCTTTAATTTCTCTGCCTGAAATACAATCAACTTTTCTTTCTCCCTTTCAGAGAGAAAACTCCCTAAAATTCTTCATCCAACTGGATGGAGAATTTTGTCATTAGCATTATCAAGACAGAAGCCCTGAAACATAGGGAACACTCTTGTTTCAGTCATGATCCATCATATCTTCATACAATATCTTATTCTTTTCTATAAATGTCAGGTCCTTTAAAACAGGCTTATCCCTGCAAGCTATTTCCCATCTTTGACATGTGCTCAAAATAATGAGAGTACAACCTGCATCAAAATATGCATCTATTCGTTCAGTGTCCCTAGAAAAAAAGATTTGCGGTCTTCTGAAGGTACTTAACCATGTGCAGAAAAGATTTAAGACTGACAGTTCTCCGTGCAAAGAGAAACAGTTGTTGAATGATAGGGGTTACTCTTCTTTTATATATATATGTATATATGTGTGTGTGTGTATATATATATATTTTTTTTT
>VZTQ01010290.1:36575-50657 GCA_013400755.1 Pelecanoides urinatrix | reverse complement strand
ATTATTGTGTATTTTAGGTCCAGGCCCTATTGAACTTTAATGATATTTAAGTATCATTTGACATTTATGAAAAGCTTATTTGGTTTCTAAATAAATGTGCTGATTTTTTCATAAGTGTTGAGTAATTGATAGCTCCTCGGGTAAGTCCTTAATGTGTATCATAACTCAGCTATGGTAAAAGTAGTAACTTTAGTATATGGATCACGGGGACTTCTGTAAAGTTAGATGGTCTGAGGGAATGGTCATGAACAACCTTAAAAAGAGTATCTTGGACGTGACTGTCTCTGAGTAACAGATAAGACTGATACTTTCGTCACTTGCAGGATGTGATTTATAGGTTAAAGAGAAAAAAATTGTAACAACATCTGAGGAATTTGCAATCAGTCACTAAGAGATATTTAGAAACCTGATGGTGAAGACTTAGTGTAATTTTTCAGAACTGCCTAACTCCCATATAAATAATCTGGCTACCTCTGACAATTGCCTGTTGTATTCTCAGATGGATATTTTGAATTAAAATTAGACCTAGACCCTCATATAGTTACCCTTTTTGCAAAGTTCATCTCAGCTTCCATGGATGTTGGGCCTTTATAGATGTCATGGGCCGTGAAAATACAAGTTTTCATGCATAGCTCCAGTGTGAACCTTTGAAAATCTCTGCCAGAAGTTCCAATGTGCTTACAGTCATTCTGTAGTACCTTTGTTCATGATAAGGTGGTGGTTTTTTTCCCAATTAACATCTCTAAGGAAGAGTTCACCAAATAACTTGTTCAGCATAGACTAACCAGCATGGTAGAAGTCTGCTGAGTACTTTAATTGATGTCCATTAAAAGTGCAAAGCTGTTCTGCTGTGATCAGACACCCTGAGATGCACCTACAGAGCATCTTGATTCCATTAATTCAGTGGATGCTGCTTCATAGGTAATGAAAAATTAAGCAAGCTTTGACCAAACCTTGGGAACATAACTCAGCAGTTAGCAATGGAAACCCAATTAAAATACTTTCCATGTACTTGTTTTTAAATATTCATGCTATTGAACCATTCCCACTTAATGCATAAATGACAACATAATATCCAACTGTAACAGTTGGTGGAAGCCATTTTAAGTAGCAGTTTAACAAACAGAGATGGATTTTAATTTGCAATGCCAGTTGAGCTGTAATAAAAACTAGTATTCCAGCTGTGAAAAAAAAATAAAACACAGCTTGGTTTAGAGTTATTTACAGATGTGTAGGGATTTTTTTTCTTTTTCCTAAGCCATACAATGGAACCATTCGGTCATTATTCCTTCCCAGAAACATTTGCATTGGATGCGCTTCCTACCCCTAATTTCTGGAACCAAACTCCTAAGCAAATACACATTAAAATATTACGGCAATTCTTAAGTGTTCATTGATTACAGAATTCAATTTCCTGTTGCAAATGTTACTGTTCAGTGTTAATATAGCTGTTTACTTGTTTTTATGTACTGTGATGAGCTTCTGTTGACTTTGAGATAAATCCTATACTGCTGTCTTTGAATGACTTCCACGTGTTGGCATTGTTGCTGTCTCCTGGAGTGTTATTAGGATTCTTGCAACTTTGATTTCTGTTTGTTTACCCTTCTCAAAACATCAGCTGCTCAAATCATGGTATTTTGTGGAAGTTTTAGCGCTTTTTCTTTAATAATGAAATTCCCAGTTGTATGAGGGAAAAGTCCGCAAATAAGGGCCATGCACACCCTTGAAATCTCTTCAGAAAAGCCAAAATAAAAAAATGCAAGCTTTTCTTTTCTTAACATTAGGTTAGGGCAATGAGAAAATAGGCTTATGCATTCTAAAGCAAGCTTGGATGAACGGTTCTTGGAACATTCCACTGAGCAGAAGACGTTGTCACTAACTAGCACAGTGACCTTTCTGCCCTACTTTATGGCTTTATTTAATATGTACGACATTATGATCCCTGAAGATTCATCTGTAGCTAAACATGAACAAAATGTTCATTGCCCTGGGAAAGCTTAGAGAGAGTACTTTTATTATTTGGATTAAGGAATTTGACCAGTGAAAGTCTTCTTGCTTTTTCAGTTTTTGGTTGGTTTTTTTATTCTTTGTTTGTATCAGTATAGTCTTATTAGAGACCAAACAATGGTAAAATGGACTATATTGTAAACTAAGCACTCAGGGACCTGAAAGTCTGCAAGCAATAAGCATAGCAGCAAAGTTCCCAGAGAGGACAATTTGTAGAACTCATAGGCCTGAAGTGCTTCAACTGAAGCAGTAAAGTTCAGAAAAGAAACAGGGACAACTTCAAAGACACTAAGAAGTTGTGATTAGCAGTTTGCAATACACAGGAGAACAAGGGGGAGGAAAAAACAGGTATGGTGCACTCACACAGCAGGGCTGGAAATAAGGCGTTATGAAAGGAGAGGGGAATGATGCACATTAACAAAAGGAAATAGCTCTTCTGACCTTGTGTAGGAAATCACATTAATTGTGTCTACCTGAGATTCAAGCTTTCTTATTTTAACTACAATTTTTAGAATGGTCACAGGTTTCACTCTAAATAGTAACATGCTCTCAAGTAACATGCAGGACTGTGGAAAATACTTGAGTGACAAATGGAGAAGCTGCAAGTAAATGTCTGAATTAATAGCCTCCTTAATTGGTAATGACATCAGGAGAGTTTAACATGAGCTACTGTCATCTGAACTGCATGTGCATTAAACAGATGAAGAGTACAACAGTAACTTGGCGTATTCATGAATTGTTTGGGGAAAGGTTGAATCGCAGTACAGTGTATGTAAAAACCAGAAATATTCTTGAACACTTCAGCCTACTGCAATTAAACTGATAGTGTATCTTGTGGTGGAGAAAAAGGTTAAAAAAATCCCCTGAGAAAACAGTTTTGAAGAATGCAACTTTTATAAAGTGTGAAGGATTTCAGTTCCACCCCATGAGCAACTGTAAAAAGTAGTTTGTTTTCTCAAGGGTTTTTTCTTGTATTTCAATTACTTGCCTTTCAAAAAAAATGGGTAACAAGGCATTTTGCATTAGTGAACATCGGGAAAACACTCCTCAAATGCACCAAAATGTGTCAGAGTATGTCCTGGTGTACCATGCAAGCCTGAAGCCCATGTGGCTTTATCTGAGAAAGCAGGATCAACTGGTCCTTTCAGTCGCCTGGTCCTGAACTGGTGGGAGAGATGTAGGCTGGCACTGGATCTGAGGACTGATTGGAAGGTGGGTCACCATTCCTTATGCATAAGCTGAAAGGTCTGCTTTCCTGACACCCTCTATTTGAAGTGCACCTAAAGAATGATTCAGTGGAAAAGCTGAAGAGTAATGGCTACTGTCTGCAACCAGGATGAGAACTTCTTTGCCTCAGTTTCCTTTTCTTTTGAATCCAATAGATGACAGTGAGGAGTGACCCTTTCAGGAAGAGACTGAGAGCAGTGCTTGAATAGCAGGAAGAACAAATATGAGAATATTACATGAAATCTGGACTTGCATATCAACAGAGAGATAGGAAAGATGAAGAGGCCTAATTCCCTTCCATCTTTTTGCAAGACTGCAACACTAAATAGCCATCTTCTGGGAAAGTACTTGCTCATGTACATTCACTGAAAATACTAACTTTCCATCCATCACTATCACCTCTCTTGTTTCTGGCTTACACCTTTTGAGATTCCAGGAGAAACTTTTTAGAATTTAAGCAGTTCGCTTTGCTGTCTTCAGGGCTGGATTTCTGTCATTCTTAGTTAAAAGCTGGTGGCACGGCTTTTTTGCAGAGGGAAACAGTATTACTGTTATGCAGATCACTTAATTATTCCAAATGTTATGAGTGCAAGTCTCTGAAGATGACAATGTAATGTAGGGAAAGCTGAAATGAGAGGTAATGAAACATAATGAAAAAGTCAGAGGTAGACAAGGTGATCCTGTGATGTGAGGTCAAACAAAACAAAACACTTAATAAAGGACTGTGGAGCTAGAATTAGCCAGTATTGCTGAATGGGCCACCAGTGACACAAAAGCAATATACTCACTGGGAATGGGGTAATGTAGAATGTCAATGCAGTATAGAGCTAACTCCTCGCACTCCCTGGAGGCTGCTTAAAAGCTAACATTGCACCTACTGAAAAAGATTTATCCTGTATTCAGCTGCTATGTGTAAAAGAAGGGATGAAGCTTCTTGAAGGAAGTGGCAAAGCAAGCAAACACAAAATGACTGTCACCCCCCAAAAAGAGCTGTCTCAAAATTATAGGCTTTCCTGAATGAAGGATGCAACCAGAGCATGGACATCTCCAGGACATCTTTTGCCCCAAATGAAAATGTTATTAGAATTTAGGGAAAAAAACTTTTACAGAAAATAAATAAAATTTACCTGATAATTCAGAGCCAGGACCAAACTAGTCATTATCAAAATTTCACTGAATGCCTGGGACTAGAATATTGAGTTTACAGGGAAGAGACTGTAGGAAACCTGACCACACTGCCTTCATTCTGCATCTCCCTGCCAGGGAGCTTGTTGGTGTAGATTATTGTGTTTATCATTTGAATTGAGAAGAAACTGCAGTATCTTTCTGGCTTGGACCATGACCCTCCTGTGCTAGGTATTTTACAAACAAAGTTTAACAAGACACTCCCTGTCCTAAATCACTTTTAATCTTAAAACAGATAACAGATGGATACAGGCAGATGGCAGAGAAAAAAATTGTAACTAGGTCTGATCAAGAATGTTTTCTCATCAAAACCATGGTGATTGATAAGATCTCCTTTAAAAAATTTGGATTTGACAGTCTTCAGTCTTGAAAAACTTTCAATGAAAAGGACAGAATTTCCAGTCAAGGTAATAGGACCAGCAGAGAATAATAATGAGGTTGTCACTTAAGTGGGCTGTAGCAGATCAAAGTTCAAGTGTTTTGTCTGAATTAAGTATGATTTAAATCAGGGTTTCATACTTTCTGTGTGAATACTACCCTTTAAACTTCATCTGCAAGAAGGCACTGCTTATTTTAAAAATACACATGTATGTGTTTGCATATGTATATATACACAGACACACATGCACACATACATACGCTAATGAAAGTCTCAAATTTGTCTCAATGTAGAACAAGACTCAAGTGTTCTTGGGGAAACTGCTTCCATTTTATATGTAACCAAAGCTAGTACATGGAGAAGAAAGATGCAGACAGGGAAAGTATAGAAATAAATTACCTGAAAGGCAAATGTTTAAGTTTCAGTTGCTGATTTGGCTTCAGCACTAGTCTCAGACTGGTGTAAATTGTTGTAACTCATCCAGCTACAATGGAGATGTTCCAGTTTAAATCCTTAGGCATATGGTCTTGGGGTCCACACTTAAATTTCTTTTAAAACATTGGGCGAGAAGGTAGAGTTGTAGTGAACCCTTACAGAGGGGTGAACTGTGGACCGTGTAAGGGACTTTCTTATGGACCGCTGTTATCAGAAGGGCAGAACACTTCCATTTGAGTTCTCTTCCTTCAGTTCTTCATCTCAAAAGAACATTACATTTCCTCTTCAGTAAAGAGGTCTTCAATAGTTTTCAACAGTTCCTCCTGAGTGTCCTCCATTCACAGGATTATAGTGGAAATACACCAAGAAGTTTAAATCGAGGTGGTGAGAGGATGGCTTAGAAATGCAAAAAATGTTGTGTGCCATAGAAGAAATTATCTTTCTATTTTAAATTGTGCAAGAAAGCTGTTTCTGTAACCTTCAGAGGGTGAAATCTCTGATGAACCAATATCAGACATCCAGTAAAAATGTTTAGCTTAATATGAAATAACCTCTCAAATAATAGTAATAAAAAACGTTATTTTTAGGATGTGTGTCACACACTGCTAAGCGTGGGAAAAATAAACAGGGATCTCCCTGTCTTATCCCCTACAATTACCCAAAAGTAAAGTTACTTTAAGACAAATTTTAAGACAGAAATTTCATTTACATATAAATGTACATCTTATACAGCACTAAACTGGCAATATCAAAGCTAATTGAGGGTAAGTACTAAGTGGAAGTCTGATTTGCATAGTTTAACAGTGGAATGGTATAAATATATGTTGAGATGCAAAATATAATGAGAATCTTAATTCAGTACTGGTATCCCTTTCATTGGTATATGGTTGCAGTCAATGAATATACTGGTATCTCTTCTGGTTTGATGTATTGCAGTATTTTGTGCAAAATTAATTTCAATACATTGAAGTGCCCGTAAAATAGTTTGATTCCTGCTCATTGTGATGTTTTTTTCAATGAAATCAAACATTTCATGGCTTAGATTAGCTGTATTTCTTACATATTTACCATGTTCAACATTTTATCTACTTAAAAATGTTCCTTGACTTTTCTTTGTGACCTAATGGGTCATTTCACCATGGACAGTCATGCACAAGCTTGTGGAAGTTTAATCCAAGCTTTGAATGACATTGTTTTGAACAAGAGTGTTTTCTTCCAAACCATATCTACTTCTGTAAGGTAGAATAGAAATAGAAATAGAAACAAGATTGAATCTTTTTATTTGTTTTGTTTTATTTTGTTTTTGTCTTAACCACAATGGAACAATCAGTAGTAGACAGTGAAGCTTCTTCCCCTAGCAGAGTACAAATTATTCATTAAGATGTCATAGTTGTTTATTTTTGAGAAATTCATTTTTTATGTTTTATGTAGGTCAGAAAATGGGATTTGCCTTCTCTTACCTCTGTTTTTATTCAGTGTTTAAAGGGTTATGGTTTGATAAGAAACTTTTTTTAGTTCTTAAGGATTTACGATTCTATTTTAAAGATTATTAAAAAATATTCTTGTTGCAATTTAAAAAACCCCATTCAGTCTTTATATGAACTTAATTATCCCAGTAAGAAAAGCTTTAATTTTTACATTTCCTTTTAAGGATGGAAGTCTGTTTCTGTAATTTAGAAGTATGTCTTGTGAAATAAATTAAAAACACCCTCAGTGTACAGAAAGAGGCACATAATGGGGAATGTAGACATTTTTCCTATAAATTTATTCTCTGAATTTTGAATTGCTACTAATTTCCTCCCTATAAGATTGGAAATGGGAATAATATAATATCGTCTTGTCACCAGGGCAGCCGTTTAAATGTTGTTAGCAGGCTAAGTCATGTCTAAATACTTAACAGAAAGTAGAAGGAAAACATTGTGCTGACTAGAAGTAAAGATATTTAGTGGTAGCATGAGAAAACACCTTAAAAGAAAAGCTTAACTCCTGAAAAATAGAGGCTTTGGATTTTTGGAAAGAGCTAATCGTGGGAACTTAAATAGAAAGTGACCTGAGTTTATAGAGGAAGTCTTGATTGACCTTCTCCCTCTCCACAAAGTGGAATCTGTCATGCTTTCCCTCTTTGTCCATTCAGTTTCCATCTGGCCCTAAAGCGTGTCTCCCTCTTTATGTATCCTGCCTACATTTTTTTGAGACTTGAGATCCCTGTAAGTTATCCCAGGTAACATTTAACTCACAGATAAAGGTCAAAATCAGACAATATTAATAAAATTAATTCTTACTAAACAATATTTATTCTGCCTGTGGAGAAACTTCTTCACAAGTTCTTCTGCAAACAAATTGGGCTGGACTGGTTTCCTTAGTGTTCAGCCAATTTTTTTTCCCTAACATCATCATCACTGAATGAGAGCCATGAAGTTTAATGACCCCCTCCCTTGTGTTTGGTCTGGGACTTATATATATCCAGTCCTACATATGGTGGCACATTTTGTGATACAACAATTTATGATTGTACATAAGAAGATTCCCTGAATTGTCACAGAAGCAATCCCTTTTCTATCACAGTTAAAAAGAAAAATAATAAAAATGCATTTCTATTAAAGCTGAAGGCTTAGCTAGTATATTTGGAATAAAACCAAAATTGCTATGATAGTTTTGCTTTGACTTTATGTCAGTATAAGAAGGATTAATACACTGTATGACCATACTGGATGATAATAAAATATAAGAATTAAAATCACTTCAACACATTGTGGATAAACCTTTGAAAATAAGTAAAAATTCAGTCTTAAGTATCAGAATAATTGGAATGTATGAGTAACTTCTCCTAAGAAAAGCTACTTTTAAAAACGCTCATTATTAGGATGTAACAGAAACAAGCATTGCATTGTTAGCGATAACCTGTACAGAGGGAAAAGAAATTGAAAAGGTGGAGAAAGTCTACAGAAGGTTAAAGGGGCCCGAGGGAGGATGATCCATCTATCATTTCTGCCATAATAAATCTTCCTTTTTTGAGAGAATAGTGTGACCCCAGAACAATGAGAACAAAATTGCTCTGCTGCGCTATTTCCAATATCTTAGTATCACTATGGAAGTCTTACTGATCATAAACAGATCATGTTTTCTAAGTGTTTATTGGCACAGGAAACATGATTCCTGTGTTTTAGTCAGGGTGCTGAACATCTCTACTTCTGGTAAATAGCAACTCTAAGAAAAGGATTGTGTTGAATAAAACATTAAATTAAAAAAAAAAAAAAGAAAGATGCAGGATCATCTCTTTAGCCAGTAGGTTTCTATTATTCATCAAATCAGAAAGTAAGTCTTCTGTGTCATTTTTTCAAATAGGAACAACTGAAACTTAACAACAAAGAAACACCCAGGCACTTCAGTTGATATAACCGTGAAGATGGCAATGCACTTTGAAAAATGGTATGCCATCTCAGTCTGGAGGTGACAGACTCTGAATGTGGAATGCATGAAAGAAAATGTGTTATGGTGGTAATAGTACATATGTGGCTAAATGGCATGTATGAGTTTGTGTTTCTCCGAAGAATAGTATAGAAATTAAAGCAGAATTTCTTTTAAAAAAATTTTTTCCTAGAAAATCTAAGAAACTGAGCGGTGTCTTGTTTTGATAGGGAAAATATGTATACATGGCACATAGTATATTAAAAGTCATAAATACTATCAACTGCTATTAAAAGTCATAAATACTATCACTGCTGATCATAATTAATATTAAAAGACACAAACAGATCTAAGATCTTGCATTGATCTCCTTTTCTAAATGCTGGAAGTTGCTTTGTGCTTAATTAAGGGGGTAGGATAATCTTGTCTTTATGGCTAGGCTGGAACTGAGTAGGTATTCAAGTCCTGATTCTGCTACATGCTTCCTTTATTATGTTAATCAGAATGCTTTTCTGTCTATTTTTTTTATTAATCTTGCCCTGATTTTATAGTCAACATTTATGGAGTAAAGCAATTTTATTTCCGCAGTATGTGGAACTGGGGAGACAATGATTTTTGAATATTGGCCAATCTTAAAAAAACAAACAAACAAACACCCAAAGCAACCCCCCCCAAAACCCCAAGAAGGTTGGAAAGATGAAATAAAAAAGTGTAAAAGCTTAGCAAACAGTTGAAAGAGAAGCCTCTTCAGAAAACTGATAAAAAAGATCATAGCAGGGAAGGCAAGAAAAGGCCAAATTGTTTAACTTTGTAAAAAGGAGACTTAGTTTTACCTTGTCTTGATGTCCAAGATATTTCTGATTGCTCTTTAATTTGTAAAAAAGGGATAAACAGATACAGTGGGTGAAAGCTGAAAATGGACCAATTCAGAGTGGAAATAAAGGGAACGTTTTTAAAAGGCCAGAAAAGTAATTGTTATGGACAGATTAGAATTTCTACCAACTGTAATCTTTTAATGAAGGCTAAACAATTTTCTGAAAGATATTTTATAGCTCAGCAGAAGTGACAGACTTGATGCAAAAATTATTGGTCTGCATCATGAAGAAGGTCAGTCTAGACTGTCCCAATAGTTCATTCTGGCCTTACAATCCATAATTCTATGAATTAACTTTTGTGAGTCAGGCTGATACCATAACAATGGAGGCCATAGAAGCATGTATATTTTGCTAACTTACTACAGGTCTTGGAATCAGAAAGGAAGAGACTGTTTCCAGAAAGCTATCTATGAACAGATCATTGCAATATTTTTCACAAGTTAATTCTGTGAAGGGCATCTTATGTTCTGTAATGACAAGTTCTTATGCATGACTGTGAATCCATCTGCTTTCTTCTGTGGGTTAGCTGATGAGAGAAAATTGGATTTGTTGGTAGAGGGGGTTATGTCTTAGATGAGTGGTACAAAAATAGGTCACAAAACTGAGAACTAAGTTTGCCTTTTTTTTTTTTTTTTTCCTTCTCCCCTTAAATCCCCCCAGATTATTTGCAAAGAATTAACTATGTAGGTTGCCTCCTCATAGATTTGGTCATGTTTACTAAATAATTTCAAAGGAAAGTAAAAGTTGTTGTCAGTGCTAGATGTCCTGGATGGAGACGTGGGAGAATGGCCTTTTTCCTAGTGTCCAGGAGCTCAGCTGTTACAGAATTCACCTGGAATATGGCAAGTCTGAGATCCTCCCGCCTGGAAGAATTTCAGTTCAAGTTTCAAACCTTCCAGGGAAAAGACCTAACCAGCAGGTACCAGGATATTCTGGTAGTGCAGAGATGGAATCAGCTCCAGGTGAGCTTTCTGATTACCTGGTTCTCACTGTCTTTATTTTGGTATTAATAGATATTTAGGAAGAAGAACTGAAAGTCTTTGCTTAAGTATAGCTTTTGTGTTGGGGGCATTAGGAGGTAGGAGTAATGAATACCATTTTCTTCTAGCGGTAGAGATAGCTATGGATTTCCTGTGCTCCTGTGTGCTTTAGCTATGCACCGTTGTATATAATTATATAAGTAGCTTCCCTGGAAATATTGTGAATCTTAGCCTCCTTTTTCTTTTTTCAAGCTTTTCTTAAGCTATTGCTCCAACAATTTGTTTTAGGAACAGAATGTTGCATGTAGGGTGACAATGATTCATTGAATTATTTTGCTATTTCAATGAGAAAAAAGCAAATGGTTTAAAATCCATTTGATCCACAAGAATATATTGTTTCTTTTTTTCAGGTTAGCAAATGAAGCAAAAAGTGAAAATATTTTTACAGTTCTGTGGGTTTCTGGGCATGGTGAAAATGGAAATAGTAAAATAGTTGCTCTTAAAATTCAAGAATGTGAATAATCCTCATGTCTATACAGACACTAACTTTACTGGGGTTATTTGCATGCTAAAGTATCTCACTAAATCAGAACAGAATAGGCTGGAGTTGATTTTGGTATTGTATTATGCTGAGATAACCACTGATTTGGGTGAAAATAGAGTATCAGTGTAATGAATCATATCCATAACATTTTAAAACGATTTTTTTTAAAAAGAAAGTCCGTGACAGAATTGGACATTTATTCAGGAAAATGGCTCTTCATCTTGCCCCTATAAGAAGCAACAGTTTAACATACAAACAGGGGAAAAAAATCAATGCCTTTTGCTGAGTTTCTCCCTGTTTCAAGCCCTCGCACAATGAAGGTCACATGCACCTTCATTCATCCCTTATCTTCTGACATTTTTCAAGGCATACCTTGTGTTCAGTCTTAATGCCTGGAGCATTATATGTCCTTAGCACATCCTTCAGGACAATATACAACTCTTATCTTCCTTGATTCAGAAACATGCACTGCAGTTTGAGAGGAGGCTGAAAGCTGAGTAAAACAAATGGTCATATAAGGTTAGATACCTTTCACATTGGTCTTCTTTTCTGTTGACCCGGGCTGCACATTTTCTTTTCTTGTTTCCCATATGTGTATTACACAGTTGGGATTATTTTAAATCATACTGTTTCTAGAAGTGAAAAGCACAAAACATAATACAAACATGTAAGCTAGAGTGCACTTTGCAAAAAGTTTGGATGACTAATACTCATCTGTAGAGTACTACAAGTAACTGACTGTTGTTTGCAGTCTAAAAAGGAAAAAAAATCAGGTCATACATGTTTGCTCCACTCTGAGTACTTAGTAACATTAACATTAGTAATTGTGGTATAGTTTTAAACAAAACCTGATTTAAAACAAAACATTGAAATAAGTAAAATTGTTGAAAATATGTAAACTATTTTCAGAGAAAGATACATTTTCTTGAACATATTTCACATAAGTTCAAGAAAAGTTTTAGTCTATTTGAATCTGTATTTGCTTGGGTGGGCTGGCTTTGGTGTGGGTGGAAGGAAGATTGCATCCATGAGTTGCAGCAGGTCAACAAGAACTGAGGGTGTCAAATAAATTGATACCAAAAGTCACTTCAATTACTTTAAACAATATATCTCAAACTATGAAAATTGGAGACCCTACTATTTTTAGGAAACAAATTTTCCCTGCAACTCTTACGTGTTCTTTTATTTATATTTTCTAACATACCCGTACTAACACGCACACAGAGATTGTTAATGTCCTCCTATACTTCAGAATACGTTACTTTAAGCAGCTTATAACAGATGTAAAATCTAGGCAAGATACTGCATTATTCATTCCAGTCAATTTGAGTTATTGATTATGGCATTTTGAGGTATTCCCGCACTTGTTTTTTTTTCTTCTCCCTCCTAGACTGATAATCTAGAAAATGAACAGAGAAAAATAAGAGCACAGTCTTGGTTACATTTTAATTTCTTCATTAAATTCAATAGCACGTTAATGAGGCCTTTGTTTTTCTTCAGAGCATCAGCATTTTTGTATCTCGCACATGGTCATCCCTTAGAGAATCCTGGCTGCATGCATCGTGTCAACCCTTAGCTTGATGCACAAAAGTGCAGAATTTTCATTTATAGAGGCACAGCATTTTTTTCCTTTATAAATGCCAAACTGAATGAAAAATACCCCTTAGAGAATTAGAAAATAATGAGTGATTGGCATTTGGTGTACAATTTCTTATTCTAGTGAGATTTTGGCATGCCATTCACTGGGAAATTCAGAGCATTGAATGACACCCACATTTAGCAGATGGACTGTCAAAGCATACTATGCGTCAACACCTTTGCAGAATATCACTTGAAGCCTAATTCCTCTTATTTATGGGCATCTGATTTGGTGTTTCTGAATAAGGTCATGTATATATTTTTTTCCCACTCTAAAGCTGTTCATGTTACTCAAGCTGTGGCTTGATCTCTTCACCCACAAAGGGTATCATTGTGTGGAGACAGGGGTCAGGGGAAATACATGGGAGCACGCGTGCACTGAGTAAGTGACAGAGTATGCTTAATTCTGTGAGGTACTCTTGCGCTCTTTCACATGTTGTTACCTTAAGGCAAGATCCTAAGGCATCCAGTAACTAGCAGGAACTGATTCAAAGTCCAGCTGGCGGCCAGTTAAAAGTTATGTTCCTCAGGAGTTGATACTGATAAAGTGCTACTGTTGTTTAAGTGTTCAGTAATGACCTGTTTGTTGGGATGAAATCCTCAGCAAGTTGGTGGATCACACCAAATGGGGGGGAATAGTTGATCTGCTTCATAGCAGAACAGGGCTGCCAAGCCCATATCAAAAAGATATGAACAGGATGAAGAAATGTGCTGACAAAAAGTCCATGAGGTTCAGTAAAGACAAAAGCACCATTCTACGCCTGGGATGTAACAACCCTAAGACGTGATACAGGAGGGGCGTTGTCTAGCTATGCATGGATGCTTTGATAACATAGTCCCAAGTGTGTGTGAGAGCGTGAGATTGGTACTGAGTTTCTAGTACTTCTTACTTTGTGAATATCAGTGGCCACTGAGAGGTGATATTAAGTGCATGTTGGTATTTGAAATACGTAGAATCATAGAATCATTAAGGTTGGAAAAGACCTCTAAGGTCATCGAGTCCAACCGTCAACCCAACACCCCCATGCCCACTAAACCATGTCCCTAAGCACCTCATCTACACGTCTTTTAAATACCTCCAGGGATGGTGATTCCACCACTTCCCTGGGCAGCCTGTTCCAAGGCCTGACCACTCTTTCAGTAAAGAATTTTTTTCCTAACGTCCAGTCTAAACCTCCCTTGGCACAACTTCAGGCCATTTCCTCTCGTCCTATCGCTGGTTACTTGGGAGAAGAGACCAACCCCCACCTCACTACAACCTCCCTTCAGGTAGTTGTAGAGCGCGATGAGGTCTCCCCTCAGCCTCCTCTTCTCCAGACTAAACAATCCCAGCTCCCTCAGCCGCTCCTCATAAGGCTTGTTCTCCAGGCCCTTCACCATCTTCGTTGCCCTTCTCTGGACACG
>VZTQ01010290.1:0-35580 GCA_013400755.1 Pelecanoides urinatrix | reverse complement strand
CCATGGTAGCGGTTTTGCTGGCCCCTCTCCTTCCTTCTCCAAGTATAGAGAATTCTATTATTTCGTAGTCGCTAAGCCCAAGCCGGCCTCCGACCACCACATCTCCCACCAGACCTTCTCTGTTTGTGAACAGCAGGTCAAGCAAGGCAGCCCCCCTGGTAGGCTCGCTTACCAGCTGTGTCAGAAAGTTATCTCCCATGCACTCTAGGAACCTCCTTGACTGTTTCCTCTCTGCCGTGTGGTATTTCCAGCAGACGTCTGGAAGGTTGAAGTCCCCCACAAGGACAAGGGCTAAGCTAAGGTTTCATCATACCAGTAATTTCCGGCACATTGCAGTTCTGGAAAGAACCACAAAATCAAGTGCAACTATGTTATTCCACATATGCAGTGTATTCTGTGTTCATTACAACAGAACAGGTCACAAATGAACCAGTTTCAACACTCTACTGTTATGCTTTCTGTAAGTTTTCTTTGCTGTCTAAGCAGTACCTTTTTTGTCGCAATGTAATCCCTCTGCTTGTTGCCTTATTCACAACAGCCTGGAGAGCAGATTGAATTCTCCATTTGATTTTTTTTTTTTCCCCTTGTCAGCTGTGTTTCTCAGTCTCTGATATTTTTTTTTTCTCACTTCTGGATTCTTTCAAATTGGTTCACGTCTCTCCAAGTGTGTTGCCCAAAAGTGGACTTAAATTAACTGAGGACTTGTGAGTGCTGAGTTGAGAGATTTCTTTCTGTATCCTGCAGGTCATAGTTTTCCTTATAATCCCAGTACGGTGTTTCCTGTTGTGCAACACCTAAGTGGTGATTCATGTTCAGCTTGCAATCCACTAAAACTCCCAAATCCCTTCATATGAAACTGCTATCCAACCACTTCATTATGTGGTGATTTATCTAGATTTCTGAATAACAGAGGAGTAGAGTGGTGAACACAGCTGCCTGGAACAGGTTTCATTCTTGGCCACTGACCATCTAAATAAACATATCTTTAAAAGGTTGTACCAGCTGCTTGTTAGAGCAAATAGCCAAGAGCCAGGAAAATTCTGAGATCAAATCCTAATTAAACTGCTGACTTGCTGCATGACCTTGCGTGGCTACACTCTTTGTGTAGCCATGAGCCCCAAATCAAAACCTTTTGGCTGAACTTCTTTCTGAAGACAGATTTAAAAAAATGTACAAAACACAACCTATGTACATCACCGACAGTAACATTCTGTTCGTATTAAACTTCTAACCTGACCCCTGACACTTAATGCAAAATACATCTGTGCCTTCCTGTATTCTTGTTGTTATTTGTTTATATGGGTTTGTAGCTGCATTATGATTAACATAGGTACATCCGCACAAGATTATCTATAGCAGGTTTTTGCAGATCTGATTACCTATTTTATCTTACAGAAATGTGGAATTTTTTTTTGTGCAGCTTGTGTAAGATGATGCCTTTTTGTGAGAAAGTGTATTGGCAATAGCGCTCTGTGTATGAGCTTCAACACAGAAGTTTACTGCTAGGCACTACACTAATAAACACTAAGTTGTTAACTTAGCTCATGCTGGACTTAGGCTGTATGCAGAAGGCTAATGAGTTCAGGGACAGCAGGGAAGAAAATGGGGATGAATGACCAATATACTAACTGCCTGTGAAACTTGAGCTGTAATAGAAAAAGAAGAGGGAGGATATGCGGTTACAAATGCGAAAAATCAAAGCACACATCTTTGCATATAGTTTGCCAGGGACCTTGTCTGGAATGTGTTTTAAATGCTAAGTATTCGTTCAAACAAAACCGTAATATGCCAATTTGCACGAGTACCAGTTGATATATTTGGCGGCTGAACAGATAGGAAATCTCTGTGACGTTTCCAGGATTCCCATTCACAAGGGAATACCAAATGGAGGCACATCTGCCTTACTGTAACTTCGTCCAACTGAAGCCCTGCAATGTGACCCAGCTGATGAATGTACCTGGCTTGGTAGCACTGAACTTCCCAAGCTTGAAGGAGACGTTTGCTGTCATATGGTTGGAGAGGTGCCCCAAATGGTAACCAGCCAATGTAGTTTTAAAGATCAGACCATTCTCAAGAGCCAAATCCTACCATGCTGGCTTCACAGCATTGTTGCATGAATGGTACCCTCTCACTGAGTGTAATGCAGATAACTATGGAAATAGGTGTGCACCACTAAAAGAGCACAAATTCAGCTTATTATTTACCACGCTAGCAACTAAGAAGTAAATGAATAAATAAGTTGTGCTATCTTAACAAGATTTCTCAAATGCTACAGAAACACAGAGAAGGGAAATGAGAAGAACAGAGGAGGGTCAGAGGAGGAAGATAGGGTGGGAAGGCACTGTTTTTTTCTTAGGTTTGCAGTCGCTTGAGGTGGTTGGTTGGCTGGTTAGTTTTTGGCAGGGGGAGCATTTTTGTTTTCATGTGTTGAATGGTACTTAGTTATGGGGCCAGATGGCTCGGTAATGATTCTAGCTGAGTTTGACATGGAGAACCGAGCCCTCTGTCCTTGATAAACAACTGAGAGAGAAGTTGGAGTGCTTAGAGGGATGTGAAAGTATGCAGTGAAGATAAGCAGAAAGTTAGCTGAGTGAATATATGGATATAATTTTGTACAAGTTCTAAGGTAGAAAGGAAGAATTGAATTATGAACTACAACTGCGTATCCTGCTGATCCATGAGCTAGGAAAGCGTAAGCATAAGCAAAGTTTGTGCAAGAGCAGGACTTCTGCTCAGGTGCTGATAGGAAACATGAATTACTTTGTTAGGCTCACAAACACTGACAAACACTAAATTTCACTCAAGTCTATCATGGTTCCTAAAACTCACTGAAATCTTCCCAAATACATCACCACCTTCAATCACACCCAAGCAATGAGACACTCCAGCTTTTTCATAACTCTCCTGTTGACTGACAGAGGCTTAAATTATTTAATTCACAATTAAAATATAGTTAAGTTACAAACATGAACACAAGTTGCATGCTACCTAGAGTGTCGCATATGAGAGTTAAGTATTTGGAGATGAGGTTTCAAAAATAGAAGAAGTGAAAATGGAAGTGTTTATATTCTGTAATACTAGGCGTGCCAGCATTTGATCTGATTTCTCAGCTTGTGGATCCTTAAGAACTGCAGATGAGTTTCTCATCACCTCCACAGGACCTTCACTACCTTTTTTGTCCTCTGGTACCTGAAACTCTGCTATTGCCATCAGTCACAATCATGATCTAATCATGATCTCTCTTCCTATTGCCCTACAGTTGTAAGAAGTTCTCTTGTGTTCTGGAGAAAGGTGCCCCAGTCTGAGGATGCTCAGCCAATCTTCTATACAGGAGGTACTAGTGAGAGATGGAAGTGGCTCTTTGAACAGCAAGGGTTGTGTAATGCTAAGTGTTGCTTTGTACACTGGTTATATAACGTAGTTCAGTGATAGCACTAGAAAATTATTGCCCCTTATTCAAACAGCGGCTGCTTTTGCTGTGTTTCCGTGATTGTTCTCTAAAGTGATAGCTCCTAAGGTATGGGCTAAAGAGAGCAGGTTCATACCTGGTTTGCTGATCAACTCAGAAATGTGGAATATAGCTTAGCTTTAATGTGGAAGAGTAGCTCTTGCTCACAGAGCTTATTTTTTTACTTGCACTCACTCTCCTTTTCAACATTATATCTCTCTCTTCCAACATTCTATATACATACATACATCTGTGTGTGTGTAGCTATTGAGGAGGGGTTATTTATCTATATCGCCAAGTATAGACATTCTTGGTTTTGAACAAAATCTTTCTTTGGCTGATTCAGTGACCATTTTCATTAGCAAGCAAAAGTCACAGTGACCCTAGCTACTTTAGGACAAATTTACAACAAGCAAAAATTAACTGAGCACAAGCACGTTACAAAGGAGTTACTGAATGGGGAAAGGTCAGTAAACAGTTTGCTAAACCGACTAATTCCAAAATAATCCAATTTATCCATCGAGTAAGGAGGCCTTACAGAAGTCTATAGAAGCATGTGCTATAGCTGATTTCAGCATATTTTTTATGACAGCAGTTAAAGCTTGAAGTTGAAACATATTTTTAATGCTTATAACACAAACTTGTACAACTGTGCTAATGAAAAGTGATCCTTTGCACTGTATGAAATTTGTGAAAAATGAAAATTTCCCCTGAAAACCTTTTCCACCATCTCACAGTGCTGATACTGTAGTAGTAACTGTATTTCTCATCCAGGTCAAGAAACTAATGCTGAATTTTCCATGCTATTAAGCTGAAAACACTTCTTTATCAGAATGTTGCTGTTATTGAATTTAATACTCAATTTAATTTGTGGCAGTAAAATCTGAGGCAGTTGCTAACACTTCTACCATTCTTGGAGAATATTATCCTATCTCTTAAAAAAAAAACCTATGGCAAATCTCAAGAATATCTAGTGGCGTTATTTATAACTATCATTCTTTTCAGTATGCAACATTGTACAGTTTTTCACTAATAGAGTCAGTTCCTTTACCAAGGCAGGATTAAGGCCTCAGGAAGCCTGTTCGCAAAACCACAACTTCTAAGGATAAATATAATATGAATCAAGATAAGAGCATGTGATAATATATCTCTAAGAGCAGGTATCATGCAAAATAGTTTAATGACAGCTGAAGAGTATAGAGATACCATGCAAATAATGCTGAGATTCTAGATGGATAACAGCTGGGCATGCATGGGTATGAAATTATTCATGATAAACCCTCAAAGACAGCCTATCTGCAAATAATAGAGAATTTCTGGGCAAAATATGAACAAGACAGAATATTGTCCCTCAGTACTTCATGCAGTATAAAAAAGAACGGAAAAATACTGAGGGATAAGCCTGTTTCATCAGGAAAGCTGACTCTCCAAAAAAAGTTGCTAATGTACACCCTTGTAGCATCCACTCTTTTCACATAGTTTGCTTGCCGCTCTGTCCAACTATTTACATCACTAGTTACAGCAAATCAATCGGAATAAAAGCATAGACTGCAGAGTCAGCTTACATAGATTCAAACATCTAAACTGGTTGAAGGATATGAAATGTCAAGGAAGTTGGAGTTTAGCATTTTATGCTTTCTGAATCCCAAGTTTCATGAATACCTTACGGGCAATTCTAGAATCTCATCGTTATTCCAAACCCAGGAATAACGGCAGGTCCTGGCTTTTGGCTCTATCTTCTATTTCACTTAGGACTTTTGTTCTAAAAAATTACTAGGTTTTTGTCCCTGTCTGAAAAAGAACCAACTTCCTCAAGTCTGTTTTCTGTGCTAGATGTACGAGACTAGTAGGTAAAAATACATTAACTGACTGTAGACAATTCTTTTGCAGTATAAAAGAAGCAGAATGCTTTCCAACTTATGTACACAGTAGGAAATAATATGTTATTCCAAGCAATTGCTTTCCCCTTGTTTCAAAAACTGGCAATGAGGTTGATGTAAACAATATGTAAAGACAACTAAATCTTAAACAGAGGCAGGTTTTCTGGAATGCCTATTTAAGCCGGTATGCATAGCAATCATTCATCATCTCTCAGGATTTGACCCCTTACATGAACTGTAAAACTCTGAAACGCACAATACACATACACAAAAAACAGAGAAAACAGCAGGCCTCATACAATGTGGAAAAAGAGCTGCACTTTGCTAACAGGGATGAAACGAAGAATGTGCTTTCATTCCAGCTTATCTGTCTGAAATAGCAGTACACCCAATGTTTTCACTGACTCATCTGAATAATATTAAATTCTGAACTCCAGTGAATGCTCATTGCTCATTATTTTCCCAAATAGCCACATATTGTTCTGTTTCATCCAGCCCAAATGATCACAGATGTATTTTAGTTGAGATTTTCAAAACTGTTTATGTTAGCAGCAGCTGATAACTCTGAATAAAATGTGTCAAATTGCTTTCAGGACCAACCACTTCACTCAAACACAAAGCCAAACATTTGAGTCTACTTACAGCTTGAAAATTTCCCCATAGAGTGCAGCTGTCCTAAGTGCAATTATTTGTATGTAGATTTAGTGGTACTGAGGAGTACCCCTTTTTCCCTATCCTCAAAAGGCTTGAAAGCTGATGACCTAATTTTCTAATCTTTACCCAGGTATTTTATGTGCATCAGACCAAAGTCAGGCCCATTAAAGTAAACAGGGCATTGCCCTTTAATAGAATCAAGATTACTTGAAAATCCTGTTGAAAACCATTGAGAGTAGCAGTTACTAACCGTCTCGCAGCTTTTGACTGAATAAGAATTGGAAGAAATGGGTCTGTTTAGAGAATAAGTAGAGACTAAAGCCACAGTTAAATGCTATTATATCTCTAGTCCGGGATACATAAATACAACTTGTGTCTCTTTAATTCAGAATTCCTTTTTCAAGGCATCTTTTGAAGTAGGGTTCATGCTGCCTTGAGAGTTTAGTCCAGTGAGATTAAATTGGGAATGGAGCTAAGAAGGAAACTACTCTTTAAACAAGGTCAAAAGTGTAGATATACATTTTATTTCATTCTCCTGAAGTGCATGGCTCAGCTCCAAAGATTTGGAAATGCTTAGAGCTAGGCAGATGTGGCAGCTGTTTGGGTTTGGGTTTTTTGGTTTTCATATTACTAAAGGAAGCTCAACTGAAGTCAGATTTTTTTTTTTTTTTAAATAATTAAACTTGTAATAAGTTTTGTATAAATACAGGTGTTAAAGCCCCATTTGTTCCTTAGAAAATGATGAAGAATGTACTTTCTTGGATCTTTTGAACACAAACGGTTGATTTGCACATGTTCAGAGTATGTGAGCTATTATTCTGTTTCTGAGTCTCAGCCTAAAGAGTAAGAGCAGCAGATCAGGAGAGATGATGTATATATAGTAACTTTTACTTACATTCAGCTATGGTGGCACTCTGGAACTACATAGAACAGGCACTAATCATGGCTGGTGAATTCAGAATTACTCTCATCTGAAGGACAGCCAATAAAAAGCAAACATACACCTCAAAGACTGGCTTCGGATCATAAAATTAGCATAAAATAATATTTCAGAGGTGTCTTGTGTGCTCCTATAGCTGAGGTTAAAAAGGATTTAGCAGTATAAACCCCATTTTCTGTGGGGTTTACGAGTGAGACGGCTTAAGGTGTTCTGGGTGGAAAAGTAGTCTGTCAGGTCCTAGTCTAGTGTGCTATATGTATTTCCCATTTTAGAAACAGGAAGAATTAATATGTATCATGCATATGCAATTGTGTAAATATGAAGGATCAGACCTTCCACTGCTTACTAACAGTGCAGGTATATGTTAGAATGTATCATTTGCCCTCATGTTTTAATGTGTGTAATGGCAAAGCCAACTGGAAATGGGCATTGGGTTACTTTTGGGGGGGGGACTGTGTACATTTAATAGCCCCCACCCTGACTCCCCCTTTTATTACAGTCCAAAAAACCATGTATAGCCTTTTCATCTACTAATAGGGTTGCACATATGTTCAGGTTCCCGTCCTTATGTAAGAGTATTTTATACAACCTGTCTTTTTGACTCTTATGGTCTTTTTCTATCCTACTATTTTAATCAGTGCTGAGTATTTGCTACAAGATGTTGAGTGCTTTCAAATCAATGTGAATGGAAAGTAATAATTTTGGGCAAAGACTGATGCATTTCGGACCGAGTCCAGGGCATGTTACTTATCTTTTCCCGAAGGGTGGGGTTTTTTGTGTGTATGCCTGTTTAATATAAATGGCATGCATCTTATACATCTTAAATATCTATTTGCACAAGAGGCTGGAATCATTCCAGGAAGAACCATTACACTTTGGTAGTCTATAATATGGATTTTAAACCATTTATAAATAGGTATTTAGCTATCAGACTAGAACAGTTCCTTCAGAGACTGTCTATACATAATACACATTTGTAGAATTCCTATTTAAATACATTATTTACTAGGGGGAGACAGGAAATTGTTTCTTCATACAAATTCCAGTTTCTCAGGCAGATATTACACACTCTGAGAAGTGTACAAACATATCACTTACCTTAAAAGGACTGCTAAAATATTACTCAATTCTGCCTGAGCCATTTTACTCCTGCAAATAAACCACAGTCAGGTTCTCATCTGGATTAGCTCCTGTGTTGAAACTAAGTGTGGCATCAACACTATTAGTGTATTTTCTTTGAAAGAGAATAGCACATATGAAAGATGCAATTAAAAAAATAATTAACTGAATGCTCACAAATGATCAGTTTTAAGTTACCCATGACACTGTTTTTCTTAGATCTAACTTTCTAGCCAAATACAAAAGCAAATTCTTCCACGACATTAATATACCTCAACATTTTATAATCAACACTTCAAAATGTTTTCCACATTTTGATATGACTGCTGGTATATCCACATTGTCTGTTTATGCATTGCTGAGTCCAGCCCTCTGTATCAAATCAGGAAATTTGATAATTTTTTCCATACAGTTAAGACTCTCTCTTTTAAAACCACTGAAGACTTTTTTTTTAGGAGATTGGAGGTGTTAACCATTACTGTAATACATATGTTGTCTGTGAGTGACTGGTTTTCTGAATATATCATGTATGTAGAGATATTCTGTATCAGAAATTGTTGACAAATCATTTTTCATCAGAAAATATCAGTTTGTCAAAAACAGAGCTTTGCTGGAATACACAAGATCTAAAAGAAGCTTTTTTGGATTGGAAAAACATTTTCTGCATTTGAATTGTGTGAAAATCAGAGTAGGGATTTGAACCCGTCTCTTTCACATTCCAGAGCAGTGCTGTGATAAGCAGACTACAAGTGGACAGTTTTCATGAGGTCTCCTCGTTTGTTCCTTTTTAATGGTTTCCTGCTTTTGGTTTCCTAAGATTACTGTTTCAGTGCAGAATGGGAGGATTTTGAAATCTCAGTGTTCTGTGGGACACTAAAATATATTTTCCCTTCAAATCTGTTCTAGTAATATTTCTTCACTTGAATCACCCTCTGAGATGCCTCAGATGTAAAACTTCACAGTTCAGTTGAACTGAGGACGTGGCTCAAATCTTCTGGGCATTTTTAAAATGCCCACCATGGTTGGTGAGAGGTGAATGTCCTGGATGGGGATGAAAAAAAAGAAAGCAAGCTTCTTGACTTGTGGAATTATCCCTATCTCCTAGTAAAAACCTAGCAAATTACTTTTAGCCGACTTGTACTAATTAGTGCTTAATTATCTTCCTATGTGCAGCATCTCTTACTTCAGTTTGAATCTATGTAGTTTTCAGTTCGCTACTGTTCTGCATTCACATTATAATTTAGAAGTGTCCAATCTAAGTATCATGTTATCTTGCGTCCAATCTAAGTATCCTGTTATCTTGCACGCTACTGAATTTTCCTTCTCCTTTGCCTGGTGGCACTACTGCAACCAAGTTGCTGAATTGGACAATTTGTTCACTAAAAGTAACCAGCTTTGTAGTCACTGCATGAGGTACCCACAGTGGTTTCCTTTAGGTAGCTCACTTTTGTCCCAACATAGGAATTCTGGGACGGTGGCTGCAACCCTAGGGCTGAAGCGCTTTTCTTCAAAGGCAAGAGCTGGTGGTTTCACTGTAAAACACTGCCTCCCAGTAAAATCACTGCTAAATGTACATATAATGCATAAAAGTTTTATATAACATCTAGTTCCTGCGTATTCTTTTTCCCACTTCCACTGTGTTCACTGTCCTTAAACTACTTTTCAGTCCTGACATATTTCAAACCCCCCACCTTGCCCTTTTTGTAGATCTTTTTTTACATGAACCACAGCCTACTGTACTCAGCTTAACGGGCCTCTTAACCTGCTTTCAGCTTTCTCCAGTCTCCCCCCTCATCCTCCGCTGCCTGGTCTTTGTTCCTTTCTTACCTGCTCTATTTATCTGTTATTCCCATCCACATCTTTGTCTCTTTTTTTCACTTCAGCTATTGCTGTCTGTCTGTTCTTGAACCAGTCCACCTCCTCCTCTGCATTTTTGACACCATACAGCAATTCCTAGAAAGATAACTCTGTCTCACTGTAGTTGCTATCTAGGAAAAGAAATGCATCTAATTATAAATGCAGGTGGACAGTTTGTTTTGACAGCAATAATTATCTGTACTATTAATGTATAATAATTATTTGGTATGACTGAAATTAGAAATAAAAACCGTTCATAGTAGTTCAGACATGACTGTCATGTAAAAGTACTGTTGTTAAACAGGTTTTTTATGTATTCCAGGAAAAAGGGGGAGCTTGGGATTTTATTTTATACTAACAGTTCCCCTTTTTCAATGACTGTTAGATTATCTGCAGATAATCTAGAATCCAGTTTTATTCCTGGATTATTTGGGATTAAAAGACCTTGAAAAATGCCAAGAACCTTTATTCTCTCACGTAACTGAATTGAGGGTATTTCAGCAGACGGTTATACTATGTAGACAATAATTGTATATAACCCATTTGCTGCTAAAGAAAATACCCCATCAAGAGATAGAAGTGTCAGTAATGCATTGGGATGTTTGAAAGTATATGAAGCAAGATATTATCTTTAGATAAGATTCATCCAGCTGAGAGAGATTTCAGTATATTCATTAGCTTTAATCTTTACCCAAATCTCCTTTCTTTGCAATTTAAATTTGGTATCTTATGCTCAGAAAGATTCACATTTCATGAGCATCTGAAGTAGCATTACCAATACAAAAAAGTGTTTCGTACATTAATAAAGGATTGTTTTATGACTCATTTCTACAGTATGGGTATTACCTGTAGTGTGAGTGCACCATCAAGAAACTTTTTAATGTATTCCTATTAATATGGCTTTTTTTCACCTAACAATCTACCAAAAAGAGAAAATTCTATCAGCATCACTAAATCCTTCTTTAAGGTTTCATTGATCTTAGCCTTAGAACAAGATTATAAAAACAGTCCTACACAGAGATAATGTCTAGAGGATTTTGGCTAATTTCAGCACTTATTTTAGATTTGATCTAGTCATATTCATACATATAGCTATTCTTGTAGATAACATATGCCTACCAGTGTTTACCCTTAATTAAGGTGCAATAACTGCTTTTGTTTCCTTTGGTCGTATCAAGAGTAATGCCAAATATATTCATAGACCTTTGATGATAAATGTCTTGTACTCAATGTATAGCATTCCAGGCTCAGGATCGATTTTCCCTGATGAGGAGTTCTTTCTAACGGTGAAAACTTGTGCAGTGAATAACATAGTCTTCATGCATCCTGATGTTTCAGACTGTACTTAGGTATTCAGCTCACTTCTTTATTCTTTAGTTTCCATTCTGCAGAAACTTGTATATATAAAGATTATTCAAATAGCTTTTTGTCAGTGAGTGAATTATTTTGGGAAGGACAGCACATAAGAAAAATGTGGAAATTACCATAAAATTTGAAGAAAAGATTTCATTTTCACTATATCTGTTTTCAGATGTGTCAGTCTTACAAAGACTAAGTTAGCAATATAAAGAACCCAAAATTTAGACTCCAGTGTTAAAATGATAATATGGATAATATTCTGTACCTCAAATCTGTCATTTGGTTGTGTAACTCTTCATGGATTTTCAAGTTCAGCAAATCATCAGTTTTTTATAATCACACATGTATACACATTTATCAGAACATCTAAATCTTCTCTTCCTTCTAAATAAAGTAATATGCAGTGATATTTTGGGGTATCTTGTATTATAAATATATAACATTATCTAATGCATTGCTTTTCATAAAGGAAAACATAAGCCTCTGAGGGTTTAACATTTGTTTACAGCTGGCTCTTTTTCTGTGCGAGAACATTTTGCTTTGCATTATTAGTTAATAGCAAGGGAAAATGGAGAGCAAAATTACTGCTGCATAAACAAACCTGTTACACAAATGCCTTCGATATTCCAAATGATGATGCTAGAGATTGTATGATTTATTTTTTTGCAGGATTGTTTTTGAATAACACAACAGTTGAGCTTACACAGTTTACCAGCCATAGTAATGGCAGAATTATTTAGGATTCAGTTCTTAAACACATTAAAGTTGGTGATTAAAATACCCTTGGCTTAAGCATTTGGACAGTAAGTCCTAGACTGTCAGATTTGTGTTGTGTAGCTAAAAAGCTACTTTTTTTCAACAACAAAAGAAGTGGTGTCTTCCAGTAACTATTTCTGGTAGGAGACTGACAAAATACCTTCCTGAAAATGTTCTCAGATATATGTTCCTCGTATGTCCTAACTTGCAGTAGGGCTCAAGGACATTATACACATCCTTCTTACACAGGTAACATGATATAATTAACATGGTATAAATGAAAGCTACAGTAGCAACTGAAGCAGTTGCTCTCTTTCCATGTAAATATTAAATGTATTGTTCTGATGAACCAGCTAAAGTCATGTCTTTATATATTTCTGCTTAAATTATACAAACTTCAGTATAGTAGTTGTTGTTATTATTTTGTATAATTACTTTGTGTCTCAAAAGTCATTAGTGCCCTATTTTAAAGCACCTGTTCTAAGTAATGGTGTGTGATGTTAGAAGACAAAGACAGGATGGTTTTCTTCTGCTCATGTTGCACAATTAATACACTGAAAATAGCATTGGGCCCAATAAATATTTGTATCATGCTATACTTAAATCTCAAATCACTGAGGTTTTCTTACCTTTGCTTGATACTTTAGCTACTCTCTTCCCTTTTATTCTTATTCAGTGAAGCACATCAATGTGTTTAACTTTTTGCATCTGCTTTAGACTCAGTGCCCAAGGATATCATCATAATTAAACCTGTACTATATTCCTGTTTTGCATAAGCATGGCTGTGCTTCAGTGGTTTTTCTATTTTTTTGTTTTTCTTTTTTTAATCTGATACTATGTTTGGTATTGTCTCCAAGAAAGTTATCTCTTCGTTTCTTACAAAAAATCGCTCATCTTCAGGCTAAGTTGAGATAGTGGGCCTTACTCTATTCCTGTAATAATTAATGGTAAAACTCATAGTGACTTCAGACTGGTTCCTACCTCCATGTCCATTTTTCTCCATTTCACATCCCTATCCATTTATTTGAGATATTTGAGTAACTTAATAACATTATCCTTTGGTGGGAATGGCTATACTTCATTCATTTTAACATGGTTCATCTGAGGAATATGAATATATTAATATTAAATAATCTGCTGTGTTTAGCAGATCATAAATTTTATAGTCAACATATTGCTTACTTAGCCATGAAATATCCAATGTGTATTCTCCTAATCAGGCTTGTTATACTCACTGAATTGTAGGGCAAGTTTGCAATGTACTTAGGACATAGTGGTTATTGGTTTTAAAAAGTCTGAGCCAAGGGACCTTTCTGGTTTCTATACCTGGCTCTGCGATGTATGTGATGTATAAGCTTGCACAAGTCATGTAACCAGCACTAAAACTTAGTAACTGAGTAAATGGCCTTGGTATTGTGGAGGGTCTAAGAACCCGGCAGCCACAGTTAGCCAAGCCATCAAATTTTTCATCTCTATCTCAATCAATTAATTTCATTTAACAGTCAATGGTTAAGCCTGAATGTTTTGGCACAAACTTCAGTTTCCCCTTTGCCATCTCTGGAATGGGGACAATATCCACACCTAACACTTGGCTGTAAAATGGGAGAGAGAAAAAAAAAAGTCATTATGTGATTAATATCTGGGTTTTGTTTTGGTTTGTATTGGATTTTTCTAAAAATACTCTTTTAAATATATTTTTAAAAACTGCAGCATATCTACAAGGTACTGGTGATGTTTTCCTACTCTGAAAGATGTGTTGTATATTATACATGCAGTAAGACCAAAGCGTTTGAGAAGTGTGTGACTTTGTATATGTACTGTACAGCTGCTTTCTACCTGCTCTGACTGATGGTTTTGGGACACAGTGGATTCATTATACACTGCATAAGGTATAACTTCTATGGCTGTTTCAGCTTCTTGGAATTACTGGCATAACTGTTCATATAGAAGTCAGCCAGAAGCACTGGATTTGCTTCACAGGCATACATCAGCTATGTAAGATATGCACAATTGCCTCCTGAATGTGAAGAGGATCAGAGACTGAAATACTTTATATTTAGAAAGGCACTTGTTTTCACTTTTTTCTGGTATCTCTGGACATAGCACAGCAGGTCAAAGACATTAATCTTTTAGGTCTATAATAAATTCAGAAATAGTATTAAGGTTTTCAAAATGTAACCAGTCCATATTTCCAAGCAAATACATGAATGCATAGGAGCCTTCTTCAACGTGCAGATGTAGCATGTCCCTTGTAATTTCTGTTGTAGCATGTAAAATATAAAATAAAATTGGACACAGGAGAGGTTAGAAAATAATGTTGCAGTTGTGAAGGAAACTAAAAGTCTAGGCTTTTCTGCATTCCTATATTGCAAAGTTTAGATGCAGAATCCTTTCAATTAAATAATTAAATAGTACCAAATGCTGGGCTGGTTAACATATTTCATTTTTTCATCCTAAGATTTCTATGTATACCCATTTGTGTATGCATTTGGATGCACAAACACCTAAATACACAGGCTACACAGTACTGGCACATAACTCCTCCTCCCCAGTAGCTTTTCATTTGACGTTCTATTCTCTATATAGCTGTGAGCTGGTATATTCGTGCCAGACACAACACAAAGGGGATGAAAATCAGGACACAAGTGTTACCCTTGTTATTTCCAGCAATACAGCCCAGCTACTGAAATAACCATCTGGAGTGGCTCTTCAGGAAAGGGTATCCAGGGCCTATCAGTGCTTATTGTGTTTGGAAAAGCTCAGAGGCTTGAGTAGCATAATGCTTAGTGATGTCTGCTACACTCTAAACATTTCATGTTTTTAGCACAAACTTAATTTATTGTTGACAGTGACAGTCTCTGTTTATTTCACTGTGTAATCTTTGTCTGATTTCAAGTATGTCTATAAATACTCATGCCATTTTGGAAAAGAAGTTATTAGCTCTTTCAAAGGTAAAGACATGAGAGCTCTTTGAAAGGTTAAGTCTTCTGGAGAGCAAAGTGCCTCTTGAAGGCGGAGGCCACTTTTCCTTTCCTTTGAAGATAATCAAAATATGGAGAGTAGCTGGTCATGAACAAAATGATCAGGGTGGCATAACTAAAGCTTATTGAATTTGTGCTGAGGATCCCAAAAATGGCAGTTCCATTTGTTCCACACAGTTTTATCCTCTAATTCCTAATCACAATGCTGTCTTATTGTGCACAATGAAAAGACTAATTTGACTAAATCCATTCATAAATGACAAAATCAATAGTTCTCCTTTTGAAAGTCACTCAGCATATAGAATATGAGAATTTATGGTTAGTTTACTGCTGTCATGGATGGGTCTCTCTCGCTCTGGTAGTAACTGATAAAGCAGCTTTTGAAGTCAGACTGTCTCAATAAAGTACTTAAATCCATCTTAATGTACCCCAGGGAAGCAAGTCTGAATTAACCTACTACCTTAGTTTTGCAACAATAATAAGGTGAAAGGGAGTATGCAGCAGAAACTGATTATAATAAGTGATACAAAAGCAGACAGCCACAATGAGGCAAAAGTAGAATAGGAACTGGGATTAAGGGATCTCTCACCCAGCCATGTGCAAAAATGTTGAAAATTAATGTTGTATTGTTTAGCTAACAGCTGTCAAGTCATTCAAGTCATTGTAATGTGTGGTATGCTTGCTTTCCTCTTCGTCTAACCAAGAGCATATTAGAAATCATATTCTCTTTCTTCTGAAGAATGACAAAGTTAATCCTTCCTTGCATTGCTTTTAAGACAAACTCATAGTAGAGGCTGTCTCTTAAATTTGTCAGTTAGGATATTAACATAGTGTGAAACTTTGATGTTAAACTGGCATTTGATGAATGGAGTTAAAAATCACTTAGGGACATATTCTTTCTAGCAGTTTGTTGTATTTGTGCATAGTAGAAGATGCGAAGGATGCAAATAGGCCCTCATATATTTGTGGTGCTGCTGTAATCGGAGAGAACTCCATATTCCTGACGTCAGCTGCATACTAAGATACATTCTTCTGAGAACATATGACACCCAAAAGAGAGCAAGGAGGAATCCTAGGTTCTTTCTGTTTCATTGAAATAATGTTCTCCCTATGATCATAATACAATAAAATTGAAAAAATAATAAGAAAAATGTCTTTATTAAACAGACTTGAAAACCAATATTATGAGACATTCTTAAAATCTAGTATCAGGCAATGCCCATATCACCCTATCCTGCCATCTGTTATTATTTCTTTAATTCCAGGTATCCTGTTTCATTGCTTCTTTTTATACACAAGTCGTCGTATCAATAAGTTATACTTGGGATTTAAAGGATTTAGTAAATTTACTAAAAGTTAATGTTTAAAACTAATATTAAAAATTAAAATTAATCTTTTTTGTGATACCTCAGTATTTCTAAAATTTTGCCTGTGATAGAAGAGAATCAGAAATCAAAATAGGTTGGTTGGGACATTTTTATCTCTTGTAGATTCAGACTTTGTCCTCAATAAGCAGAAGTTACACATCATGTCTTTTAGCCCTTGATGTTCCATGAAAGGTGGCGATGATGATAGATGTTTGGCGTGTTTGCTTAACACTAGGGAGCAATTGGTTTCATTCTTATGTGTTCCTTTTGCTCTGATCCTCCCATTTCTGAGACCCAAATACCATGTGAACAATAGGCGCCTTTTAAGGACATAAAACAGAACAAAGCTTTGCATACATTTCTTTGATGTGTATCATCTCTTAGATAGTGCTAAGGGTTTTTTACTTTTTTAGATGTCAGTTGATTCTTATGAAAAAGCAAGTTGAATATATTCTTTCAACTGTTGTGTTGTTCTGGTGCTGATTAGTCCGGAAAACTACTGTGTTGGAACCACTCTGGGGAAGGGGTTTCATCCTCTACCAACAACATCCTTCAAAAAAAAAAAAAATCCACTCTTAGATTGTGGTAGTTTTAATGTAGATGGAAAAAGAATAATAATTTCATTCAAATCAGAGTAATCTTAATTTTTAGCATTTAAGTGATTTATGCCAGAAGTAAGAAGCAGGTGGAGCTTGCAAGAAGTGAGGATGCACTTGCGCTTAACAGTCTTGACAATTGTTAGCAAATATACATCTAAGTCACTGCAAATAGATGCACTGTTGTTCCAGAGAAACTTGTATTCTCTGAGAACACTGTGCAGCAATACATGCATAATGAAATATTACCCTGCATCAGCACTTGATTTTACAAGGATGCTTCCTCCATTTTGAATGACTCCACTGAAAAAACGCTGCAAATGCATTAACTGTTTGAAGTCTTCACCATTCCAGACTTCCAGCAAGCAATTAGGGAAAACTCACAACTGTGTAGCAACCATTTTTTTAAATAACGATCAAAAACTTCAGAAAGAATTTTCTAGTAATTTGTTGTTACTCTGGATAAGAGTTTGATGCAAGATGGTACTTACTTAGGAAAGGAAATGGAATATTTTGTTTCTGAAGTGAATCAAATAGAATCCCTTCACAACTTTGAGCAGCCTTTGAATCATGTGGTAGCTCAGCATTTGCTTCTTGGTGATCTAAGGATGTTTCCATGGTGATTTGCATTTGCTGTGTACCCCAATGCTCAGCTTGGTATGACTAGCAATACTTGAGTGCTCTGACATTAACCTCTTCAAAATTGAGATACTTAAACCTTGTAATCTCTTAATATTCTCACCACTACCGCTCTTCTCTGCACTGTCATTTCAAGCCTTCTGTGCAATATTCTTCTAAAAATTTCTTTTTATGATTAACCCTACAAATGAGCACTACTTCGTTACACAGCACTTAGACTCTCCTTGTACTCATTATGTGACTCCTTGTGGATAGTGTTGCAAAATATCCAAGTTACTTGAAACAAGACACTTGGGAACATAAAAATTCAATGAAAAAAGTAAAATGAAGTGAAAGAAAATGTTTTCATACCCAAGTATGATTGGCTTTTTATTGATTTTTTTCCATCAAGGAAAATTATTTTTAAAGCCCCCTGTTTATCATCATTTACCAGTTCAGTTAAAAAACTACCAAGAGCTGAGTTATACCACATAAAGAGTTACTGCTGTGGGTATATTGCCTCTGAGCAGCAGGAACCATTTCAACACTTCATGCTGTGAGCTCTGTCTACTGAGCCTCTGCAGTACTGCTCCTGGAGGCTTGCTACGAGCAGTGGTCTTGCTTTTCTTGGAGTCTTGTTACTATACGATGTATTTACAGTGAATTACTTCTCAATCCTAGCGGAAAGAACATAGAACTGTTCAATTATTCCTTTTACTTTCATACTTTTCTAAATTAAGAAAGTTCCTAGGCCTTTATACTCCACAAAACAAAACACCCAGTACATGATGAGGTTGAACAAGCAATCATTGCTAACCCATGAATATTCACCTGCACTGATACTGGTCACAGTCTTCGTATCAGCTGCCAGCTGGTCAGAGGCTAATCTACTGCAGTCTAGCTTTGATCAATTAAAATATTCTTTCTTCAGCCAAACTGTCTTAACACTAGAACAGCTTATGCTAGGCTGTTTCAATTAGTTTATAAACTGAAACCAACCTTGACCCAGGCTTTCCACTCATTCCACAGCCCTTTTCCATGCTTTTGGCCTGCTAAAAAGGTGTTTTTCTGAAGATTACAAGAGAAAGATCCGCTACAAGCAAATTGAAACAGTAGATAAGGTGCAGATTCTGTAAACAAGTACTATTTTTCTCTAACAAGTCATTTTCTCATCAATCTGTATTTTGTTCTTTCTTTTGGCTGAACTGCGGTCACTCACTTCTGTTGTATTGCTAGCTGTGATTTTTTAAGATTGTTATCATTACATAGAAATAATCTGTGCAACATTGTTTTCTACAGGGCACTTTCACCTTTATTAGGCAGTTTTCTTTCCTTAACAGTTTCTCCCAAATAATATGCTCGCAGCTGTATTTTGGTGCAACTGTATCCATTTGGTGCGAAATTGGTAGTTGAAGAGCCAAATACTGATGTCTGCACACTCCATTCGTTTTTACAGGAGCAAAAGTGTGAGTCTTAATTTTGTGGATAGAAATTCTGACCTCTTTTTTTGTGGTTACAAATTGTGACCCTTTTGGGTTTTTGTTGTGTTTGGGTTTTTTTTGTTGTTTTTTTTTTTTCTTCCCGAAAGCTTCCTTGGCTGAACACTTCAGCTGGCAGTTTAGGTTGACAGATTTGTTAGCAGACGGCAGAACAGGAAAAAGCCATGCTGATGATGGGCCTGGAAGGTGAGCACAAAAAGCCTAAAAACCTGGTACAGCCAGTGAATGAGAAATGGATGCCAGTGATAATAAGATAAGTATCGTTGCCAAAAAGGCATTTTTTTAGCAACTGTTCCTTAGAAAGACTGGAAATGATCAGTATCAGCTAGTGGAGGCATTCTAAAGGAATCATGATGTACCAAAAGTCCACATCGATTGTTTTAACATTCACAACAGGGTGTAGAAAGGAGCTATTTAGACAATGACCTGGATACAGAAAGAAAATCCAAGAAGGAAGGTAAATAGCACAGAGACCGCAAATGCAAGCACTGAAGATACGCGGGATTTTCCAGTGATGATAAAAGGGAAAAAGCTTTTAACACTACAGCTGCAAGAGTTCAGTTTTCATTATCCAAGATTTTAAAAAATGAATAAACTTTTTCTCATGCCTCAGATTTAAAATACACAGGATGCAAGATGGATAGATGCTGGAGAGTGGATATACATTGATTTCTCAACTAGATTTTTATTTGAAAGCCTGTTAAATAAATGCATTTCAAAATGTGGATACTCTTTCTAAAACTTCCAACAAATGCTGGTTTTATGCCACTATCTCTATGAGATGTAAATTATTACAGTAGTGCATATTGGCCACTCAGAATTGGGACCTATTGAACAGGGTTGTTTACAAATACAGGAACAACAAAACCACTTACTATTTAAGAGCATGGAAAACCTATGAGAGATATGAATGTGAAGGCTAACTGGGCCAGCTTAGATAAGATAAGATAGCTGGAAGGAGGTTTATGTTTTCAGAAAAGAAAATAATACATACTTGTATATGATCTGTGGGGTTTTGCAGTCTGAAATAGAGATGTGTGCCAAGTCTGATCTCCTTCACCTTCTAGAGCTTCAGTTAACAGGGCATCAACCTCCACCCACAGCAAGTTAGACATAAGTGTTCTATTTCTAAGGCCAAATTCATTCAATTTACAGATTTCCACTTGTGTTTAAAATTCAATTTTACAAACATATACGGTTTTGTGAAAAATAGCATCAGTATAAAAGCTAGCTCAACCAAAAAGTAAATAATATATATTTTCCTTACTGTTTTCACCATGAATCAATGTTTAAATAGTGGAGAAAGTAATTTTAAAAGCTTCCTGGGATTATGTTTTGAAAGGTGCACTGTTTTAATTTATCATTTTAAATGTGCTGACAATAAGCACATTTTAAAACCTTATGGCACAATGCATCAGGTTACCTAATATTAATTTACTTTTTATAGTTTATTTAATATAGTATTGATTGCATTAGCATTTGGATTAATGATCTTTTAAATGCTCAAAGACTAAAGCAGTTGTCTAGTAAGATGAGAAGACAGTCATGAGGCTGAAATAGATCGCCAATCAGCTTTTTTAAAATAAATTAAAGATTATGTAAACCAAAGCAATGTTGAGAATTAGGGCTTTCTAATGAGATCATCAGTTCTAAATCAATACCAACAGGGTACACACTTCTGTTTGATGTTCACTATGTACTTGAGAGAATTTCAGTAATCAATCACTGGCGTTCTGACTTGCAGATGCAAAAAAGTCCACCTCAGTGAAATGTTTAAAACCGCAAAGTAGAACTACACGCAAGTAGGAGGAATGTAAATTGGACTGTTTCCAAAACGGAATAGCTGAACTTCCATAATCATATGTTAAATTCACTGAAAATCATACAGTGGATTGAATTTGAAGCTGATCCTTTGTAAAAATAAGGGGATGCATAATTTGCCTAATCTAAACCTACTCATGAGAAGAATCTCAGCTGCCATTTTCTCTGCTGAGCTTAATATAAATTAAGGGAATAAAAAATGCATCATGATGATGGCAGGGAATTCAGGAGAGAACAAATGGTCAAACCTTTCCCACTCTAAGTATGGAATTTAACTCCAGTACTTCTGTCTTCAATTGCTTTTGCCATACCTGCATATTCATTTCTTTTCATGGTTATTTCTCTTTGTTTCTTTTTTCTTTCCCTTCCTCTCCCTGTCACTGTGAAGACTTTAATGTACTGACTTACAAAAACCTGTGAGCAATTAAGAATATAAAATCAACAATGGGATAATCACTGCCCTTTATTATTTCACTCTTTATTTTCCAGTATATTGAATAACTGTTTGCACCTGTGCTCCTTATACATTACTTTTTTTTTTTTTTTTTTTAATTGACATACACCAGTTAAAGTACATAGTGAATCCCTGGAATACTTTCTAACTTTATTAGTGAGGAAGTCCAGTTGTGACTACTGGATTCTCTGATTGTATGAGACTGATGGATTTGCAGTTCATCCATAAAAGAGAAACAGTGAGGAATCGGGCTGTCATGGCTCTGTGCCTCATGTAAATCCAGTTAGTACATTCTGTGGGGTTTTCCTTTAGTTTTCTTGAAACAAGACTCATTATTCTTCTGTTCTCTGCTGGATATCCTGAATAGCATTTTTAGTGGAGTTACTGTTGTTACCCACAGACAAAACTGAAACTGTAATTTGTCCAAAGCACAAGAATTTGTAGAAAATTATTTCCTATTCTCTTAAGCACTGTGAGTGGAAGGGAATTATGTGCTGTACCTCCAGCTGGCAGCACACTTTAAGCCACCTTTGCTCTGTCTGGTCCATGTGTGCAATCCTATATAGCTTAAGCAACTATAGGGATTTTTACCAAATACACCAAATGTAGAAAGGGCACAGCTAAATTCTGTCCTCAGCTGATTAACCATTCCCTTATGAAATTTCTGCGGTGTTTGTGAAATTATGGGAAACAGTCTTTTGCTAAAACACCATTAATTTTTAAGTATGGTTTCCAATATGAAATATTTTTATTTTGGCTATTCATTTTTAATGACTGCATAATGCAACTCAGCAAAATTATACAAAGCAAACCAAGNTTACTATTTAAGAGCATGGAAAACCTATGAGAGATATGAATGTGAAGGCTAACTGGGCCAGCTTAGATAAGATAAGATAGCTGGAAGGAGGTTTATGTTTTCAGAAAAGAAAATAATACATACTTGTATATGATCTGTGGGGTTTTGCAGTCTGAAATAGAGATGTGTGCCAAGTCTGATCTCCTTCACCTTCTAGAGCTTCAGTTAACAGGGCATCAACCTCCACCCACAGCAAGTTAGACATAAGTGTTCTATTTCTAAGGCCAAATTCATTCAATTTACAGATTTCCACTTGTGTTTAAAATTCAATTTTACAAACATATACGGTTTTGTGAAAAATAGCATCAGTATAAAAGCTAGCTCAACCAAAAAGTAAATAATATATATTTTCCTTACTGTTTTCACCATGAATCAATGTTTAAATAGTGGAGAAAGTAATTTTAAAAGCTTCCTGGGATTATGTTTTGAAAGGTGCACTGTTTTAATTTATCATTTTAAATGTGCTGACAATAAGCACATTTTAAAACCTTATGGCACAATGCATCAGGTTACCTAATATTAATTTACTTTTTATAGTTTATTTAATATAGTATTGATTGCATTAGCATTTGGATTAATGATCTTTTAAATGCTCAAAGACTAAAGCAGTTGTCTAGTAAGATGAGAAGACAGTCATGAGGCTGAAATAGATCGCCAATCAGCTTTTTTAAAATAAATTAAAGATTATGTAAACCAAAGCAATGTTGAGAATTAGGGCTTTCTAATGAGATCATCAGTTCTAAATCAATACCAACAGGGTACACACTTCTGTTTGATGTTCACTATGTACTTGAGAGAATTTCAGTAATCAATCACTGGCGTTCTGACTTGCAGATGCAAAAAAGTCCACCTCAGTGAAATGTTTAAAACCGCAAAGTAGAACTACACGCAAGTAGGAGGAATGTAAATTGGACTGTTTCCAAAACGGAATAGCTGAACTTCCATAATCATATGTTAAATTCACTGAAAATCATACAGTGGATTGAATTTGAAGCTGATCCTTTGTAAAAATAAGGGGATGCATAATTTGCCTAATCTAAACCTACTCATGAGAAGAATCTCAGCTGCCATTTTCTCTGCTGAGCTTAATATAAATTAAGGGAATAAAAAATGCATCATGATGATGGCAGGGAATTCAGGAGAGAACAAATGGTCAAACCTTTCCCACTCTAAGTATGGAATTTAACTCCAGTACTTCTGTCTTCAATTGCTTTTGCCATACCTGCATATTCATTTCTTTTCATGGTTATTTCTCTTTGTTTCTTTTTTCTTTCCCTTCCTCTCCCTGTCACTGTGAAGACTTTAATGTANCAGCTAAATTCTGTCCTCAGCTGATTAACCATTCCCTTATGAAATTTCTGCGGTGTTTGTGAAATTATGGGAAACAGTCTTTTGCTAAAACACCATTAATTTTTAAGTATGGTTTCCAATATGAAATATTTTTATTTTGGCTATTCATTTTTAATGACTGCATAATGCAACTCAGCAAAATTATACAAAGCAAACCAAGAAAAAAAAAAAGAAGCTATTCATATCAAATATTTGTGTAAAAGCCGTGAAATACTGAAGCAAAGACTTTGTAGGTAACTGGCAGTTCATGCAATGAAGACAAAATGTACAGAAACTGCCATTAAAACATCAATTTATCAGAACAAACTTATGGTGCTACATTTACTGCATATCCCCTTCTGGCAGAAAAGTTACTCTTACTTTTCGTTTGGGGATGTAATAATGGAGGTTATTACTAATTTATTGTGTCTTGGAGCCATGTTCATCAGTATCCCCGTTGTGAATTCAGTGGATGATCATACCTGGTATCTTATAGCACACTTTTGACAGTAGCTATGGATGATAGCATTCAGTATGAGTTGGCTGTCTTACCAAGCCCATCAGCTTTAAGTTACTGAAAGCAAATTTCTCACATTATTTGTCTTAGCCAGGAAATCTCTGCCTTCAAAACACGTTTGTGCTTTTGCCTATCCATATAACATACAAATGACAAATTTCACTTTATAACTTCTAAGTTGTCAGTTACTAAACACCATGAAAACTTAAAATAAGGTGTTTCACGTGTACTATATGTACATCAAGGTAAATGCGTGATCTTATGGAATATCTTTTCAGATGGTCAAAATATGTGGTCAAAAATCAGCCACACTTGCATCTGTGGGAGCTGGATTATTTGAAGACTAGAAGTGTTACATCGATAGATTCCAAAAAGTGGTGAAAGAGCAGAACATCTGTAGCCAAGGAAGAAAGCCTTGTTTTAGGATATAGTTCAAAATTTGGAGAGGATTAAATATTTTAAATTATTTTTTAAAGATCTTTGAGATTTTGACAATTTCCTTTTCACCTTCACCCAGGGCAACAGGACTTAGTAAGGAGAAGAGAACATAACACAGAATTACATTAGAAAGGACCCACAATTGTTAATCCAACTACTCGGGGAAGTCAGGAAACTTATTTATATATATACATTATATACATAGACACATAATAGTAAAGTAGCATTTCAAGATGTTTTCATAGAACACATTTAACCATATAAATTGTGAAATATGCAAATTGTTATCTTCCTACACTCAAGTACTCCAGTTGGCAGTTGTTCAGGGTGCCCTGAAGACCCTTAAAACCTAAGTGAAGGCAATGGTACAATGTAAAGTCAACTCCTAAGCTGCAAAACGAGGGATATATTCATAAATTAGGTTTGTATGTCTCAGACCTCCGAGTGAACTCTACAAGTGTCGTATGATTTAATGGTACTACTGGAAATCAGCTTGATATTTCACATGAACTGTACCATGAGAATATATTAATTCCAGGACCACAGTTGATTACATTCATATTCCCTTGATCTTTGCATTTAACTAATGTAGAAAGTTTAACATAAGAATCCTGTTTTCCAGTTGTTTTATAAAAAGAGAAAGAGTTGGAGGCAGAAGGTGTATATACATTGATAGACATAATAATAAGCATGTGTATGTGTGTCTGTATATGTAGATATGTGTGCATAAATATATGTGTAGATAGTGGATGTTTATTATCATCACCTATTTAAGGGTCCCTGGATAACGGTCAAATTTAAGTACTAATCTTTGATCTGTTTTTTCCCTCATTGACACCAAGTGCACAGCCCTCATCGCCTTCAGGGGGACCTGTGATAGGCTTAATCCTAAAGGCTTGTGAAATACAGACTTCCTAATGGTTCAAATGGGACTCTGCACTAATTAACATTTTATTTTATGGCAGCCCTTTCTTCTGTCCTATGCCTGTACGCTCCCTTAGTGGAGTGAACAGATGTAGTCACACATCTCTTATGCTTGGCAGAAGAAGGATGTCACTCTTTAGAATAAATGTACTTAGTCAATATCAACATCTGTCTGTATGGCTGCCTTCCATGAATGGGGTATGATACTGTCGTCTGGAGAGATTTTTGAGTTAGTCATTGCAGGACTTTGCTTACTTCCATGTTGTCCAGGCAACAACTTTTTCCTACCTTTTCTTTGATCTTCATATTCTTTATTTAAGTTTGAAATGTATAAAATATTTCAGCTTCTAGCTGCTAAAACATTTTTTCAGAAAGTATAATGCAGGATCATTCTGTGAGGGAATAGTACCAGAAGCTAAAATTTGTCCTATTATAATAATTGAATTTTTGATTTATAAAACTGAGTTACCTGAAAAAAGACTCAATATTTTGCCTTCAACGTCTCGACCTTTGATGGTGTTATCTTCCTTGATTATAGTACACCAGAGTCACTACCTTCACTTTTAAGTGACCTGGGAAGGTGTTATACACTCCTCATGATAACTAATTGGCGAGTTTTGTCACTATAGATGCATATTCAGGAAAATAATGTGGGGGTTTTGTGTGACTCAAGGACATCACTCCATTTCTCTTCAATGCTTCAGATATATTTACTGAAGCTTTTGCATGATTATTTCAAAACATTATCATATGCATTAATAATGAGTCTATGTCATTACCGGGCTTTCTTTTTTTCCTAACATTTAAAAATGGGATAGACATTGGAGGAAACACTTCTCATGGCCCCGTGTCCTGGGGCACACAATTTTTTCTGTTGTACATTTAACTTCTTTCAGTAGTTTTCTGCACACTTAAGCATCTAATCTCTGCTGCATTCTGTCAGTTCTCTTTTATTTGTTATCTTATGTATGCTTATATATGGATGCCAGCACATCTCCCTCCTCTCAGGCAACCACACCCCCCCACGCTTCTCATTCTCATCTTAACCTTTCCAGTGAACTAAGGGGGCTTTTTCACTGAAAACTTTGCAGAATGCATGTGTAATAAATCGGGAGAAAATAACAAGAAAGGAGACGTCTGGTTTCTCCACAGAACAAGTCTATGGGGTTTTTGTTGAATACATTACTTTTTTGTATTGTTTCCCTTGTGTGCCTCAGGGAGCAGTCCCCATAGGGTCAAGAGTTGCATTCAGTTTCCATGCCCATTAAATCTTTGTTATCTGATAAACCTGTCAACAGGTATATCAAAGAGTGACAGGTCTGACAGTATCCTTGTGATGTTGGCACCTGAACACTGGGAAGTAGAGTGAGACGATCAACTTTTTTCATGTAGGCCACAAAGTAACTTTCAGAATAGTAGAATTTTAACTAACAGCCATGCAAAAGAAAGACATTAATGAGATTTCACATGAGATCAGGCCCTATACCTGCCTATGTTAGATCATTAAATTGCCTTTTCCACCTGCTTTTTTGGAAAGAAACTAATTAATGCTCTTTTCTTACATGTCTTCAGTCTGATATTAAGAAGCTCAACATTCCCATTGATGACTAAAGTTAAATAATCAGTCTTTCATAAAAAAGGATACGATTAATTAATAAACTTTGAAGAAAATAATTCATTTTCACTTTTAGAAAGCATTTTACTGGTAGATATTATGAAGGCAAAGGACATGATGATATGTGCAATAAAATGCTGTTAAATTCCACTTCCTCGTTTATCTTTTTCCCTCTCTTTTGTTCTCTTTGTAGTATATTCCTCAAAGATAATTTAATTTAATTAAAATTGAGAAAAGTCCCTAATTCAAATAGGTAGGCTAGAGGTCCTTTCTCCTCCACTGTGAAATACTAGTGTGAAACTGGTGTCAGTTGCCACCTTTCACTTTCGGAAAAAGTAGGAATATCTTCTACCTGGAAGTTGCAAACCCTGCATTTATATTTCTGTGTAACCAGGGTTTATGTGTTATACTTTACATAAATGCATGTGTATGTACACACATATGTGTAGATTATATAGGTAATTTGTACCATATATGGTCCTTTCCTTATATTAAAAATAGACCCATGGTGTTTGACCTGTACTGTTGGCAAACCTAGTAAGAGAAATCGGCTTGTCTCTCTTAGGAGAGAAATATCTTGTTTCCTCCCACACTAGAAATGGTCCCCTTGACTTTAAAATTGATGCAGTAGGTAGTGCTGCAGTATATTTTGTACCAATTCTGTCACTCAGTAACATTTAGGCCTGTCGGTTGAGTACCTTGTACAAATGCTAAATATGATGGATTTGTTTTCAAAACATTTTTAAGAATAAAGAAAAGGTGGAGTGTGCTCTTTGCAGAAGCTTCCCTGTGAATTTTAACACATGATGATGTAAATGTAATAAGCTTCTATGCCAAGAGACTAAATAGAAACTGATGTCCTCAGTATAGGTTATTTGCACTAAACAGTCAAATTTGAAAATTCACTAAAACTACAAAGAGACAGAAAAATGTGAATTATGTGTGTATTTAATACATTTTACTATTCAATTTGTGGCTTTGGAATCACTACAGGACTTTTTTTCAGTTGATCTGTTTCCACATGACATCAGTAGGTCCAATACTCCACACTGGTTTTTATCAGACACATTTCTTACAGCATCTCTAACATTGGAAATAAGTTTTTTTGATCTAGACTGTTACGTAAATCATGTGACCACTTCAATCACAATTTTAAGGATAGAAAATCACTGGAGAAGTTGCAGAAAGATATCAGCAGCTGCAAAGGATTGCAACACATTTGAATTGCTGCTTATAATATGTTTGCAACTTCTGGAACTGCTCTGATGTTCAGTGTATATGCAATTACTTCTGACACTGAAGGGAGAAACTGCCCTTCATGAATTTTAATCTAATAGCCTTTTGGATTCTCCTCAGCAGCTTTTTCCTGTCTTTTGTTGTTAAAGCAATGCAGACATATTTGAGAAGTAGTTTTCACAATACATTTTAAAAGAATGTACTGCTTGAAAAGTTTACTGGAAAATTTAATTTACATTTTGAAAGCTAAACAAAGAACAGTTAAAAAATTAGTGTTCTAAATTGTACAAAACATGAATATGTCTTTTGGTGGTAAGACTGATTGATCCACCATTGATTAATTTAAGTGAAACTGTTGTAATAATGCTAGTAAAAATTAACAATAAACCAGATTTTCAACATGTTTTATGCCTATGGTGGAAGTCCTGGCTAGTAGAAAAGGGCTTAGTGCTGTGGGTAGGATACTGTGGCTTATGTGACTACTCATGTAGTCAAGCAAACAATATGTCACACACTAAACCACTAATTTCACCAGCTGAAAGCAGCAATGTCTAAGATGTGAGTTTTTATCTTACTGTTCAGATCAAAAAGGTTTGCTGAGAAATCCTCTAATGACCCGTGAAGGTAAATAGCTGCTATGAGGAAAGCACTATGATCAGCGTGTTGTGCAAAAAATACGTGTTCAGATAACCAAGACAATTGAAAATACTTTTATTTCAGGAAACAAGGAAGAAAACTTTCAGATATGTACTTTGAAGTGTTTAGCAGTCCAGAGGGCATCTTTTATTTATTGATATATATGTATATTACGGCATCACAGTGTAAAATAAAAACCTTTGATATATTTGTTAATGTAAAGGTGGTTGTGGGTAGTTTAGTGAGCTTACTATTTTGTTCTTTACCAACTCATCCAAAAATATTTGCCTGGGAGTTAGCACTGTATGTTTCATTTTCTGCAAAGTACGTCATGGTGCTGTTTCCTGTCTCTGCAGGCAAGAGTACACAGGTCATGGCTTCTTTCACAACTTCTCCCCGACCTCATCCTGCCAAAGAGGTATGTGTTTCTTTGCCGGAAATTCATAGTGATGTCTCTTAGGCCTTGCTCATTGTAACCCCTCCATCTCTTGTTGGTTAGCATTGGTAGAGAATGCCATGAAGTTGTTTACAACCCATGTGTAACAGACCTGTCTTCCACTGTTTCAGCACATGATTTAAATGACACTTTTTCAACGAGTTTCTGTTACATCTTTGTAGTCTACATCTGTATTTCATCATCTGTTTCTTCAGTGAGAACACAGATACTATGAGGCTGACATATCATATGTGAGTGTATTTAAAATGCAGTAAAATACGTGGCCACCACCATCTTGACATTCTTGACAGAAACCTCAGTTTTTTCATGCAAATCTTGGAGCCCTTAGTGTAAAACTCATACTAAAAATAAAGAACATCATGTTCAGTAAGGATGTTATGGTCAGTCTGCTAAAAGCATAAGCTTCATCAGGAAGATGCCTATTCCTTTTTTTCCTAAATTTTTTTCCCCCTGTGGTAGTAGTGGTCAGTTGAGTAGATTAGTATAATTTCAAATTTTAAATAGAATGTTACAATCACCTAACGCTGGTGCATTTTTTGAAGATACGGCCTAAATGTCATCACACATTTGGACCCTAGTTTGTTTCTTTATGTAACAAAGATGAAGGTTAAATACCATAAAGTTCATTAAACCAGTCTATAAGAAGTTTAGCAAACATAATCCTCTTTTTTTGCAAGTTTTAACAAGCATGTTTTTCCTGCACAAATTTAGGAACAAGCATTTAACTCCCACTGGTTTCAAAGCCATGGGAATTACGCAGGTGCTTAAAGTTAATGAGGTACTTAATTGCTTTGTAAAACCAAGATGGACCGTTGCATTGCAGGTACAATGAGACATTGTCACTGATTTCCTTTCTGAGTGAGGAGATTTTTAAGGATCAAGATCTCAGTTGAGTCCATCTTTCTACCATTTATGCATAATTTGATGATTGAAAATTGTAATGTTCTGTTGCAATCTGGGTGGATTCAGTTACAGCATCATTAAAACCATTCAAGCTTGATCAAAAGACTTTATAATTTTTCTAAATAGCATGACTGAAATAAATTTTCTAAATAGCATGACTGAAATCATGGAGGGCTGAGTAATGCCTAAGCATTTTATACCACCACTGTTTTAGCAAAATACAGTCCATGCCAAATCATACAGACCAAAAAGGTCCACAGCAGTGGGGTGAGTGGATCACAAGAACACACTTTCATCTTGACAGATGGGGCATATTGTCTTGGCGGAGTGGACCAGGGAGAAGGAATAACACTGATGGCTAGAAACATAAGTATGTTTTTATTGGAAGGAGGCATTTTTGTCACAGAAGATAACTTTACATCTGGAAACACTATACCAGATTTTAGCTCTCAGTTGCGTTGGTGAAAATCCGTTATTGGTACCCCGTAGCATACTGAGTCATACGCTGGCTGGCCATTGTCATTCTGGGTGAGAGAGGATTGAAGCCACCTTACCAGCTACTTTGTTCAAGCCGATATGATCAGATACAAAGCAGGGGGAGTGTTTATTTCTGTCAGAAAACAACATGGCTGTAGTTCTGGTTGGTCACTGTGTAAACAGCGTACCACAGAGAAGTAGTACGAAAATTCACCTTGAATCATTACTATTGCCTTTATGCACTAACTCTTACCCTAATGGAAATAATTTACTATACACATATGCTCTTTAATTAGCATGGCCAACATCTGTTACATTTTCCCCATCTGTAAAGCACAGAGTAATATTTTACTCTTGCGTGCTAATGCTTGTTATGGCAGCAAAGAATCCACTTCAAGAGGAAAGGCAATTTTTACATTTGTGTCTCAGAGTAACTTTAAACCGTTTATGGTATTTCTATTTAGAATAATTCCAGAGGTGTGTCTATTTATCTTCTGCATTAAAATTCAAGAAAAAGGTTTAGCTTTTGGCTTGCCTTCGGGGCTAAGCTGTGCAGCAGACATGCTTCTCTGAGATAATTTGTTTTCTAATTGCCATTCGTTTGCTGAAATACAATTAAAGTTATTGCTCTAATATTAACATCAACATCTTGATTGCCTTATCAGAACATGAATATGTATTTTTCTCACTCTGCTTAGAGACATCTTTCACTAACTTTCTCTGAACATGTAGCTCTTAATTAAAGAGAATTTTTAATTCATCTGTAACAGCACTTTTCCAGCAACTGTTGCCAGTTTGTTGGAGGGTCACACCTTGCATTCGTGTCCAGGCTGACACACATACTGTCATTACACCAGGGCACGTGTTAACCTTGAATACCTTGAATATCAGCTCATACAAATCATTTGATCTTCATGTAATTGCCAAAATTAAGTTTGAAAGCAGGCAAATCTAAGTCAAACACAGATTTCATTAAGAACTGGAATATGGTGAGCAGCTGTGTGAAAGCACTGACCAGCTAGTTTATCTAAAGTGCACCAAATGAAAAGGGGCACTCAGGCCACAAGATGAGAAAAATATTACTCAGTTTACTTAAAAATAAAGAGGGAGTGTTACTTAGCAGTACAGCTGTGTGCTCCCCTTATTTTGTATGTGGTTTAGAGAACCATTTATTTACTATAGTCAAAGCAGAGGTACCAAAAGAAAATGAGCACAGTTTTATTTTTAAAATGGTCTTTATAAACTTCTTTATTTCAGCTTTCTTTTTAACACTGCTTTACAAAGATGTTTAATGAACAGGATTCTTTCAATCAGTAAAAGTAGGAGAATGTTCCAAAATAGTTACATAAATGAACAGGCCACTTGGGATGGCAAAAACCAGAGATATAGTGAAGAAGCAGCCCATTTGGTGATGAAATTGTTCTTTTTACTCTAAGAGATCCTTTTAAAATCTTTTTTTCTCATTTAGTAATTTTCTTTTTATGATAGTGTATCTATTTCCCATACCTCATTAGTTTCTGAGCACATATGAATATCCCACTGAGTTACATAGAAAATTATTTTTTTTGAATATGATAGAAATGCAAAATTGAATCCTCGTTTTAAAAAAATAATAATGAAATTGACATTTATGCTCTAGTGAGTTGTTCTCTAAAATGAATTCAGTGTATAATAATCAGCAAAAATTAATTTGTAATTTATATCATGTAGGGGGTAATTGTTCCATGTTACAGAACTTTGCATTTTAAAACTGAAATAGCAGCCTTTAATGACCTTTCAACAGACCTCAGGTAACAGGGATCAGGTATGTGTTTGTTTTCTCTGGGGGAAAACATTTTAACATATTATTACAGGTTTTTGAAAGATACTGAGATCTTTGCTTTCCAGTCCTTTTGTTAGTGTAAGTAAAATTCATGGGTGTTCTGCATTTCCTCTTTTATGTCATGATGGAGGGGCATCTGTCTTTTTAGCCCTGATCATTCAAATTTTCTTCTGTCTTTGAGCATATTGCTATGAACTGAAGATAATTATACGGTTGTGGTTGCACACACATAATAAATGCAAATGTGAGAAGCCTACCATGGATTGCAGGGTAGGGGGGGTAGGGATCTGTAAATGTCTGAAGAAAGGAAAAAATAAAGAAAAAAAAGAGATTGCTGGAGTTCATTATACTAAATGTGTGTCTGCAAAGGAGGATGAACAGTTGACTAGGACCAGCTACTTGTTTTTCCCCAGACAGGAATTTACATGTTGATTTCAAACTTACATGTAGGTTTGAATTTAGTTTCACACTGTCTTTTATACCTTCATGAGACATTCATTCAAACCAGACCAGATTCGCTCTGCAGATTAGAGCGTCCAGAAATTCTTAATCTGTATGTTAAATATACTAACACACTTTTATATGGTGTTTTATTCCATGAATAGATAATCATCAGAATTAATACAAGTTCAATAACTGTATCAGTGATTTTGCTTTTTGGTGAAGAGTGGCTTCAAGTGACAGAAAAGAATCAACCTACAGATAAAACCATGATGTTTAAAAGATGCGCTTCCAGGCTACACAATCATTTGGATTTCTAAGCTCTGAATTTTGAGACTTAAGATTAATAATATTAGCCTATCATAGTAGGCTTCAGCTACATGCTTTTATAAAAACAAGTTCATTTAGCTGTAGTTGTTGGCTTCAAAAAAAGATGGTGATAGTCCTTGGAGAGATTTTTCAATTAAAAAAAAAAAATCAAAACTGCTAGAAATACTCTGTTGTGATGAAACTCTTAGGATCACTACATTTCCTTATTAGTGCAGCAATCGTGGAAGTTTTTTATGTGAGTCCCACTTATAATGTATAATGTATATAATGTATAATACTTATTTAGAAGTTTACACAGAGGTAACTACAAGCCTTGCAGAGCGTACAAGCTCTTTCATGTTTCAAGAAACCAGTGTTTCCTATTGCTATGCTATCTCATGTTTGGAATTGCCTTTTTAGTGCATAGAAGCTGCATAAAAATCAACTTGCCTCATTGATTTCAATGTGCAGTTGCAAGGTCAAATGTTATTCAGCTGTAAAATTATCTATTAAATTTTTTTACTAAGGGAAACCATCTGAGTGTTGAAGGACAAGATAATAGTCCATTTACAGAATACAAAAGAATGCATTTTGTTTGTTCAGCACATCATAACAATAGGGATGTGCTTTGCTTCTCAACTTTTATTTATAGTATTACAAACCTTAGGATGATCACCAGTTGTGAACAACGTATAGTTAGAAACAGAGGACTGCAGAAATGTAGTTCTAGATATATCACAAGCGTATGCAGAATAATTAGACCTGGGAAATGGGAGGAAAGCGTAAGATTTCTTGAAAATTGCCTAAAACAAGAAATAAAATTGACCAACCAAAAAAAAAGCCATTAAAAATAATGTGTGACCAGAAGATAGATAATTTTGGAAGTTGTTTTTTAGAGCATTGGATGTGTATGTCAGGGAGAGAGAGTAAACTAAACTCCTTGATTCTATCTAGAGATAACAGACATTTTCCAACAGATCCTCTTTTTCAGGGGGATGTCTGAGCTGTTACATTTTTATTTTTGAAACTATTTTCCAAAATAGCTTTTGTATTTTGCTTGGGAGGAAAAAGAACATAAAATTATTTTTTTCAAAATATTTTAGCAAAAAGACATTTTTGTTCAAATTTTTTAGTTTTAGTTTTATATTAGAATTTTTTTGCTAGGAAAATTCAGTCAGTCCCACAAATAAAGCTGTGATCGTCCATGTATATATAAGTTCAGCAGTAAAACCTTAGGCAGAGTGTGCTACCTCTTGAAGCCAAGCGCTAATAGCCTGTAAGCATGTTATGTTAACGTGTAAGAAAAGAGTAAGTTAAGTCCTTCTCCTACTTCATAGCTGGGAGCCACAAGAATACTGTTCAGTTCAGAGAGTAAGACTGAGAGAGCAAAACCCTCCCAGGCAGATCAGCAGGGGGTAGAGAAAGCTTCTCAAAGTCTAAAAAAGTATTTGCCTGTATTGTACTCTCCACTTTTTCCAAAAACATGAATGATACCATGCTTTCGACAGGAAAAACTCCTCTTCAGGTTCCTGTACACTTGCCTTCCCTCATGAAGGGACACTTGGCTTCCTTCAGTCTCTCTCATTAAATCCCAGTCTTCATCAGAAGATTATGGTAATTTAGATTACAACCTTGAGAAATCTTGTTAAATTTGAGTTGTCCTGATTCTGCAGTTAATGTAGTCAGGCTCTAGCAGAGTCTAGCTGATACAAGCTTAAGCATAAATCACTTCTGCCTCCCCCGTGTACAAAGCCATGGTCAACAACGGGTATTGAACTAAATATCTTAGAATCGGATGCTCACAATGTCAATTCCTAGTGAAAACTTCCCAGCTTACCTCAAATATGAACACTCCCATTTCCATTACTTACTTCATTTAGCTAGTTATTTAGCTAGATTTGCCAAAGAAATTCAATAGCACTTACTGATATTCTGTGCACACACAGTAATCTCCATCTTTGAGATAATGCGTTGAGATAACCATTTTCATGTGAGCACTTGCTCACCTGGTGATTGTAAAAGTGTTTCCAAACAAATTGTAACATATTCCCTTCTATTGCACAAGTATTTCCCGTGGGGCCGTGCCGATAACACAGACGTGTCAGGATAACTGGTATTCTTTTATAATGTAGTAAAATAAATTGTGTTTTTATAGGATGGCCTTCATGTACAGTAACACAAAATTCTTTAGAGAGGCATCAACAATAAACTGAAGTTAAAAGGAAAATTTTACAGACGAGTTGCAAAAAGGTTGTTGAGTTTTCAGGGAAT
>VZTQ01010288.1:26284-245739 GCA_013400755.1 Pelecanoides urinatrix | reverse complement strand
CTGCAAGAGTGGTCAGGCCTTGGCACAGGCTGCCCAGGGCAGTGGTGGAGTCCCCATCCCTGGAGGGATTTAAAAGACGTGTAGATGAGGCGCTTGGGGACATGGTTTAGTGGGCATGGGGGTGTTGAGTTGATGGTTGGACTTGGTGATCTTAGAGGTCTTTTCCAATCTTTATGATTCTATGAAAGAGGGTAGGTTTAGGTTGCGCTTAAGGAAGAAGTTTTTTACAGTGATGGTGGTGAGACACTGGAACAGGTTTCCCAGAGAGGTTGTGGATGCCCCATCACTGGAAGTGTTCATGGTCAGGTTGGACAGGGTTTTGAGCAACCTGAAAGATGTCCCTGCCCATGGCATTGGGGATGGACTAGATGACCTTTAAAGGTCCCTTTCAACCCAAACCATTCTATGATTTTAAATCAATTTGGAACAAGAAGCTTAGGTTATCTTGAGCATGTGTAATTAATACTAGTCAAAAGATAAATACTAACCCAAGAGAAATCTGCTGTAGAAGTTAAGATGTGTGTTACATGTATGTATATTTTATCTTAATATTTAAAAAAAAATATGCATAGTAGTTTGTTATTCTGGAATTCAAGTAAAATTTTAAGATATGTGCTCTTCTACTCTTAGAGTCTTACAGAACCAGTAAATTAATTTTTGTATATCAGCAGGTTGGTTCATCAGCAGGATGTCTTGGTGTTTTAATACTACCTTTGAAACATCACTAAAATTATTGACCATTTGGGAATGAGCATGATTTCTTGAATCCATATTTATTTTACAGTTTCAAGACCATAATCTCTTACATTGATGAGCAGTTTGAGCGATATCTGCATGATGAGAGTGGTTTGAACAGAAGGCATATCATAGATAACCGGGTTCATTGTTGCTTCTATTTCATTTCACCCTTTGGTCATGGGTAGGTGTTTCTCTGTCATTTTATTTTTTAAATGATTTTACTTTGGGGAGTTGGTTTGTGTCTGTTGACTTAAATTTTCAGAATCAGATTGCTGTTACTTAAGGAAGTACTAGAACTGCTGGAATTAATTGGGTGTGTTCTTTCTGTGTAAGGACAGAGATCTACATTGGTGTGAAAATAAATTGGTAATTTAGATTAAAAATAAATTTAACTTTTTCCATATTTTAATTTTAGCCTTAAGCCTCTGGATGTTGAGTTTATGAAGGCCATACACAACAAAGTAAATATTGTACCAGTGATTGCAAAAGCTGATACGCTTTCTCTGAAAGAGCGAGAAAGACTAAAGAAAAGGGTAAGTATTTTTCTAGCTTGCAGAACAATGTTGTACTTTGGTTACAGCAGCATGGTCGCTGAAGAGAGGCACGTTCTCATTCAACCTTACTCTGTCCTAGCCAAGAAAAATATAATCTCACGCACAGTGTAACGTTATTTAATATGTCGTTTGATATCTTGTAAATTCTTTTATTACGTATTTAACTGAGAAATTGTCCTTAAAATGTTGCCTACGAAATGGCAAATTGGCTACATTTACAATTACATTATGAGTGAATTTTGAAACTTTGGAAAAATATTGAAATGCATTTGTAATGGCAATTGCTCCCTTACCTGTTTAATCATTCTCAAAGCAGAGACAGTATCTGCATCTATAATGTATATAATTTTTTTTTTTACCCAGTCAGAATTCTGATGATTGAAAAATAGGATTTTCAGAGATTTTTCTGATGTTGGGGTCGTTTTTCTTCCTCTATGTCACCCTCTTCTAATACAGTCCAGTTCTTTCTTCCATAGGCAAGACTCCTTAACACAATCAGTCTTGCAGGACTTTATGCTGTATTTGCTGAGGTGGGGGGAAAGCAATAAACCATCATGAGTTAATAACAACTATGAAATGTAGAAAGAAGTGTTAAAATTAATTTGCCAGAAGGCACATTTGATCCAGTCTTAGCTGTTACATTTTAAACTTTATCTATGATTTTTTCAGTTACTCTGAAAATCCTTATAGTTATCTTACCCAACTTGCAATAAAAATAGTGGAGTATACTTTACTTTGATACATGTATTGTGCTAGAATTCTGCAGAAATAAAGATTTTTTTAATTTTTATTTTAAAGAGCAAAATTTGGGTTTATGACAAATGGATGCCAGCTGCAGATGCCATTCTTACCAGTCATGAAGACAGAAAAAAGTATTTGTCCTGTCTGTAGTTCAGTTAGGTTTTTAAACACTCCCACCCCTACCCCCCAAATAGTAATTCAGAGGCAAGAACAAGGAGTTTTAGGCTGTTCAAAGCAATTATGACTTCTGAGTCAATGCTTTATAACTTAAAAAAAGCAATTGTAAAGGTTTTAAAAAAGCTCAATTTCTTATGTGTAATCCACAAAGGACAGTGTTTATTTGAACACTATTGTTTGTCTGAAAGTCTGTGGCAAGTAGTTGTTGAATATCATGAAGAAATATGGTGTTTAAAAACAAATACTTACCGAATAATTTGGATCAGTAAGATAGGCCAAAATTTCTCAAGAGACTATGTAAAACTGATTAAGTAATTTTACCTTAAGATTTAAAAGTACTGACCTTACGTGTATATTATCTCAATTTCTTATATTATAAATCTCAGATTCTGGATGAAATAGAAGAGCATGGCATCAAGATTTATCACCTGCCTGATGCTGAATCAGATGAGGATGAAGATTTTAAAGAGCAGACCAGGCTCCTGAAGGTATGACTGGCTTCATTAGTTACATATGTGGATAATATACTGTATCTTTTTGGACTGCTCAGATGGCTTTAGAACAAGATACATACTGTGACCTGCAATGAGACCTTGAGTGAGTCACTGTGTCTCTGTGCCCAAGCTGCTCTATCTGGAAGATGGTGGTAACAATGACTTTTTTTTACAGCTTCAAATTAAAAGCATTACAAACTTATTACCATAATATGCAGTGCTGAGCAGAACAAGATTGGTTTTGGAGTTGTTTGCTCTGGTTCATGACCAGTAATTTTTGCATTTTCGGCTTTCAGGCCAGCATTCCATTTTGTGTAGTGGGATCCAATCAACTCATTGAAGCCAAAGGTAAAAAAGTTAGAGGTCGACTTTACCCATGGGGTGTAGTTGAAGTGGAGAATCCGGAACATAATGACTTCCTGAAGCTGAGGACCATGTTAATGTAAGTTAGAAAATTCCAATTAAATGGTAGTTTAAAAAACAATCACCAGGATGATACTCAAACACTGTATTGGGGGTTTGGAGCGGTTGTGGAATCCTTGGAGGCATTCAGAATTTGTCTGGAGAAGATCATGAGCAGCCTTTACCTAGCTGGCCTAGGCAGGGATTGGACCACATAGGCTCCGTAGGTTCTTTCCAATCTGAATTACTCAGTGATTCTGTGAAAATAATCTTTTGTCTAATTCTTTTGTTGAACACAGTGTTGTATTGCTATTCAGATCCCTGGGAACATAAAACAGGTTGCTTCACACCTTGTGCTTATTTAAATATAGCTATATGTAGAAATATATCTACAAAGTAGTAGACTTCAGAAGTCCACTGGTTGATTTTTTTCAGGCTTTGCTACTCTGCGTCCTCTGCCCAGCACTGCTTTATATAAAATGCCTCACCCAGGAGGACAACTTATGTCAGGGCTGCCTCAGGGTTTGAGGCGGTCTCTTTATGTGTCTGTTGTTGCACCGATTTAACTTAAATTAGCTTTTAAATTAGCATGTTAAATGGGTGTAGATGCTGAATGCATTGACCCAATACAGTGCTGAATGTGTGAGCTGGTTAAGCAAACTGATGTGACACAACTATGTTTTCTCTTTTAATTATTTTTCTTCCTCCAGCACCCATATGCAAGATCTTCAGGAGGTGACCCAGGATCTTCACTATGAGAACTTCCGCTCTGAGAGGCTCAAACGAGGCGGCAGGTTGTCATCTTATGCTTACATGCTGTTTCTTCCTCTCTGAGTTTATTTCTTGGTGTCTCTCTCTCTCTGTCTCTCCTACCATTTCATTGCTAGGATTTGGTAGATCATGGACAGCTCTGTAGCTCCAGTCAGCACCAAGTTCAGTTGACCAGCTTACACCAAGTGTAAGAAAAAGTATTACGTAAATCTGAAGAGACAGTTGTGGCATTAAAAGGGTATAGTTAGATCTCTGCTTTGTTTTAAGGCTTGAACACAGTTGGACTGGAGTGTTTGAGGTAAGTAAGTAGGGCAGATGTCTATGATAAATGTTGGCTTAAAAAATCTGCAAGTTAGGTCAGTGCTGATATGTTGAAACAAGGGGGTTTTTCACAACTAACTACAGGAATATTTGGACTGCATCTATAAAAAGAGAAAATCAAGTCCTTCTGCAGTGCTTTATTAAACATGGTCTACATAAATAATTTGCTTTGCATAGCAGTCACAGGATAATGTATTTCAACCCTATTTTGAGCTGTGGTGGGTAGGGCACAGCTCTCCTGATAGGAGAGACAGATAGATAAAATAGCAGGGTTTGTAAAGTTGAGTTTGTGAGTTCTTATTGAAAACTGAGTGTTTCCTGGTTTAGATTTTTCAGTTGCTTCTCGTATGTCAACCACTAGAGGGTTTCATAATTGCACAGTTCAGTGGGTTTGATACATTTTGCAAAGCTTTTTCCATCATGCTGTTGACATAGGTTTTGTCACATCAGTTTTCAAGAAAATGAGTTTGCCTCTGCCTGTAGCATTGGCCCAGAAGTCCAATTTTCCCTTCAGGCAAGATGACATGCTCTTCTCCCCTGACTTTTAAATCCTGTCTTCTGAAGTTCAAGCTAAAAAAATATATTTTTGCCAAGTTCTGGTGCCTGTTGTCCAATAGGTATGTACAAAGGCCTTAGAATTAATGTAACCTAAGGTCATCCAGAGTTAAAATAATGTTTACCAATTTCTAGAGGATGTAAAGTTGCCTCTGCTAAGGGCCTGTGACAGTAAGTTGCTGTTAAGTTGGGGTATCTTTGTGAAACATTTTTGTATCTTGTCTAGTTAAGCAGCCTATATATCTTTGTTTTCACATTTCTGAAGTGCTGCTAGAATGTAGTTAAGTTTACTGTAAGTGAGGGTAGTTTGCGTGTGACTTTATTTCAGACTTGCACCTACCCCACTGCAGTGCTTGGCAATTAGTGCTTGTTGACTGTATTCACTAACGTTCTTAGAGGCTTTTGGGCACAGAGGATTTTTTGACAATCTATATCTCTGTTAACCTTTTAAGAAGCATCCATTTGTTCACTTTGCACTTTTGATGGCACTTGTGTGGTTAGATCTGTTAGATCTTCCCCATTGCAACATGGGATAGGAGAAATGCTCAGGTAAACTGCCATACTTCAATGCTGTTCAGAAATATTTTTTATTGATACCTACATGCGAAGATCTGCGCGTTTTAAAGTCGTAGCTAGAACAGTTTATACTTGTTCTGGGCATAACTTTATGAAGTGATAAATTGATGTCTTAAAAATAATTTAAAAATAAAAACATGAGTTGCAGCTATGTGGAGAACATGTTTCAGTGAAATTTGTTTGTATTATGAAACTCTGACATATAAGATGTGTTCTAAGAGCCATGATTTTTGTCAACAAAGCATTCTCTGGAAGTTCAAAATCCAGAATGTATGCACGTTATTGAACAATTTTCATCTTATTTTAGGAAAATAGAAGACGAAGAAGTAAATAAAGACCAGATTCTGCTTGAAAAAGAAGCTGAAGTAAGATGACAGAGCTCTATACTCTTGTGATGGGGGAATTTTTATTCTTGTGTCACTACTTTAGGTCAAATGATTTATATGATCTTGGTAATTTGTAAAGGAAAAGACAGAATTTGCTAATATAAAGTTATTCAAGGTGCAGTAACAAAACAGAATGTGAAGAGGTGTAGAGGACTCTCAGGATACTGATTTATTGCAATAGGTGGAATCTGGTAAAATGCCTGATTCCAGTGTACTAATCAGCAAGGGAAGGGAGAGCCATCCTCACATGAGTGAAGGTTCTAAAGTTAGCAGTTGCAGACTGGGGGAAAGTCAGTTCAGCTCTGCAGCAAAGGAGGGAACAATGGTAGGAATTGTCAGGAATAAAGAATGGAACAGAAATTCTCATTCTGCCACTATGATAAATCCATAATACATAGCTCTTAACACTGTTTTCGTTGTCCCCCTACCCAAAAAGGATATAGCCAAGACTAGAAAAAGTACAGTGAATAGCAAAAAGTGGGCAGAAAGGCTGAAGTGGAGATCTGAATCAGGTCCTGTACAAGGGGAGATGAGGTTAATGTTCTTGTTGGGAAGCAGGTGACAGAGGGGAAGGATGTAGTAAGGGGTTACATAATCATAGATGACAGGATGAATGGAAATCTACTATACAAGAAGCAGGTCGTAATTAATGATATTAATAGGTGGCTGATTTAAAATAAAAAAGATACTTTTAAGATAGTCTGTAAATTATGGAACTCATTAGCATGGAATTTTGTGCGTAGCAAGAATGCAGATAAGCTCAAAAATGCTGAGAGACTGGAGAGTTTTACTTTCTCCATTAATGTGCTCATTAAACACAAAGGTAGAATCTTTTGGTTTAGCAAGTTCAGAACTGTCAGATTTCTAGAGTTCGAGAGCGTATGTCAGGAAATACTGGGTATGTGCACCTGGCTGTTAGGCTCTTCCATCGTTTGCTAACAGCCAGTGTTGGAGAGAAGGCTGAGTTAGATGGACTTTTTGGACTGCTCTAGCACAGGCAGACACACTTGGTCTTCTACTAGTGGTTTTAGTGGCTACTCAAGTCCCAAAAGATAACTAGAGTAAAAATGAAAAGGGTCGTTGTTTCAAGGAATATGAAAAAAGAATAGTGTAAACATTTCACAGATTTAACTTATCATTGTTAAGCTTAACAGTTTAGTTTGAGTTTAAAGTGTAGGTGCACAAAGGCAGACACCCAAATGTATTTCAGTAGTGAGGTTGACTTCCCACCTGCCAGAGCTGGGTACAGTACAACAAATTAAGTATTGTACATGCAACACGGCTGAATTAATCTTAGTAGATGAGTTACATGATTACCCAGTGTTTAAATGTGGCAGTACTCTAAAATTGAGCTTCAACCACTTTTAATAATGCTTAATTCTCCTTGGACAATTTGCCTGTAATACTTGCTTCCACCTAGACATCACTGGCAAGGGAGTTGGGAAGTAATCCTGACAATATTTTTTAGTGACAGATAGAGTTGTACTTTGGAGGGAGATAAACAAGCTGCTTTTCTTCTGGTGATAAGCTTTAGTAACTGTAAGTGTTTGTTCATCACTTCAGCACGTCATTTTTATGCATTTAACTTCAGAGGAAGCGAAGCCTTCCATTTAGGGATGCTTAAAATCTCATCCCAAATTACAATAATAAAGCCTGCTTATTTCAGTCAGTAAATTTCCAACCTCTTAATGGATGAAGAAGAGCAGTAGAAGAAGATGCCATAACCCGAGATTGTTACCCATCAGATAAAGATAATGCAGATATGTGTTCCCTCTTTAATATAAATAATATTTCTGGCAGCAGAGAGTCATATTCTGAGGTGAGATTAGGCTAAAGGATTCTTCTGTGCTACTTTTCCAGCTGCGTCGCATGCAGGAGATGATTGCGAGAATGCAGGCACAGATGCAGATGCAGATGCAAAGTGGAGAAGGAGATAGTGCTGTCCATGGGCATCATGTGTAAAGTCTTTGGTAAGATATTCAAATAGACACTTACAGGGTTTTTCTTTTAACTACTCATTATTGTGATTGGTATTAAGTTTTAGAAAAACGTTGAGAAGGTGGGTTTGCATAGGTTTTAATCTTAGTTTTAATTTTTAAGGTTTAACTACTGTTTGTGAAGTGAAATGGCTTGGAGCCAGACTAAACATTAGTGTGGTTGTGTGTCTGTATATATATATTCAAATTTTCCAGAAAGCTAATACAACGTATGCTGGCAAGAATCATGGAAGGAGTCTTTGATTGTCTAAACAGGAGATTCTCAAACTCATGATGAAGTCATTGTTTCATTGTGACTTTTAAAATGTTTGCAGTTTTTTCAGGTTTCTAACTGTAAGAAGATAGCTGATCTTAAATTTTTCTGTCTTCTTTTTAGATTACTTTATACCCTGACTTAAAGGAGACATTCTGGAATTGAATTACAGTGGTGTTACACCAGAAAGGATGCCTTTTGCTCAACATGTGACTTGGAGTTTGCTTTAGAGTTTAATGTGGAAATGCATTTTGGTAACTCTCATGATATGTATTTCATAACATGTAGTCACTCGGTATTTTATATATTATACATGTTTGACTTTGTTTTTATTTAGTAATTCTTATATTGAGCTTATTTTCAATTTCCCGTTGTATTAGGGATACAAAATAGACATTGAAACTTTTCTAGCCTGATAGGGCATTAGATAATAACTATTTTTTTTAATATGGCTTATTAGCTCCCTGCTTTTAACTTCGTATTACATTTAGAAATAAACAGCTGTTAGTGACACCTTGTTCAGTGGCATGTAACAGTCACCTCACTAGGGATCCCTGCAAGGTTAGTTTTATATTTTTTGCAGTGTTTACAGGTCTGTGTCTGTGAGACCATCAGCCCTTTTTCTGTCTCTGCTCAGTGCAGATGATTTCCTTGGCCTCTGCAAGTATCAAATTAAAATTCAAGCATGCCTTGTGTCTTAACAAAAGAAATAAGAGGAAATGCCTCTTTAAGAGGCACACTGTATTTTATATGACAGGCGTTATTTCCTTCGGATTTAACCTTGAGAGACATATATTCTTTATTGTTTGCCTAAAATCTCTTACTCTATTGCAGATAAGTTTTGAGAGTTTCTTGTAGGTTAGCACAAATCAGTCCTGCTATTTTCTGGCATTACTGTAGCCAAATAAACTTGAATAATGCTGATACTGTTAAATAAGGTAAACCCCAAAGAGAAGTTTTCTATGCATGGGTATTTCCTATATCCAAATGCATGAGAAATTCTAGAATTCCTAATGAGTATTTTCATATGATTTTTAGGGCATTGCAAACTGATAATTGTAGAATGAAATAAATACTAGCACACTTCTCTTTTTTTAAAGTGATCCATGCCTGACAGGATCAATGCAAACTGTATTTTAAGGTCTTGCTCCAAGACAGAGTTAGCAGTATTACTTTGGAAGTGACTCTGGTAAGTTACACCTTTTTGGTTTGTTTTTTAAGGCCAAGGTCACTTCCCTTAACACTGTAAAGGAGACTGGTTTTTAGCTTGGCTGGACTTCTACCACATATCATGTCTGGTATTGTACTTGCAGTACGTAATAACAGCTGTAGTGTAGAGCTACGTAGGTGGTAGCTGGTCGGGTAAGCAGTAATACACCATGGCTGGTTTTTCTACTACTTCCAATAAAGCCGGCGATCAGATTTCCTAATCTGATCTATTACAAAACGTTGTTATCTGAACAGCTAATAAATAGATAGAATTGCAAGTTTTTTCTCTTCTTTGAGCTCAGGTGCAGCTGTGACTTTTATAATTTTTTTTAATGTTTCTTTGAGAAAAGTAATAGGATTTCTACAGCTAATGTATAATTCCAGTGGTACTTAAGTGGCTAAATTAAATATAAACTTGCTAAGCAACTGAAATTTCTACCTGTCTGAAACCACTGTTGATGAATTGTTTTATATTTGAATCTTTCTAAAAATGTGAAGTAAAATCCTGCATCGTAGCCTTTGCTAGGCAGCTCCAGTTTTCTTCTCAAAAGCTGTCAAAGTTTTGCACAACTCATCTGACCTTCCGTAACCTTGACAAAAGTGAAAATTAGAACCTTTTTGTATGTTGAGATGCACAGAAGTGTCCCATTTTGTCAAATATTTACATGTAAAACTTAGATGGAAAAACATGCACTTCTAAGTTCTTGTCTTGCCTTTTCGAAAGAACATGTAGAAACAATGTGCCAGTATTGTCAGAAAACACTCCACGACACCTTATTTATTTCTAAATCTTTCGATATATTTTTGTGAAACGGTTGTCATAAATTTTGTGAAACGGTTGTCATAAATTTACCAAAAGAACTTGCTGTAAACTTAAGTTATTGAATACTTTGTATTCATGCTGTTCTGCAGTTGCTACAAATCTGGGGTTTTTTTCTGATAATGCAGCATTTGTCCACTTTTAAGCTATTTGTCTGGTATCTCTCTCTTAAATGTTTTGAACACGGCACCCTTCAGATGCTTTCTGCTTTGCCAAGGAGAGCAACTCTGCGACATCCGTGTTTTCACCTGCGAGCTTGGTAGGGTATGGTAAGCTGCAATAGTACTATGAACCCGTACTTGAAGAAAAACTGTGAAATCTAAAATGTATGCAAAGGGGGACTGGGTGTACGTGCAACTCTCTCTGTGTATGTTGGTTTGATAGTTTTTTCCTGTATTTTCTAACATGAGAACAAAAGCAGATTGTCCATGCATTTAGTGCTCTTTGGTCACTACCTGTGGAATTATTTTAGGCAATATCTTATTCTTTGAAATATCATGTATCTATTAAACTATTTCATCAGGATAAAGTATTCTGTTTGATTCTTAGGTAAATAATTTTTCATCTACAAATTCTAGCAGGAGAAATATTTTCGTATGTGGTTTGTTTTGGTTTGGTTTGATTTTTTAATAGGAAAAAGCAAGTTTATGGCACTTGCCATTTTAACTGAAATCCTTAAGATACTTAAGACAGCTAATTGCTGCTTCTTCCCAAGTCTTTCCCCCTTCATTTTTCTTGTGCTGGTCTTGCAATTGGTTTCATGGTAAGACATGAAAAGTGAGACTACCTTTCTCAGATTCTGTTTCAAATAAATTCAACTACTGGTAGAAGAAAGACTTGCATCAAAGAAAGACTTGGAGACAAAAGATACATGTTGTTTGGTGGCTTGCTGAACTGGCCACAGTTCTTTTTCTGTTACAGCATTATTATGGTTTTTATTTTAGGAGTCAAAATACTTTTGAATTTGCAGAGCTTTATAGTTGGTAACAAAAATGACTTGCTCTTGGTACAAAAATCTGTTATATTCTGTTTTATGTACTGCCATTAGCCAAGACTATAATAAAAAATTCTAAAATACACTATTTTTTTGTTATGATTCTTTATTATAATCAACCCTGGCAATATTAATTTGTTTGTGGTGATATGTTTTAAATATAAAGGAGAAATGCAGACATGGTTGAAAGAGAACACATTGATGAACCTTCATAAAACACAGTCATTAAGTATTGTATGTTCCAAGTGTATTGGTACAGTGCATTTCCCTATGAGTGTTCCCAGAGCTGCCGAAGTCCTTCCTGTGGGATCTTGCTTTTTCAGCAGCTCTCACCAAACTTGCATGTCCCTTAATTACTGTGTTAGCATAGAATGAAGCTACTTGTTGTTAGGTGGTGCTTTAAGTGTTAAGGGTCATTGTTTTCTCCAGTGAATTGTGCTTCATCTCTGGAGAGAGGGAGAGGGTGTTTGGTCTTTGTTCTAGATATTCCAAAATAATTTAGGGCTCATCTTCCTGTGAAACGACTTCAACGACCCCTATGGCTGTTACAGATTAAGAGCACCAGGCTGTGTTCTTGGTTCTGGATTCTTGAGCTAACTGTTAATACCAGAGGATTTTACAGCAGCACTCGTGTGTCACTTTTGCATTTGCCCTGGTCTGGACAGCTCACTTTGGGTTGCTGTGTTGGATTGCTTTGCATTGCTGGGAGGCACACGTTATGCCGTCAGACCACTGCACGGGGTGGGTGAAACCTATGCATGTTGTGACACTTCATATATGGTTTTAAAGTATGTTTATGTTTAATTTATCTGAAGTATTTAGTGTGGAACTGGTACATTAAAGGAAGATTCATCTTTAGGCTATAGTGAGAGAAGAGACAAGGAAGCATCCTGAATATGTCAGACCTACTTTTTGAAATAAGACTTTTTGTATGCACTGGTTGTAATTCTTTTCAGAATGGCATCTTTTCTGTCAGGTGTAGAAGACTACTTTAGTGGAATTCAAATCCAATTCTGGAAAGGAGTGCTGGAAAAGAATTGCACTGAGAGTTGCACAATGAAATAATTACTGGAAAACTTACTATAAAAAAATCTTCTAGATGTGTTAGTTCTGTGCACGTGAACAAAGAGAATGGTAATTGCGGACGGAGGCTGAAATAGCATGTCAAAACTGACATGTAAAACACCTCACAAAACAGGTAAACGTACTTAAGCTTTCTATTCAGAAATGTGTGGGTTAGTGCCAGTGGTCTTCTCAAACCTTTTCATTATACACTCATGTCTAGGAAGAAAAAGGAAGATTGGGATTGGAAAAAAAAAAATATTATGGAGTATTTTAGTATAAATATTATTAAAATCATGATAAACCTAACTATCCACATTGCAAATGTCCTTTGTACATTGTTTTGCCATTGACAGTGCTAGCAGGAATGTTACACTAATGCATTTTTTTAGGCAGCATGTTGACTTATGTGCTCACATGCTGGAACAAGTTTTATTTTACTTTAAATCTGCTTCATAAATCCAAGCTATCATATTATTTTGGAGGAATTGCAGTGCATTGTTAGTATATGGCTATGCAGATAAATGCTCATGTTTTTATATGCAATAGCATAATACAGCTGAATAAACCTGGATGCAGATTTTCTATATAACTGCGTATATGTATCTTTTTAACCTTTTCTCTGAATGCTTTTCTCATCCAATTTATGCCTGCACTTCTATGAATATTTCTTTTCCAGTCCTTTTCGCCCACGTGTACCATTCTTCGACATACTTAGGATTTATTTTCTTCTGATCATCTCTGTGCTATTCAATAGATTTTTCTGTCTTCAGACTCCTGCCCTTTCTTTGCTTCTTCCATTTGGTATCCTGCAAATTTCCAGCATTTTTCTCGTATTTCATCCACACCCTTGGGGTGACATTCTTGTAGGCTCTACTTGTCCTAGTTAGAGTGACAGTGGGTTTTCTGCAGAAGTGTTCCCTTTTCTGAACGGAGTAGTTGGAGCTTACTCCCTGGCCATCTTGGCTCTTCAGCAAGCAATGAAGAAGGAGATCAGGTAGAGGCTCTTGTGTACCTACTTCAGGTCGTTCTGAATATTAGGATGGCTGGGCTGGAGATCAAGTTTACACCACTTGCTCCTAGGCTTTCCATTTAGTTGACATCTGTGGACGAGTTAGTCATACCTCTCTCTCTCTTCATAAACACTAATGACCTCAGAGTAAGTGGCTGAGAAGAAAGCTGTCTTGTGACGCTAGAAGAAAAGAATGTCTGGCATTTCATTAACGAATTCGACCAAAAAGGACTATATTCAGCCTTTCTCTTAACCATGCGCTGTCAGTTTACTATCCTGGGCAACAGTAGCAGAAAGTTTAGTGCAAAAAGGGATGGAGCTTTTTATTGCTTTATCTTCTACAAAAGCTAGAAATTAGTAGGATATCATCACAAGACTCCGAAAGAAATGGAAGTTCAGACTTGTGAATTGCAACTTTGATGTCAGTTGAGTCCTCTGTTGTTTGTATCTGAGTAGGTAGCATGAGTGCAGAGAAGTGCCTTGTTTTCAGGTAGCTACACTGCAGCACGCAGTCCTGTTTGTCAAGTGGTCGGCCAGAGTTGTGTGCGTCCTTCTGAGTGTCTAGTGCGGACGTGGCTGGGCACACCTCGTGTGTCCGCATCATTGACCACTCTGTGGCGGTTTTGCTGGTTTATCTTGCTTCTGTGCCCTGAGGGAGGATTTCCATCAGGATTTTTCTAGCTTGTTTCACAGATTTAGTGGTTAAAAAAAAGGTGAAAAATATCTGCTAACTCCTGTTTCTTGACCTCTGTGTAAACAAAAATGGAAAATGTAACTTTTTCTGCATTTTTCTGGACACTTACTAGTAGATCCTGAAATGCTGCATGCTTTATGAAAGTATCTGAAATAGTGGGCAAATAAGGTTGTTAATTACGGACAGTCTAGGGAATGTGCAAGAATATAATCCATAAAGGCTGTGGGAAGAATTGAAACTGTTGCTCGGGAAGACATTGTGCTGGAATTCAGTACAAAGAACTCCATGAAATGATACAATCCTCCATATTTGCTGTTTTCGCAACATTGTGTGTGGAATAGTGCACAAAGAGCTTAACACTGGGCTCCTGCTGACAGAGAAAGCAGAAGGAAACTCTTAGAGGATTCCCGCGGTGGAAAGAAAGGTTTCATTTGAGTGATTAAAACACTTTATAATTCAACTTGCTGTAGAGCTTTTCCCACAGCCAGCAATTCCAGAGTGCATTTCTCAGGAGAGTTAAAATGGACAGTTCTGCTAACAACTTATTGTCTTGGAGCCCTGTTGCCACCATATCTGTCACCTCTTTCTGGAGATGCTTGATGGTGGCTCCGGGCTGCCATTCATTCTGGCAGCCAGAAGGCAAAAGGCGGGGAATGCAGTCTGGATTACAGGCGAGGCAGGTGCATTTTCCCTGTGCTAGAGCAGCCGTTGGTATTGTAGCTGTGTCCTCCTGGACTAGCTTTGTTCTGGGTGGCACCTGCTGCCAGAGCACACAGGCACCGGTGCTCTCTGCTGTTACCTGCTCGAGTGCCCTTTATATGAAAATCTGAATGGTGCTGAAATCAGCCTGTTGTCACAGTAACCAGGTGAGAACATGTGCAGTGAAGTCAGATTTGGTGTAATTCTGGGTCAAGTCCAGAAACTGGGAATAGAGGGAGTATGAGGAGGAAGAAAAAGTTTGTCTAAGGAGTGGTTTGGTGGCCGGCTTTGTTGACAGTGCAGCCCAGACATGGCAGGATTGCCTGGGTCTGGCTCACAGCCATGTAAGGGTGTGTTGGGGAGTTCCTACAGCCTTTAGCAAGGCAAGATCTACTGATGTAGCTGTACGTTTGCAAGTTTAGTTTCGGTGCTTGGAATGCAGTAGACAAATGAAGCTCACTTCCACCCACAGGAATGAGAGCCTGTAAATCTAGCAAGACAGAGGAGGTGTCCAGCTATGTCAGACAGACAGAGAACAACATGCTTTTCGGAGACTACCTCTGGCTAGAGCAGAGGCGGCCCTGCAGACAGCCTAGTCGGTTGTAAGAAACAGGTCCCACAAAGCAAGAAGTGCAGTGCTTTGATTGCTGTGGGAAAGACTGAGTTTCTTGATAGGAGAAGAATGAGGGGAGCTACTAACTCTGCCAAGCCTGGGGCTTACTCCTTTGCTCGCTTTGTTTGAAACCCAGTATAAATGGTTTCGTAGGACTGATGCAGCTAATTGTTTATGCTCAAGTCTCAGCCCTCCTTGGATCCTCAGCTTTGCACATATCTTCTCTGGTGATGTAACTGGTGCTTGGCACGTCAGATTTAAGGTATGGCTGCGTTCCAAGAGGGGTCCAAGTTGCCAGATACAAATTTCTGCTCAACGGCATAAGTCACATAAGGTATGGCAAAAGGTCAGAGATGTTTGAGTTCAGAAGACACGCCAGCCATTAGCAACTTCACTGTGTTGAGGTATCGTGGTTAAAGTGCCTCAGGCTGGCTGTCCTCCTGCTTTTCATTGAGAAACAAATGGAGGCTGGTGGGGCAAAGAGAAGGAATCGCCTCATTTTATAAGCAGAAGGCAAAAATTCATGGGAAAATCCCCCTATAGGAAACAGAGGAGCTCCCAAGTTATGTGACGATAACTCAGTGTACTCTGTAGAATGAGTAAATAAACACACCCCGAGAGCTAATGCAAAACACTCATTAAAACAAATACTGAGCTGCTTCAACAGCATATTTATTAAAAAAAGGGAAAGGCACTGACTGTAAAATGCTTTGTTCAGAACATGCCCACTCTTGTGCCTCGTAATTTGCCATTCCCCTGTTGTTTTAATGTTTTTGATTCATTTTTACTTTTAAGAAGCTTTTCCATAAGGGAGAGCCTAACACCTAGGTCAAGCAGTTCTTGTAGTGGTACTTGCTCCAAGTTCAGAGCTTTTTCCCCTGAAGAGAACATGCGGTTTGGCTCTCCAGTGCTCTCCAGTGAAGCAGTTAGCTTGTTGACTAGCTCTCTCTTTGGGAAGTGTGTACCCAGAGCAAGAAAACTGGTTTTAATCTTCCTTTCATGCCCAGCAAATAGTCTCAGGCTGCCTACTTTATCTACTTTGAAATACAGAAAAAGAGTGTTGCAGGAGTGGCGGTACGTGTGGCCAGNTGATTCTATGATTCTGTAACAGCTGTACGCAGCCGCGGGCTGTGTTCGTTCTGCCTCACGGCCTCGGTGGGAAGTTACGTATGTTATTTCCTGGCCCAAACAGCTGGAACAATTTGTTTGGTTTTGGCGGCGGAGTGGGGAATCTAACAGTTCACTGTTTTGCTAGCAGGCTACCATTTGGTTGCCTTATTTTTTTAAAGTAACTTAAGGTATCACAGTTAGTCACTGTTATTGAAAACCGCAAGTCAGGTTTATTCGGCAGTAAAATAATTGCCACACTTATTTGTGATTAGTGTTTGTAGATCCTTAGTTTTTCTTTTTGGTCTGAAGTATCCTGTCTATGAAATAGGTCTAGCTCTTCTTTATATTTAAGATCTCTTTTTTGAAACGTACGCCCTTATTAACTGGGCTTTTGTGTAGTTGTGATGACTAAACTTTATTGGTATGCGAAAAAGAGGTGATCTTTTTTTCTTGTTAGAATTTCAGATTTTGGGGGAGTGGTGGTTTCTGTTTGGTGGTGTCTTGTTTTTTCTCCTCAAACACTTACAGCAGTTTTTAAAGTAGATCTTTGAAGCACCATACAAGTTGTGACTGGATTGAACCCTTGTGCAGCTCCTCTGAGGTAACAAATACTAGCCTGATTTTATGGGTAGGGAAATTAGAAGAACTTCTATGCGATTTTAAAAAAAAAAAGGGGGGGGAGGGAATGGGAAGCTTTCTGACAGTCCCGGTTGTATGGGGTTTTTTTTTTAGGCCTTGCTGCTTAAGACGTGCTTGCTTAACCTCACCGTGCAGGTTTTGTTAAATAAAAAAGAGAAATAAAATGCATAGTTGTAGAAACGACTGTTTTGTATCTGCTTAATGTTTAGGCTGCTACAGTCAAAGAAGTAACATCTATTGAAAAATCTTAGGATTCAGTTTAAAGCAAATTTAGGGGAATTCTGGGGATATTTACGCTCTTCTGCAATAGGATGGATTTACCACATGGGGGCAATATGCGATTGGACTGTGTCTGCTCCTCTATACCTGCCTATAGGTTAAGAAAATAGGTGGCACAGTTGGCAGTTTTTTCTCTGGACTTTTGTTTCAGTGTACCTGGCTCAGCAGCCGTATTTCTTTGCAGCTTGTAGCTTGTGTATGCGCTTAATTTTTGTGCTGATGATTCAGAACCGCTGCTGGCTATAGACTGAACCTTCTGGGTAGGAAGAACGTGTTTAGACAACTACACTGCTCAGACTGAAAGAAGTTGCAGAGCAAGTGCCTGCGTGTGTGTGTGCGTGCGCAGGTATGAACATGTGCTGTGCTTCATTTGTTTGTTGTAATTGCCACTTTCACCATGAGAGTGAGCTTCAAATGTAGATACGATTATGAAAGTCAAAGTAGGTGATTGCAAAAAACGATTGCATCCATTAATTTTTTTTCTGTTAGCAGACTAGCAGAATTTTTTCCTGTACGTAAGTGCCCACGCCTGTTCTAAAGAATTGGTTAATATTGAAGGTTTAATTCTAGGTCATAGTCTGAGACTAGTGGACTTTGCACTTTATAAAGGGCAATGTAATTGCTAGGTAGTGTGTAGAAGGGCTCCTGAAAAATGCCCCAAAGGGGAGCAACCTGCAAAGCCCAAAGGATTACCCCTGTGAGAAGTGTTATAGCACGACGAGGGGATGGGAGAGGCAGCAGGATTTAAGATTGGAAGTGAAAACCCACACACAAACAGTCTACAAATTTCTGTAGCAGGGAAATTAGTTTCTGTAGTTGGTTTAGTAAGGTGCTGCTAATGATGAGTACCTTTGGTGTTGTATCTCTGCCAGTAGAACAAGGTGCATTCTGCCAGTTTTTGAAGTGTCTTCATTCATTACTGCTGAAGAACGGTATTTTTCATGTGCCTCCAGGTCAATTTTAACAGTAAGTGAACCTGGTATATGAGAGTAATTCCGGAGAGTGATATGTACAGGTATGTCTGTGTTATTCATTCTTTGTGCTGATCATGTGGATCACATCTCCAGTTATCCAGCAACTGCTGTTCGCCTTGGCTTGAGTCTTTTGCCCTTTGCTTATGAGAGCCAGTGTATTGATTCTATGATTCTATATGAGATTCTATGATTTCACTCTCTTCTTTTTCATGTTTTCCTACCATCTGGGGTACAAGTGGGCTGTGAGTGCAGAATAACACCTGGCTATAATCGCTGAAATTGGCTTGGTTTTCCTATTTGAGAAGTAGTCTGATGCAATTCTGAGCTGTTAGGTAGAAAACTTGTTTATCACTGGTGAGACAGGTTGAGGAGTGATTCCGCAATCCACGTAGCTCAGTCTCTGCTGAGATGTCTAAGTCAGAGAATGGGTCGGTGAGACAAGGCAACTAGTCTCCTGTCTGGTTCTGCTGCACAGACCATTACAAACTGCAAAGTACTTGACTGAGCTCTTCTGGCATGAAACAATTTCAGATCAGGAATATGACCAGGGTAGTCACTAGTTGTCATGACAGTTAGCCTAAGATATGAACACATTTGTGGAAATGAGAGTTTTTCCTTTGGTGCACCTCTGAGGTGCTCTACAGCTAGTACTGTGACACCAGGTCCTCAAAGGTGGTGGGAAAGAAGAGTGATCGTCCTGTGAAGAAAGCTATCAGCCCTTGCAGTTAGTCCTAGCTGACGCTATGCTTAGGCTTAGGCCTAGGTTAAGTAGGACAACAGCAATGAATTGTGGCATTCAAAGCTCTGTGAACTGGCCCCCCAGGGATTCTGGTGCTTCCGTTGGCCTACCTGCGATGAAATCCATACCAGTTCATCTTCACATCTTCAGCCTTGGCATGCCTACACGTGTTACCATTATAGAGTCCCAGTATAACATGCTAGAGAAGTGAACTGGTGATGTGCAGCCCAGTGAAGGTGGGGAAGCGTGGCATATATGGTAGAAAATGCTGGCTTAAATGATTGTAACTATTTCCATTCTCAGCTCTACCTATCTTCTGCTATAGACAGAAGAGATATCTTCTGCTATATATAGAAGACATAATGTAAGTTTTTGGAATGGCTTGCCTTGTTATGATGAGATAGGAGACCTCTAAGAAACAGAACTTTGTAGTATGTATTTGGAAAATATGTGTTAACAAAATTAGCAATACATATAATCTTTCAGTCTGCAGAGTTTCTCTCTGCCATGATGAAGAATTTGAACAGGAAACAGCTTTTCCAGCTGCTGTTTGTCTCGGTTGGATAAGAAGTCTGCTTTGAAGGACTTCCTCCACCCTTATCCCAAGGGTGATTGAAGAAAGAGATGACATCGTAGTGTAGTAAAAAGGTAATTCTAATTGTCCCACTCAGGCCAAGAGGAGAATGTGGTGTAGATTATCTGTAATATTAATTGAGTGAATGAGTTACACCTCATTAGCTGTTTTTATCTCACAAGGATAAAATTGTGCTTTGTCCTGACACTGTCTCCTTGCAATAGCTGACTTTCATGTGTAATGACATTCTTCTTCTTCTAGCTTTGTTGTCTAAACTTCCTCCTCCTGTAAAGGATTCAAACATACTGCCTGGATGGTCAGAAAATTTGCCTTCATGGGAGTCAAGGAAAACCAGAGGTCTTTGCAGATAGCTGTGAGGAACGTACTGCTGATGCCGTGTGTAGTGAGTTGGATAACACACGCAGGACTGATCGTAGCATCCATTCCCTCTTTTGGGTTTCAAATCCATTCACCAAACACCATGTCTCAAGCATGTTTTGTGTGTTCCAGTTGCTGAGCATTTTTGTGAATGACCAAGTGTGTAGAACAGAGGTTCAGCTTGATAAGGCACCTCCTATTTGTACCCTCTTTGGTTGGGAGTAGGAATCGCATCGTCTGTTCGTGGGCTATTCCCTGCCAAATGATTCAGTCAGCGCAGAGGGCAGAGCTGTCATCTCCTTCTAGCTTGTAAAAGTGGAGTCTTGTCCCTTCTTGTCCCTTCCCTGCTTTGGGGGGAAGGAACTGAAGATGGCAGGTGGTGCCATGTCCCTCTGCAGCCTGGTCCTAAGCACGTGGGTAGAAGTGTGAAAATGGGTGGTGACTTCTCTAACAGGGAAAAGTCACCAGTTATAGTGATTTGTATATATGTTACAGTTTTTTATATATATGTATATATGAGAAAACCTGTTACAGAAAGGTTTTAGCATCTAGGCAGCAATAGCTGCCAGGTACATCAGCATGGATGGTATTGTCTGCCCTGAAGAATTGGGAATGCAGGTATGAAAAAGAGAGACTTCTTAAGGTTCAGGTTCACGGCAAGTAAACTGGTCTTGGAGGAATACTTGTGCATCCCGCTAAACTCCTCATGCTATGATGAAATTATTTTTTTTTGCCTGTGGTGGGTAGAAAGGCGAGTAACGAGCTGCATGTAGAAACAGCGGTTTGGGGTATACGGACACTTAAACACGCAGAACCTTTGGTGCCTTTTCATTACTGGATTGTTTCAGCGCAGTAAATTACATGTGTTTTGTGTGAGCAATAAAAGTTAGCAATATACAGCGAAGCACAAACAGCAGGGTGTTGATGTTTCTAAAGACTTTACTATATCTGTAATTATTGTTTCCTCTCTCTGATTGTTGTTGTATGTTGCTTTTAAAGTGATCACATCAGATTTGTTCTCCAACTTAGCAACAGCTGCTTTTTTGCGCCAGAAAATTTTTTTGCTCTTTTTAGATGTTAAAGCAAGTGATTGAAATGAAGATTACTCTGAAGTGTCTGCACTTTAAAGGATGTGAAACCGTATTAGTGCTTAAGCTGCAAATAAAATCGACTACTCCATTTTCATTGCCTATAGAAATGCAATGCAAAGGGTAGGCAAAACAGGATACTGAAACATCCATTTCAGTAATGAAAGCACTTCAGTTTAATGGAATCACAAAAGTTTTTATGAATGGAGTTATCTAAAATGCTGCGTATACTTTTACAACTTGCCTAATTTTTTTGTATGCATGAGATTCTTCAGATCCATTTCACTTTTTAAGGAGAAGAAATATTTTTAAAACCTTGTGTCTTTTTTTTTTTCTCCCAAGAGATGAATGTTGCTAGTCAGGAATTACTCATTAAATCTGTGAGTTTCTTCTTTCTGTGGGTGAGAGTGGTGAAGCTGCTCCAGGTTGAAAGGGCTGTTCTGCATGATTTATGTGTTTTGTTAATATACAAGTCATATGCTATGCTAATACTTTGGTTTTCAAATTGTTATGAAAAGGTCAAGTTCTCAGAAACAAGGTGGCTCTTTGCATTTCTTGTGCTATTGGCCATCAATCCTGCCCTAGAGAAATCCAAGTGTTTCTCTCAGTTCCATTGCTTCTCGTCTTGAAGAGCAGACTCCAGTGAGACGTGGTCCCTCGGGCGAGCGGGGGGTTGCCAAAGACGGTTCTTTTCAGGCAGCGCTGTTTTCCTGGCCGCCCTGTTACCAGTCAGCCTCCGCTTCTGCTTCCAAGCAGACCCAGAATCCGGAGGGTGCAAAGGTGTGTTCAGGCAGAGCTCTGTTCATCCTGCGCTGAATTTCCTACAGCGTTTGGTTCTTGTCTGTGCTACTGAGGGACCGCCTTGCTGGCTGGGGAGCGAGGAGGAGGAGGAGGGTGTTCTGATAGTCTTCAGCCCCTTCGGCCGTGGGCAGTGCCCGATGCCTCTGTGCTGGATCTCACCACCCTTGTCCTCTCCCCACTCTGTAGTGCTGTGGCTCTTCCTATCCCTGTTTAAAATGCGCCTGTTGGTGAAAAAGAAGGTTAGCTTAATGAAGACCTGCAGTGTTCATGATTCAAGGCAAAATGTGTCAGATTTGTTGCCTGAATCTTAGTGGCTGGTTGATGGAGTGGTATCTGCCCCAGAGCAACTGGGAATTGTCAGCGTCCCGCACCCCCGGCGGAGCGCCTGCTGGCTCTGGGGGATTTGGTGTGCGGCTGCGTCATTTTGTGTCTCTTTTTTGGGGGTAGGGGCGAGGGACAGCCTCTCTGGTGACCGAACTGCCCTTCAGCTCCGGCAGGAAAGGACTTGGCCTAAATATTTTTAAAGCTTCCAACTGCCAGTGCCCTCCTCATGCTGGAAAAATACACTTTGGGGTTTACTTTTTTTTTATTTAAATAGTCCTACAAGCTTGGCAGAACGAATTGGACAGTGCTTCGGGGAAGAGAAGGCCATGGCAGCCCTGCGCGACGGCGCAGGAGGAGTACGAGATGCTCGGGAGCCGGGATCGGTCTCGCTCCTCCGTGTCTCCGTCTCTCTTGATGCTCCGTGTGCAGCGGCCTGGCTTCTCCTCCACTGACAACGGTCCCTGGGGGACTCGGATGGAAGAGCGGCGCTGCCCCTCCNCGACCCGCGGCTCGGCCCGCCTGCGCGTCGGGCGCTTCCGCCGCCCGCGGCCGCTGTCGTGCGGTGCGGACCCGGGCGGAGGCTTTGGCGTGGCAGTCCGGTCCGGGAGAGGGCCCGGCCCTGCCCGCGCCGCCGGAGGGTCTGCGGTCTTCGCTCCTCCAGCCCTGAGGACGGGCGGCTCTGGAGCGCCTTCCCCGGCGTCCTGCCGGGGGCCCGGCCTGGGCGGCTTCGCCGCTTCCCTCTCAGACTGGGAGTGTTCGAGCACCTGCGGCCCGGCCCACCCCCTCCCCTCGGCATCCGCCTCCCTGCGAGGGACCCCCGGAGCTCGGCGGGCGCGGTGCCGGGGGTGCGCGGGGGTAGCGCTGCGCCGCCCCGCTGATTCCCTGTGATCGATTAAAGAGGCGCTCCGGAAGCCCCACGCATCTGGCACGGAGCAGCTGCCGTCCTTCCCCACCCTCCCCGCGCATCCAGCTCCTTTCAGGCAGGCGTGCGGTCTGCGGCACACGGTGCTGCTGGCCGCAGCAGTGCACCGCAGCACAGAGAGCCATGAGACCCCTTTAGTGGTCCTGACGAGAGACGGGAGTGAGGAGTCCGGGTTTCAGGGAGAGGCGTTTCTCCTGGTGTGGCTGGGCACTCATAGTCTTCATCCCTCTTTGTTGCAGTTGTTGGATTCCTGATGCATCAGTTGGTGGCAACTTGGTGTAGCGATGTTAACGGGTTGCTATTGCCTAGTGAAAAAGGTAAAAGAGGAAAGTTTTCTTCTGGTGGACTGAAGGGACCCGATTTGAGAGCGCCGGCTGCTCTGTGTGGGCTCCCACCACGTGCAGGTGGTGGGGACCCCCTCTTACGGGAGGCATGGATCACCCTGCTCACACCGGGGAGCTGGGAAACTGGCGTTACTTCAGACCAGCCCTTTGCATAGGCGAGGGATGGAGAGCCGTAGTGACTCTGTCACGGACCAAAACACACCGTACTCGGAGGATTTCCTTTGAAAGCCCTTGGTATCTTGCGCGGGCGTATCCTTAGGTGTAAGCTGCCTTTCCAGATTTGCCGCTAGCTGAAAAACGCTGTCTTGCTTCTGAAAAATAAGTTTGTTCCATCCAAGTAGAAGATAAAATTCATTGTGACTTTGAAGCTATTTCAAAAAGGCAACAGAAAGTGCATAGCAACCTAAATTTGTAAGTTTTGTTTCCAGCTGCTCCTTCAGACTCACTTGGGGCTGAGAGTGACAGTCATTCTGACACCGTGCTCCAGGGAGCTGGTCCAGCTTTGATGCCCGTTCTCTGTTTGTAGGAAATTATCACGATAAGCACTCGATGCAAAGAAGTTCAGGGTAGATGAATGCAGGGGAGATTTTTTTTCCTGAGAACCGCTAATGTTGCCGAAACATTGCGTTTTAGTTTTGCATTGGTGAGGAGGCAAATGAGACTTTGTTCTGGCTTGCCTGGGGTGGGAGGCTCTCAATGCTGTTGGACACTTTCTCTGCCTTGCCCGTAGAACCTCTTGTTCTTCCCGGTGCTTGCAGCCTGTCTCATGCTTCACTCCTTCATTTTCCTCTGCCTTTCATTTAGACAGCCCCTTTAGCTGAAACGCTGCCTAAATCATGGCACAATGTTTCTGGTTAAGAAATGTCATATGTATGTCAGCTTACATAAAACATGATACATAGCCGTCATCGGTGGTGAAACTGGAAATAGCGGTTGGCTTGGTTAATGCTCCTCACACTTTTGGTTTTTCAGGCAGCTGGAGCAGGCCAGGCTATTCGGGGATTTTTAATAACTGTAATGGCATCAGTAGAGTGCAGCGGGAGGGCACGGGATGTAGCGTGGGGAGATGCTCACAACTGCCGCACAGCGGGCAGGGCACTGCTTTTCTGGGGGAACGTGCCTTGCTTCTGCGTATTGTGTTTTCTGCCTAGGTGCTTGTTAGACCGTAAAAATCTGAATATATGCTGGCTGGGGACTAGTCTAGTGGTAAATATTTTTAGGAATGTGTCATCAGCAAGATGCGAGGCCAAGCCCTGTTGAGTTCACTTTTCCTGTTAACACCTATGAGGAAGGACTTTGACATCTGCAGTTTCTGTTTGACATGACTTTGGTCTTTCCTGGCTGGTGACCAAAGCTAGTAAAAGTACCCAGGAGCTCCTCGTTTAGTCTGGAGTTGGGTGGCCTGCCTGCCTTCCCTTCAGGAACCGGCTGGCTGCAGCTGGAGGGGAGGCTGCCGAAGCTCTGCCGCGGGGCTGCTCCATGCACTGCCTCGGCTGTCACCGCTCACATCTTTTTCCTTTTGAATAACTGCTGTGTCTCTCCCTTCCAGTTGCTGTTTATTCAAAACGGCATGAATGTGTTCATGGAGTGCTAATTTTAAGAGTGATTGTCTAATAAATAACCTCATGAGGAGTATAACTGACTCTGGGCAACTTCAGTGGCTTGTGAGCTTCTAAATGGCAGTAACAAAATCTTACCATACGGTTAAGTTATAAGGGACACAGCATCAAGGGGATATAGATGACACTGAGCAATGGTTTCTCTTCAGATTAACAGTTAGAGGTATAACCTGGGCAACTGCCTCTGCTGATTTTTGCTGCTGTGGTTTAAAATTTGTGACCTAAAAGTTTTTATCCTTGGCGGTGTAGCCACACAGACTGGGAAGTTTGGTGAAAGGATGTGCACAAAACGGTCTGAGAAAGAAACCTTCTGCTAATTTGTCACCTAAAACTGGTAGGTTGGGCGCTGGGCAGTGTACGCACGCTTCTAAGGTTGAGATCATCCTTCTCACCCTTTCTCGTCACGTATGTCATCAGCCGGGAGGCTGGAGGCGTCTCTGCAGTGGTCTCGAGCCGTGCTGCTCAGGCGGGGCTCTGCAGCACTTGCGAGGGCTCTGCCAGACTGCTAAGCCAAAGGAGCCTTGTGGTAGGCGTAATTAGGTAGGAGGCATCTGTCCCCTCTCCTGTGAGAAGTTCATCTGTACAGGGGTCTGGAAGTATAAAAAGAAAACAAACAAAATGTTGAAACCCACTGGTCTGCAAGCCAGCAAGATGTTTGACCAATCTCTGTGTGTGCAACGATTAAAACCTAAAACCTCCCACTAATTTTTAACGACATGTAAGGCTGGCTCCATTTAACTCCACAGAGCGGGCTGCCTACCTACTCAAAGCGTAGAGGGACAAAGGAATGTTTTCATGATCTGCCTCTCTCCTTTTTAGACAAAACACGTTTATTACGAAACAAAAATCTAACACTTCATGGCATTTTTTGTAGTGTGGTGGCCATGCGAAGGCTGTCCCAGCGTCAGTATCCACATACTTTCGATTGTACAGACATAGCGTGGTATTTGGGAAATGCAGCCAAAAGCACCGAGGAGCCTATTGGTTTCCGTGTGCGTTTCTGCTGAGCGCCTTGCACGTTGCTGCCGAAAGCTTCATGCCAGCGTGGGGCCGTGGCTTTGTCGTGCACGTCGCATGCTGAGCACGCGTGCCTCGCATTCACGTAGACCCCGCTGCGACCCCCCTGCAGATGTTGCCACTGCTCCCGTGGTGTGGAGAGCCGGGGAGAGGCACGCGGGTTTCTTTCCCCCATGTCAAATTAAACTTTTGCTCTGCAACAGCTGCCACCAAACCATGAAAGTAAGGATCATGATGCAGGAGTCGGCCTACTTGAACTAGTGTAGATTTCTGTAATTGAGATTTTTGCCCACTGACTGAATCTGGGTACAGTGCAGGTTTGCTAATGCGGTGAAGAACTGTTATCTGCGGCAGAGATCTGTGTTATGAAGACTCTGAGCTGCCAGCATTGGTTGGAGTAGTTACGGTTTTGCATGAGTCATCATTTTGGGGGATGAAGAAAGTTAATTGTTCTGTTATCTCAGGGTGCGGTCCCCGAGCAAAGCAAACGCTGTAGCTAAGTTAATGGGACAGCTAGGTACCAGCGAAAGGCAGAGTCCTGCCTTGCCCTCCACCGCCTGCTCCAGTGGCTTTTCTTGTGCTGTCAGCAGCACTCATGCTGCCTGCGGTGACCTGCTTGAGGGAGCTAAATCGGCAGAAAAATTAACCAGCAGTTAAAATGGCAGTGTGTAAGGAGGGCGGAGGGCACAGATTTGAGTATCCTATTTCCTAACCATGTTTTGGAATAGTTTTTTTTTTTTGCCACTTATTTTTCTTCCCAGTAGCTGGATTTTTGACCAGAGCTTCAACTTTATTATTGGTTTTGATAGCGGAATGAAGAGCATTAAATAAGGACTTTGTGTGTGATTGTGCCTCAGTGGGTAGTATTTTCATATGGGATATTGGTGGAAAACTGTTTTTCAGGCTGTAATCCTCTATTTTCTTCCAGGTTTCTTTAGACTCTGCTCGCTGTTGAAAGATGGGAGAGATAGAAGGAACATACAGAGTCCTGCAGACTCCTGGCTCTCGTTTGGGTGCCCAGAAGACCACGGGAGTGAGTACCTTGGAGCCGGGACAGAACCTCTCTACTGCAATGGCATCATCGCCTGCCAAAATGCACGAGCGGGACCTACCGATCAAAATAAAGATGTTGGACAACACGGTGGAAGTACTTGACATTGAGGTAAGACAGGTTTAAACCTCATTTCAAGTACACTTAGCCTCCGATAATGTAAAGCTCACAGGATATGCTACTGTACAGAGCTGGGACATTTTGAGGCAATATCTGAACAAGATTCCTGTAGGGATTTTACCTACTTACAAGCAGTTAAATGAGTAGCACATCATGTTTTTTAAAATCTTTTAAGTATAACAGATGTTTTGCATTTTTAACAGACTTTAAATACAAGCACATACTGTAACAAGAAGCTTTAACTGTTATTTGCTTTGGGGGAGCACCAGCTATCTTCTGCCAAACTGTTCTTGCTTCCTGAGCCACATGCAGCTTTGTCAATTTGGCAGTTGGGAGAGCAGAAGGGCTTTTTTTCGGTTACTGCGTTTTAGTAATTATTGTAATGGTTTGTATCCTCTTCAAGTAAACTTCCTCCTATTTGAAAGTTTTTGCTTGTTGCCACACTTTGGGTGGGAGGCATCAGAGGGGTATCAGTGTTTCTGAAAATTTGTATTTAAAAGCATGCTTGCTTAGCAGTTGGGGAAATTTGCCTTAAGAAATACAGACTGCACTCAAAGTGGGGTAGTTCTGGTTTTAAACAATCAAAAATTTTTGCTCTTCAAATTCTTTTTTCATTCTCAGCATTAACCTCAGACTTTCATTTTAGCTTGCCTGAAGATGTGTTGTTAGAAAACAGCTCTGTTCTAGTGAAGATACTCAGCTATCAGATATTCTACATTAGTATCAAATTGACTTCATATTAGCCTTGTAGCCTTCGTTTGTTGCATGGACTTAAACAGGTTTTTCCAAATAGAGTGAAAAGGATGTCTGTGGAGCTCTGAAGAAATAGTGGCTTTTGGGGATGTCTTCTACAGGTTGCTGTCCAGCTATTCAATTCTCAAACATGAAATATGATTTTTTTTTTTTTTGGATAAGTTTGAGGCTGTGCCTGTATCCTCCCACCTGAGGACACAGCAAACCCGTCCATCCCTCATTTACTGCACAGAACACAAAAGCCTCTTTTTTTTTTTTTTTAATTATGTTAGAATATTTTTTAAAAAAATACCTGCTGACTTTGGTTCTTTTGAAGTGCAGCTTTTTTTTTTCCCCCCAAGTTGGTGTAGACTTTGGTGCTTTTGTGTTTTGATTAAAAAAAGAAAAGAAGAAAAAGAAGAACAAGCACCCCCCCCAACCCTGTAATTTTGAAAATCAGTGCAAGTCTGCCTTAAGCTGTTAAAATCAAGAAAGAATTTATAACTCCTAGTTCCTGCTTTATTACATGAAGTCAGTGACTAGAAATCTCCTATATATTAGCATAGATGCTTTCCTTCTCTTCCTTGTCATATTTATACAAACTCTGTCTGCTCTTCTCATGCAAATCATCCACTTTCCTCAGTAACCTTACCCTCTTCGTCTTACTTTATAACTCTTACCTGGCTCTTTCTGACACAGCCAAAGCCTGCCTTATTGTCTTTGATCTACTGCTGAAGGGAAATCCTTTGACAACGCTCGCCTCTGACAGCCTCAGAATCCTTTTTCACCTTCAGGCTGATGCTGGGGTGGCCCTGCGGTCCCGTCCTGGAGCCCTGCGCTAGCTTCTCTGCTGTTCTCTGACCTCTGAGCACCCTCCCTTGGTTCCCCTCGGTTCTCGTCCGTGCTCGGTATGGTTCACTACTTTCACAATATCTTGTTTTTTGAAACTGTCTTGACCTGGTTCTCCTTTGCCTGCTGGAACAGTCCTGACTGTATATCCTTCCAGTTATCTTCATTTCTCTCTGGCAGGTCCAGTTTAGCTCCATCCTTAACCCCTTGTCTTACCCTACAGCACTTTGTTGTTAGCCTTTCCTCCGAACCCAAATTCAGCTGTGGCTCAGTTCTTTACAATGTCTCAACACTTGACTGTCTCTCAGCTCTAAATAAAATCAGCCTTTGCCTGATGAAACTTGGTTTTGATATTTATGTGTCAGCATCAAGCTTCACATGTAAAAAACATAAATTCCTCACTCACACTATTTTTTTTGACCGCTGTGAGTCATACTCCAGTCTCACCTGTCTGACCAATAATGTGTTTTCTGTTCACCTCCGATTTCTTCATTTCCTTTAGTGGGCCATCTCCTGCAGGCGTGCCATACGATCTCTAGGATGGTGCTGTTCAACCAAACAGCTAAAACTCATCCCATCCAGGACCACCTAATTTTACACCTTCATTGTTGCGATCACCTTCTAGTTGGCTCCAGCCTGTCCGGTCTTGCTGCATAGGTACCCCTTTCGTGTGTGCAGTAAGAGTCAACCTGCTCAGTCGTCGTTCCTCGCAGCTGCTACTGCCTGACCGATTTTTGCATCGCCGTCTGTCTTTGCTTACTGTCTTTGTAGCTTCAAACGTAGGTTGCTTATCTCTGCTTTCAGTTTCCTTCAGGGCCCTACCTGTAGTCTCCTGCAAGAAGGTACTTGGCTCCATCCCCTAACTGGGCCATAATGCAGTACCTTTGTTGTTGTTGTTTTTTCCCATCATGACGAGAGGTTTCCCATAATTAGGAACTATCTTAGTTTTGTCTTTTTACCTGGAAAGCTCTCTCTGGTTACGACCTCCACAGAAACACCCGAATGTGGGCAGCTAGTGTGCTGAGGCCATAGTTAATATCGTACCGTTCTTTACGAGGTCAGGTGGAACTGAGCAACTTAGAAACTTTTGCCTGCTGTTGTAGGCAGTGAGGAGAAGGGGTCATCCTTTGTTCACCTGTAGAGCATCGAGCACAAAAAGGTCGTAGTCAGCAACTGTAGCGTTAGGGTCCTACTGATACACTACCTACATCTCCTTTCATTTTTGTCTAAATGAGGTAGCAAATGATAGCCAACAGGGATGAGGTATTAAATTGTAACCCTCTGCCTCCTAATTTGTTGCACGAACTGGTGGGATAGCAGTAACTGCTGACTGCTGTTTGTGATGGAAAAGTGAAATTTTTCACTGAGGGAATTGAGGGCAAGAGTTAGGAAAAGTCATCCACGTTTGCTGAATAGGTGGTGTGGGCTAGCACAGATGTGGGGTTTTTTTTAAAGAGCAACAAGAGAAATTAATGATTAAGCAGCTGTCCTAGAGGGATTGAGGCTCTGATTGCAGTGCCGCTTGCCCACTCCTCTTTGCTTTTGCAGTTTTTTTCACTGGGTGTGGAAATGAGAGGGGGTGGTGTCTTCGTTAGCTGCTTCATGGGGTTTGTGTTTACCGATTCAGGTCAGCGATAATTTTTCTGTGTAGTGGGACGCTGAGGCCTTTCCGCAGGTGCTGTTGGCACTGCCTTCTAACGGAGATGTAGCTTATAGCAAAAGGTGTTTTGTTTTTTCCTCTTCAAGTCATCTTCCCTTCTGTTTTTAAGAACAGTGGCAAATAATATTTTACTGAGAAAAGTGGTGTGTCGGAAGCAGAGACCGACGAGGCACAGTGGTCTGCTTCTGGCGAGGGGCCTTCTCTTGCCACGCAGTAGGGAGGTGGCGCAGGAGCCCTGTGTGCTGCCTCGCTTGTGAAGCTGCCCAAAATGAGCCACATCAGCAGTTTTAACCAGACAGGATAAACCGAGTAGCCACAATAACGATTTAATCCATGCGGCTTTTCCTTGTTATCCCCTCCTTTCTCCAAGATGCATTTAACACACTTGCTTATCCCCTGGCAGGTGTTGGTGGATACTCTCGTTTGGTAGCTCTTCCCTGTCACTTGGGTTTTCTAACTCGCCAACGAGCAAGAAGAGAGACTGACAAAGTGGCATAACAGATGGGATAAGAACAAGTAGGAAAGGACAGTGTTTCCTTCATGTTGTTGTTGTATCTAGAACGGTGTGTTAAAAGTTCCATATAGCTACAATCCACTGCCTTTTGTCTAAAATCCACCGTCTCTGTCTGCTCTCACCATCTGTACTGTAAGATTTTCTTTCTAACTATGAATTTTGTTGATCAGTAAGAGGGAGCTATTCTTTAAAGTACGCTGGAGCAGAGCTCCTCTCCAGGGAATCTTTTGAATGGCAGGGGGTGCAGAAATGCTCAAAGGTTTTCTGGAGTTTAAAAAAATGAAAATTGCGTATTTATGGTTTCTCCTTTCCCTCCCAAAACAGAAGGGAATGAATATCCATCCAAAGCTAGGCTGGAATATTAATTATTTTTGTGAGTTGTGTTTTTTTGCCTTTTTACAGCCAGCTTCTTTAGTCAGTTCCGATCTTACATATGCCATATCACAGGGTACCTGTCCTCCTCCCTCCAAGCTAAGTCTGTCCAAATGGGTGATTTTGCAGACTACTAGATGAATGATTGGAAAATTCTATTTAATTCAGACCAGGGGTACACTTTAAAGTAATCGGGGTTTTACCACAGAAGTTCTGCCAGCTTTCTTGATTTTCTTAAGAGATTAAACTTGGAGGCCTTTGATCAGCATAAAAATATGGCAGACTCTTAAGTAGAAGGGCCTGGGCTGGGTTTAATTTGCCGAAATGACCACTTGGTGAAATTATACTGATCTGGTGCTGGTTATGGAAGACAATAAAATGTGCTGCAACAAAGGACAATGTAGGCTATAGGAATTTAGAGTATAGGAAGTTGTGATTTATACTTGCTGAAAGCTTTTGCATTGATTTGTGGTGGAGGTGGAAGAGGAGTGTATTACAGTGACTGACCTACAGGCTGTCGAAGACATAAGAGTACAGCGTGTGCAGCCGGGTTAGAGGAGACAAGGGGACTTTTTGCATGGCATAGTTGGAAGAAGAGTGGTACTGATGGTAGGTGCGAGTAAAATCCTGGGAAGTTAAATAGCAGGTATAGTCAACACGAAAGGGGTCAGACTTGCCACAGTTGCTTTCTCTGATGCAGTACTTTTTTGGAGGGTCTGTGGACAGGCAGACTGTAAGGTCTGCCTCTCTGCCCCAGTTTTCTCTTTGCACCAGCTTATAAGGCATTTAATGGCATTGCTGCCATCATGTGATGTTTAATAATTGGTCTATATGTTGTTCCTTATGTAGGAAATGCGTGTGCTTGCTTTCTAACATAAATTATGCTCTATGCTATGAGGAAGTGCCCCGGAAAAAGTTGTTTAGTTATTATGCTTCAAGTTTACCAAGCTCTGTTTGCGGAGAACTTGGCACCTCTTCAGTTGTGTGTACTGCCTCTTCTCCTTCTATATGAACGTAAAATAAAATTTGGGAGTGAGAAATACTAATGCGTTATATTATAGTTGAATTTTTCTGTATTTTCACCTGCCGGAGAATGGATTCTGTAGAACTGTAATAGCCATCATAAAATCATAGCACAGTTCTCAGCGCTTACCAAAACCAGGTGGTCTGCCTGCCTGTTTTACTCAATGGGAAAACTTAAACTAGAATTTTTTTCTTTCATGTTATTCTTTGTTGGGTTGCTTTGAGCACAAAGGTCTGTTCGTTGGGGTTTTTTGTTGTTGTTTTTTGTTTTTTTTTTTTTTTAAATATAATGAAGTAACTTGCTTCTCAGGAAAACATAAGTCTTGGTGTTATGCACATGTTAATAGCATGAGTTAGCTTTATGTTGGTTTGAATTTGCCTTAGACTTCAACTAACTTGTGTTGGGATTTTGGTTTTGCCCTGCAGTCTTACCATGCTCTGAAGTTAAGTATTCTTTAAGGCTTTCTCTGTGGGTCAGGCTAGTGCGAGTGTTCTTGTGCCTCGGAGTGTGAAGCTTAGGAAAGGACCTTAGGGCCTTAGGAAAATTTCTTGTTTTGTTGGTTTTTTTCCTATTGTCTGTATTTCTGCCAGGCCTGTTGTTTCCTTGTACATGACTCAGTTTCTTGAAGGTGGTTGTATCTTTTCTCATTTTTTTACCAAGTATGTGAAAGGTGGAGCTTGTTCTGCATCCCTGTGGCACTGTGCAATGTGTCCCTCTTCTTTTGACACCAGTGGGCGGCCTGGGAGGGAAACGCTCGACTCCACTGCCGTTCATGAGAACGGGCTAGTCAAATAAGACTACACTTCCCCCCCTGTATTTTCTTATTAGGTATTGTCCTCTCGCTGCTCATGTCTCTTTTAGAGTTTACTGATGTACTCTGGGAAACTTACTATTATATTACCACAAAATTTAAGTGGCTTATTCTATACTAAGTTGAAAACTGCTGCTTGATGATTACTCTGTCCGATAGTGATACCGTCTTTGCTGGCTACCTGTATGACTCTTCTTTGGTTTATTTAAATTTACAAATTGCGTTATTAAAAGCGCAAAATTACTTTCCGTCCGTATGTATAGAATAGAATAACTGTGTTTAGTTGTTGCGGTTTCTGCGCAGTTTGCAGGCGTCCGTAATTGAAAAGGTGTCATGGGAACAGCATCGCTTCAGATGCCCGTTGTTTCCGACCAGCCGTCGGAGCCCACGGGCCATGACTCGCTGCAGTCGGGGATGCTGAAATCGGGAGCTGGGCTGGGACCGTGGGAGGTTTTTTGGGCGGTGGAGGAAGCAATCTGACAGCTTGTACATGCCTCGTGACTTCCCGTGGTCTGAAGAGAGAGTTTTCAGCTTTTTTCAGTTTTCACTGAAAAATGCTGCTTATCAGTAACTTCTTACGGTAGCATTAGTAACCTTAAGAACTTCAGTGGGGCTGAAGCAGAAATTATGCAGCTTAAAATGCTGTTATTGAGCAGTTTTAAGTGAGAAATATGCATCTGTTGAAAATGGAGAGCATGCTGTGGTCACTGAAAAACATACTCTGAAATGACTTTTCGGAGAGGCTGTCCTTACTGCGGGCTGAGGCGAACCCTGAGCCAGTGTTTCGGCACCGCGGCTTGTCGGGCAGGACGGGGAGCCTGCCGCCGGCTCTCCGGCAGAGCCAGGCTCTGGCACGAGCTGCCCTCCTGCCTCTCCCTTGCTCTCCCTTCGCCTGCTTAGACCTTCCTTTCATAAGGGCGTTTTTCCTTCTGTGCTGTAGAAGTATTAACAGCTTAAATACGTGGGAAGTGGCAGGACAGGCTGCTTCTGAATCCTATTAAGCGCTATGCTGAAGGAATCAAGATGCTGTGTTAGTCAGCTCAGTGTTTTTCTTCCCTGGCCGGGAAGAAATAGTCAAAATTCCAGAAAGAATCATAGCCAGATGTTTGTCATTGCTCCGGTTTGACTCTCCTAAATATGGCAAATAAGCTGCCTTAGGACTTATTTTTGTCTGACCTCAGAAGAGAAAGTTAGTAATTCACTATTTAAAATTTGAAGTTATTATAGGGTTTAAAAAGAAAGTAATTGAAGCTTTGCAATTTGTGTACTGTTTGATTCTACTATATATTTTTTAAAACCTGTTATTTTGTCTTTGGGGGCTTGACTTTTTTGATTCTATGTAGGAATGTGGTATTGGGTGGGGAAAGGTAAAACCGCAGCCATTTTCTTGGCAGACATTTGGGGGGGGTGTGTGTGGGTTGGTTTTTTTTGTTTGTTTTTTTTTTAAGGGAAGATGTGAACTTAAATTGTATTATAAAAACAATTTACTACTTTACATTTCTCTGGACATTAGGTGTCCCATTATGTGAAAAGAAAATTGAGTTGTACTGCAGCAAAGGAGAAACAATCTGAATATTCCTGTACAAAAAGTCTATTATATGCACATATTGTAACTTAAAACACAGAAACCATTTAATAAAATGGTCATCAAGTGTTATCACAGTCCTTGAAATATGAATCTAATAGATTGAGTTCGTAACTGTTTGTATGGCTGTGATATACTATAGAGAGCATGCTTCACCTCGTGATGTGCATAGATGGAAAAACTTACCTTGTATGGGTTCAGAAGAGTGAATTGAGGAACAGTGCGAGAGCCACATTTACTTAGCTTAACATTGAGTTGGTGTAAAGCTGAACTCTTTTTAAGCTCTTTTTAATTTATCGTAAGCATACTGAGAACTTTCGGCCTGTAACTGGTCTGTCTGGATGAGATCTGATGAAGTAAATCAATGCATAACTTAATGGTCTTTGCGTACGTGCAGTGGTACAATTCTTGTACTTACTTCAGAAGGCACCCAAAAGGAATTAACTGATATACAACCTTGTAAAGAAAAAGCTGTCACCTGTTAGCTTCCTTACTAATTCCAATAACGTGTTGTCATCACTAATAAAGAAAGGAAATACTGTTAGTTTCTTAAACGCCTCTGCAGAATGCAGGTGTTCATTTCTTTTTTCATAATCTAGTAATGAAGGATAGCAAAAAACAGCTGAAATTAGTCTTATGCCATTCTACCAAAATAAGGGTAAGAAGTGCTGTATTCAAAAAAAAAAAAAAGATAGTTCTTTAGAAGCCTTTTCTGGGTGTGGATGACACGCAAAGTCGGTTCCACAGATGGATAATTTTGTAGAATATCTAGAGCCTGAAAGGGGGGAGAAAAAAACCCCAAGAAACAACCCACCATCAGACAAAGAGAGCTACAGAAGTGCAGTGTGCTAAGAGGCAGTTCAGCGAAATTTTAGGATAGTGCCTACTGAAAAAAGGGACTTGGTGTTGAGCAAGGATGGCGTCACCTGGTACCCGGCTGTGTTCAGAGCAGCAAAGCCTCGTGAACATGCATCTAAATGAACAGGGCTGCAAAAGCATACCTGTGTGTCAGTCGTTTCTCCTTGCAACAAAACACATTTCTGGCAAGGGCAGCGTTGCCTATTTGTGTAAGAGGGAGACCACAGAAATCGAATATTTAAAAAACTGCTGTGGTGACAATACCCAGTGTAAAAGATCTACTTTTTGAGACTGTGATATTGGATATGGAGGGGGGGGAAGACCTGTGTGTCTGACAGAGCAGTTGTTCGTGAATAAAAATAAGACGTTTAAAAGAAAAGAATAAATTAAAAAAAAGAATATTGAGCTGCCAAGTAGTCTGATTGTGAGTTCAGAGACACTCCTGGAAGTCTTTGAACAGCTTCTGCGTGTGCTGCTGCCCTGACCTGAGCTATGTGGTCAAAACCCACAGGTACGAAACATGGAGGGGAAACACAAATCGGGCTCTCTAAATTGGAGTATATTGCTATTTAGTAATCTCTTTTCACTTGTAGAACTTGTGGTGCCTTTTTGACACCTTTTTGACGTTTCTAGCACCGTGCTTGGGTTTTGCTCACATGCACATATTTTGGAGCGCTCTTGTGATGGTGAAGGTGGGTTTGAAAACATCACTTAAGAAGTCGTTTCTTCCCAGACTCGTGGCAGAAGAACGGGAAATGAAGTATTTTAACTATTAATGCCTCTTCACTGCTCAGGCAAGAGAAGTGATGGGAGTTCGGTTGCAGACCTGCTGCAGGTCTGACATGTTTGACATCTCCGCTACCTGAGCTGCTACTCTTCTCCAGCGCCCCTGGCAGAAGGCTTGGGCACAGCACTTGGTGGAGACCGAGCACAAAACAGGAGTGGTAAAATACCCATATTAGTTTAAAAAGAGGAAAGAGGACTTTGTAGAGGCTCTGTGTTAGACCTGTCCGACATGTACTTCAACTGAAATCATGAAGGACGAGCATCATTGTGCCCCTCAGCCCCCTCTCGGGCAGCTAGCCTGCAGCCAGAGGTGTAGGAAAGACTCCTGCCTGGTAAGGGGGAAGTTACAAAGCTTCGGCCTTATCTAATCTGGCCTGTAGTTATTTATTAACCCATCGCCACGGTATCGAAGCTCTGCTCAAAGTACAGTGGGGAGTGATGTTAGGACAGCTGGTACAATTTCAGTTTTGCATAAAGCGAAAGATAGTTTTGGCCTTTCCTGTAAAAATACCTAATTTGTGTAAAGAATCTTTCATGATCGTCTTATTTCCTTTTTTAAACTATTTCCTTCGGGCAGGCTTCCTCAAGTGGTGTGCCAACCTGGAGTACCGTAACACCTCGTAGGAAAAGCCAGATTAAATCTGGTCGATGGATGGTGGTTTTGAGGCAAAAGCATAATTAATGGAGAAAGACTAGCAATTTTAGTATTCTTTTTTTATGAACAAAGGGAAGCAAAGTAATGTCTGTGTTCAAAATGACTTAAAAACATAGGGTTTTATTTATAAATAAATGAAATGATGCTGTGCAAGTTCCTAGAGTACCTACAGTCTAAATGCATGAAGCGGCCGGGCACGGTAGAGGGGGTGGGTGTAGGAAGGTGCGGTGGTTTGCACAAGTATGTAGGGTCTTGTAGCAAAATTCGATGGGGGGAAATTGAGATCATCAGTCTCCTAACTTCTAGTTTCTGATCTTTATTATACTGTTCTACAGCTTGTATGAACTAAGTAGGTGCTTAGATGTTCTGTTGTGAACCTGAATTTCTTGAAGTGGAAAAAGGCCTTTTTGAGAAAGGCTATTAATGGCATACTGCCCATTTTGACAGCAGGCCATTTTTATAACTAGGCACTTGTATCTGTCCTTGGTTATTTCAGCCACCAAGTTGTTTAAAGGCTTGAAATAGTGCAGATGTTTAATGTAGCATGCTGACGAGGCTTAGCCCTTTCAAGTGTGCGCTTAATGTTTGAGGAAGGCTGCGGCATTGCTCTGGCCCCTTGCAGGTTATTTTAAACAGTACGTCTTGTAAAAAAAGCCCCAGCGTCACCATTAGCACAATTTTCTGGCTTTTCCGCTGCCACAATCTTCACCGCTGCATGGGATCAGCCACCCCAAAGCAGCTGCTTTCCGTGATACTGTCACTGCTGTCGTCTGAGTGTTTAATTATTAGCAAGCATCAACTGTGGTGCCAAATTGTCAAGCAGTAACGTCCTGCAAAACTCTTTCCAATGATGTGGTCCAGGGTTTTAATTTGGGTGACTTACCTGTTCCCCAGGTAGTCTAGAGCAGTGTATGAAGCAGAGGTATTGGGCGGTGCATGTTTGTATTTTTCTCTCCAGGTAATAAAAGCCACTGAGAATTTCTGCATGACGCCCAATATTTTTTATGTGGCTCTTCCATGTTTGTATGTAGCACTTGGGGATCACGTGTTGGTTGAATGCTTAACCGTGGTGCCGTTTTGTTTTTCTCGGAGCACAATGTGTTTTATTTCGAGTGCTCCAGGTATTTCAGCACGAGAGCACTTTTGGAACTCCGGACCATTTTTTGTCTCTACATGCTATCTACCTAAGCATACATTTCCCAGTCTTGTTCACATAATTCCCTCCCTCTTGGGGATCTTTTCCCATGTCAACAAATTATTGTTTTCCTACTTTCAGGCATCCAACAAGTCTAGCCTCTCTGGAAAAGCATGTTTGTTGGGTAGAGCTGGTTCATTTGGCAGTGAAGTGCTTTAACACTGCTTGAACCTCGAAATGATCACAGGTTTTAAAGCTAACCTTAATTAAATGAGCCAGAGGCTTACATTTCTAGAATAATTTGTCTGGCTGCGGATTGGTTTTTGGTTTTTTTGTTGTTGTTTTTTTTTTTAAAAAACCAACCAAACAAAAAAACCAACCCAAAAAAACCAAAACACAACAAAACAAACCACTGAAATCTTAGGACAAAAAATCTTGTCTTAATTTTTTGTTTTAAAAAAAATGCTATGTCCAATATTTAGTGTAATAATGTAACTTAAAATAGCTCAGAAATTTGTATTTGGTTTTGCATCTTCCTTATTTGAGTAAATGGGATTTCAATGCCATGTAGAAATACTGTGGCACACAATATTTAAAAAAAGAAGTACACTTCTAAGGTGAAAACGTACGCTATCTGAGTTTGTGAAGAAGTTATGAAATCGTTTTCAGGGTGGCGGTGTATTTCCAAAGTTCAGTCTGTGACTGTGAAGTAAGAAGTGCTGCCGGCTGCGGCTCGGGGCTGATGTGGAAGCTGGGCTTGCCCCGATGTCGGTGCTTTCCAGCGTCCGGACTCCAGCGATGGGTTCGGCTTCCTCGGGGTGAGCTGGGAGGGCCCAGGGGTTCTCCCAAATGGGAGACCCGGAGCGCTGGCAGCTGGACCGTGCTCCCTCAGGTGGAAAAAAAAGTTTAAAAAAAAACAAACCAAACTGGTTCATACCAGTGACTAGGGTAGAAAATTGGAAGCAGTTTCACAAACCTTACCTGTGTGCTGGGTTGACTCCTGTAGCTCTTGACCCAATTCTGGAAGAAGTCAGGATTGTCGTCCTCAGTACGCGGCAGGTAGAGGCTGCGGTGGTGCGGAGCAGCGGGGAGCGCCTGTACGGGAGGGTCAGATCCCCCGACACCGCAGGCTGTGCCTCCGACACTCTGTAAGTTGTTAAATGCACTGCAAACCCTTTTTGGTGTTGTCTCAGTAACATAACCTGTAGCTGGGACCTGTCAGTATGTAAGAGTGGAAAAACCAAACACATGTATTTACAATACAGTTTTCTTCACAAAGTATTAAAAGAAAAACTGAAATAATTGAAGCTGAAAGTTATTGTTGAATGTTCAGATAATCAAAATGAAATAGTATTTAAACAGTATTTGGCTGAGCACGTGAAACCAGAGTTTGATACATCTGTTGTTACCAGGTACCCATTTTAGTGGGGAGGTAGAGACTGTTTTCATTTAAATTACTTGTTCCAGTCAATATTGAAGAAACTAATAAAGTACTGAAAAAGACAACAGGTTTTTTTTTTCTTTTCCAGTCTGTGCATTAAAAACTAGATATGGAACCATAAGGTCGTCTTGTTTTAGCCATGAAAACAAAAAGTTAATGAATGGTATTCCTTGCCATCTTATATTACTCCCTTCTAATAAATGTGGTTTAAACGTACACCCTGTATTCATAAATGCCGTTTTTGTTTATATGTGGCATTAATGATATTTATTAATAGGGAGTTTTGAAGATGTTTTTTATGTATCATGCTGCATTTGGACAGAGATCTAACAGATTACAAAAGGGCTGTAGATAAACAGAGCTATAAACTCACTGAAATGTTTGTATGTTTCTGGTTAAGAAAGGAAATAACAAGTCTAGTGTAACTACTGTGTTTAGTTGCCAATTGTAATTTTCTTTAATTTGCCAAAAGATGAGATATCACTTTTTCATTAGGAAGACCACTAAAGTGCACCAAAAGAAAAAAAAAATTCCTGGATGGTGAAGGGGTCTTTATTTAAATCAGTTCAGTTGACTTTTCATGCCTGCGCTTCTCTTTGGCCGCTCGCGGGGTGCTCTGTTGGCCACTTGTCGGTGATGATGTCAAATACAAACTTCTTCCTCTCATGCAGATACACTGTTTACTGCAGGATTTGGCCTCCCAACAGTTGCAGATTTCTGTAACACAAAATCCAAGGTCAGCCAGTGTTTGCTGAAGTTGTGGGCCAGTAGCTCCTCTGGCTCTGGCTGCACGAGTTTCCATTCTATACCTCTGCTTTATGAATCTCATTTTTTTCCAGATTCTTGGGGTTTGGATTTTTTTTTTTTTTTTCCCCCTTCTCATCTCCTCCAGCCTAATTGCTGCCAAAAGTGGATTTCATTTTTAGAAAGTTTGAGCAAGGGCAGTTTGTCCATTTTGGAATATGAGAATACTGCTCATTATGAAAATACTGGGGTTTTTTTTGGTTTTTAAGTTAAAATATGTGGAAGCAGAAAGTTAAGATGTTCTGAAAGACATGTTTGGGAGTTACTGAGGAAGAATTGGTTTCGATAATACTGAACTATGGTCTACTGAAAATCATAGGCTATGCGTTCCTCGTTTGTTTTTCTGTCGTCTTAAGCTAAAACGTTACGGCAGAGGGCGGATCTGCCATGTAGGTAGTGATATTTGAGAAAATAGGAAGTAACAGTTGGGATGATAAAACAAAAATAACTCTCGTTACGACTTTTTTTTTTTTTAAACTTGCATTTTACTTCTCTGTCCTAAAACTTGCTAACATTGAATATGTTTACTTCTCTGACTGAGTAAAAAATACAGATACCTCCTTCAGTCAAGAAACTTCAGCTTATAATGTTTGTTCCTATTAATTTCTATTGCTGCCTGGCGCTGGCTTAGCGCTGAGCCTGGCCTGAGGCGTTGCTCCTTGGGCGGGCAGGGGATTGCCGTGCGGGGCCCTGGCCCCTCCGTAGCATCACCCTGCCGGGATACCCGGCTTGCACAGCTCTGAGGGGTTTTGTCAAGCTTAATCTGAATACACAAATCGGTTTGAAAAAAATCTGTTGTCCTGAACAGTCTTCTAATGATGACTTGTTAAAATAGTCTGTAGCACAGTTAGAGCTAGGTCACTAGGGAAAGCTTTTGTTAGCTGCCTATTTAATTTCTTTTTTTTTACCCTGTTTTTTTTCTTTCTTTCTTTTTTATGTGGAGTAATTCAGTAATATCAGTAGTCGTCGTCTTGGCAGCATATAAAGAGTAATTGAGATGTTTGGAATGGAAAGTATGCCGTGTTGTGAATTTGTATTGAAAATGGGACCTTTCTGAAATGCATTTATGCAGCTTCTTGCCCTGACGTCAAAATTACAATAATTAAGTAATTACTTAAAAGATTTTTGCTTTGTGCTGCTTTTATGCAGATTAAACAATGACATGGAGCTACCCACTATATAACTTCCATTTTTGTCAACTTCAAAACGTTAAAGAAGCTTTTCAGAAAGGATGGTTATAAATGTAACAAACAATTTGAGGAACTAAATAGCTCTAATAAGTTTTCTCACAGCGTTTGAGACATAAGCTTGGGACAGAACAGTCTTTTATTATTTTGTAACCCATTTTTATTTAAAAATTAAATTAAATCAGTACTGTTCTTTTAAAATGTGGCATTGTTATTGTTGCTTTATACTTGAAGGAAGTACTAAGAAATTATATTTAGCTTAGAATGAAGTTTTTCTTAACTTGTTACTGTAAACTACACCCAAAATTACAGTTGATAGCCCAGTCAAAATAATCTTACACTTTTAACGTTTGGATGGCACCTTTATAATTTAATCAGTTGCAAAGTGCTCCCAGCTCCGACCGTCTTAATTTCTTCATCTCCAGTTCCTTTTGAAGGGAGTGCAGGCTCGGCAGTGGAAGGAGAGAGGTGCCAGGGGTACGTATGCGATACAGACTCCCTTTTTGGGAGAAATGAAGGCAGCTGGACTGTCATCGGGCACGGAGTTTGATGGAGCCACAGAGACGTAACTCAGTTTAAACACCGTGCATGGGAGAGACCTATGTATTATGATCTGATCGGGATAGTTTTAATGGCTCTATATAACTAGCCGTGGACAGGACACAGTTTCCTTAATCAGCACAGCACACAGTTTGACTGTAAAACTTGTGAAAGATGTCTGGTAAGAGTTAGACAAGTTAATCCAAGTTTATAAGTTCTAACAGAAGGTGGTTGGAACCAGAATTACCGCTTATTTCACAAATGAGAATCTGACACGTGGGGTCACAGGACATCTCCTGGTCAATGGCTTCTAGAGGTTAATAGATCCATGTGTGAAAAGACAGGCTGGCGTGGCCCGTCTTCTGCAGATGGAGGTATATGAGGTCGGTCAGGAGATCGCTGCATCCCCATAAATATCACTGGCTAAAAAGCATTCCTTTCTCAAATCTGTGGTGCCTGCGAACAGTAGGCATACAACAATAATAATAAATGCATGTGTATCTGTACCTCAAAAAAACCCAAAGGGTCCTACTATATTTAAGGATATTTTCTTCGGTCACTATTTTAGGATTTACTCACAAGTGCAAAGCAAGAAATGTATTTCATTTGAAAGTTAAAAATTTAATTTTGAAAATGCATTTCTCCGGGAGCATGTGGGTCTTGTGGCAAGCAGTCTGTAACACACCTGAGAAACATGCCTGTAGACAAAAGAGCAAGAATGTTATTTACTGAAGATGTGGTTTACCATTACCTGTATCATTCCTTGTTTCATTGTCATCATTTAAAAACCAAAACCCATACTCAGAGTCTTCTGCAAGCACAGATTTTGGCTAAAAAAATTCAACTGTGTTCTTACAACGAAAATGCCATTTTAGACATCACAAAACTTGCCCAGAAAAAGAGGATAGCGTTCCTTCTCACCATACCGTGCCACCTCCCAGCCAGGCATCTCTGTATCCACTGAAGTGACGAAGAACTGGATCATTTCTCCTGACTTGCAGTTTTATTTGGGGGTTTCGGCATCAGTGGCCTGATCCAGCACGATACCAAGAAACTTTCTGAATGAATGGTGTTTGTGCCAGGTGAATTCGCCTGACCTATGCTTCAGACCTGTGGTTGCCCTTATAGGTAACTGTCACTCGTGAAAGCGTGAATGAGAAGGATGAGCCGGTCTCGTGTCATTCTCTGTCCTTCTGTTTCTGTACTTTTCTCCTGGGTTATAGCATTGGATTCAGTCAGCTCCATTCACATCAGTGTGATTTACTAAAGCTGTTTCAGGTTTGCAGTACTGCAGAGCTGTCATACTTTTTCTCACTGATGTTTGGGTTTTTTTTAAGTGGTACAGAGGTATTTAGCTAAATTTCCGAGTTCTAAAAACATCTACAGTGTTTTTCCTGTAAGAAGCAATTACTCTTGAATTTTTATGCATCTCAGTAACGTGAAACGATTTCCCCAACTTTCACCATCTTTTTTTACTTTTTTAAAACCTATTTTAACCTAAAGTGGCCCATTCTTTCCGTTAGATATTTTCATTTGCACATTTGATTAAATTATTCTAAATTATTATAATACCTAATACTTTTAAAAGATACCCCATTCTGAGTTTAAAGAGTCAATTACAGAGCTGTGTGCCTGCTTTGATGGGAAAGTCGTAGAGTCTTCTGGCACTTTGACTTTTCCAAATAAACAAGACCTCGGTGGCATGAATGCCCGAGGTGTATTCTGCCACATAACCCGGCCGAGCGGAGTGATGCCAGACCCTGTCGCTGCGGTGGCAGGATTGCTTCCACGGTCCAAGGTAGAGCATGGATGTCAGTGGCCATGCTGCCTCCTCCTGCAGCCTACGCTAGCCGTCCCGCCAGCTTTTGTGCGTTGCTGGAACGGGTACCGAGGGATGTGAAAACCCTTTGGATTCTTTTCTGTGTGATCCGAATGGGCTGATGTGCGGGTTCATAAATGCTATTTTTCTTGCGGTGGCTGCTGTAGTCATACAATACTAGATGCTGAGAGCAAGCTTGTGTGTGGACCCAAGCGTAGTTGTTTTGGGTGTGCTGTGAAAGTTTCCTGTTTTCTCCCATGTTACCACAGCTGCTTTCTCCCAGTATTTGTTTTGTGGCTTTGCACCTAATTTGGCTGTTGAAAGGGCTAGTGAGTGGGTTTCTTGAGGGAGGGATTCATCGCAGGTGACTTTACACAGAAGGCATGGTGCGAGAGGAGGGTGTTTGGGTTCCCCCTATAGCCTTCCAGTTTATTTCTTAATTAACAGAATAAATACTATCACCTTGGGTTTTCTTGAACACTGTTGTAGGAAAAAAGTTAGGGCTTTTCAGAGGTGTTCCTTTGTAAAAGACAAGTTCTAGTTCTATCAGTAAAAGCCTTGCTCATCCCGGCACACGATCCCTGTGATCCCTGGCAGCGTTCAGCCTGGCCCCGTGAAGTCCTGCTTGCGCAGCTCCTCCCTGCGGGGCCAGACGGGGCTTCCTAGGTCAGGATTAAATTCTGGTCGGGTGCAAACCATCCTGCGCAGCCTCCCTCAGCTGTCTTGGGCTCCTTAGAACACCTGCATACGTTTTCAAGTCTTGCTGTGTGAAGTTTGCACGTGGCGCTGTGGTCCCTGCTGTTGGTACGAGCGAGGGGGTGTGCAGGCGAGCAGGATTTTGGCAGCCCCTGCTTCAGTCCGCTGCAGCTGGGGGAGAGCCACACCGCCCAGCTACACAAACAGCTGGTGCTGGTTTATTGAAGGAGCTGCAAACAGTTGGCAGCTGATCTAGTCTGGTCTCACAGCTGACCCTGCTTTGAGCAGGAGGTTGGACGTAGTTGACCTCCAGTGGCCCCTTCCAGCTTGGGTTCCTCTGGCTCTGTGGAAGTTGTTTGTATGGAGCTGTGCCTGTATATTGGATGTTTGCGTGTTACAGTGACAAAAGTAATGTGAAAATCTTTGAGATATTTTTCTATATCTATACAGTTTCTAAAGATGCTATAATTTTTTTCTAATTTGCTGTAAACTTACTCATCTTCATCTCACTGTGGTTTGGTTTTTTTTTTTTACTTCCTTAGTCAAAATACTATGGCCAGACGTTATTGACAGAAGTTTACAAGCATCTGAATTTGATTGAATCGGATTACTTTGGGATTGAGTTCCAGAACATCCAGTCATATTGGGTATGTACAGTTCCCTGACGAATTCGGTATGGTAAAAAGGTTGGGTGAATGCAGTAGCTGAGTGTCAAAAGTTTCAAAGTCGGCTGGAGTCTTCTGTAGGATTATCTCTGATTCGTGTAAATCTGCTTTGCTCACCAGAATGACAACTAATAAAGCAGAGGGGAGGAATCAGATTCTACTTCTTGTTAAATCTCAAAAAAATGTATAAAGCAGTTAAATAGTTGCTGATGTTCCCGCTTTCAGGGACATAAATAAAATCCTCCTTCCCTCTGAAAGGAGGAACATCAACTCAAAGCGTAGTCTGTGGAGCTCTTATAAAATCATGTTGCAATGTATAATTTTGGTAGTGTTCATATTTATCTTCAGTTAATTCAGTCTTCAATTAATTTCCCTGAAGAGTCATTATGAACCTCTTTCTAATAAATATAAACCTCAGCAGACATATAAACCCACAAGCTTTTAAAATAATTGATCTGAATAAATGCTGACACTCTGTAAGCCTCCTAGTCGCTTATCCTGTACCTTGCAAAGGGGACAATATGGCTTCTAAAGTAGAAAATGTTCCCCAAACTGTGTCTTCATTATTTTTTTTTCTATTACTTTTTCTAGTTTTAGGATTCACACGCAGAAAATATGACTGAATAAAGAATGCTAATAGCACTAATGCACGCTGCTCTTGAGCTAAGGAAATACAATAAAGCTTGTTTAGTTTCCATTTCTTCTGCAAAGCATCCAAAGTGTTTCTGCATCTTAAAATCCTCAGCTCTTTCTCAGACAGAGAAGTAGCTAGTAAGGACCAAACATAATTGTCTTGTTACAATTTTTTGTTTGGGGGAGGGGGGGCGAAAGAAAAAAGAAAAAAAATTTGAGCATCCAGATTACTTGGCATTAGTTTTATGGATGCTCCTTTTGCTGGAACAACAGTAGTCTTTCTCTAAAAATGTGCTTGTCAAAAGAGAAAAATTGTGGGAAATTAATATTGAGTAAAAATACTTAAGTATGTAGGTAAGAGAGATGGACAAAGCATGGAAGGGAAAAAAAGACCTTGTCATGTTTTCCAGACCTTCTGTAATTCTGTAGCCTGGCTCCTGTCTACGGCCACGTGTTTTGGCATGATTTCGGTCTTCTCAGCAGGGGTGGTGCGCTTTTGCTGACTTGACTCTTCTTCTGTCCAGATGAGCTTTAAGCACGGATCAGTGTTTTTTCTGTTGATACATGATAAATGTCAATTCAAATAGATAAGTACTTTTTTTTTTTAAAGCAAAGGAATTACTGCAGTGAGGAAGAAATGCATACTCATAAATTACTGCTTTATTTGCATTTACTTTTGATGTTTACATATTGTGTTCAAATATGAATGTGAGTTTGTAATTTTTTTTTTTTTTTTTTTAATTTCAGATTTGGCTGGAACCTATGAAACCTGTTATTAAACAAGTACGGAGTAAGTAGTTCTAAAAAAGGAAGTTTTCCTTAATTTGCATCTGCTTTATGTGGGTTGCTTTCACAATTACTACTTGATTTACTGGTTATGCTTCCCTGAAAATTGTATTTGGTGTAGGGGTGATAGTGGTTCCTGTTTGGGCATGCAAACCTGACGTTTTTAATATGTAGTATGCGGTGGGTGGAATGGAAACTTATTGAAGGTATGATTTCTCTGTGATAAATAGCTAGACAGATCGGGTCAGCTGGTGTTAAGTTTAAGTGAAAAATGACATTTGCTGCTTGTGAGTTTTTTTTTTTAAATTGTGTTGTCTTACGATGGAAAGAAAAAGGAATATTCTGGCTTATTGCACCTGTTGCATGGGAGGAGGTAGCGTCATGAGATCCTGTCTGAGAGCTGAGACACCTTTCAGAAGGGCGGCAAAAAGCTGCAACTTAAAGCTTGCTGACATGCAGGGAGTTTCAGTGGGGTGGGTATTTCCATCTCATTCTCAAAAACTCTCTCCAGTGTGTTCAGGAGCAGCTTCGCGAAGAGAGCAGAGGTAGGGATCTCCCTCCTGGTGGGTGGCTGCATCTTCAGAGTCCGCTTCGTTTCGCTTGTGAAATCTGTTTCTGCTCTTTGGCCAGGAGGATATTGCAGTAGTGATGCTATCTTTGCTTTATGCTACTCTAAAAAGTAATATGAGGTGTGCTCTAGAGGCTAAAAATAATTGAAGAATACAGCGGGCTAGTTCTTCTGATGTTGAAAGATTAGATCAAACTTTTTTTCCCTTAGAACTTGGTTAAGCTGTTCGCTTATTTTCTGTTTCTGATTGTAAAGGCTTTGTGAAAGAGCAAGATCAGGAGGGTGTGGCGAATTCCTGTTCCTTTCAAAATTTTAATTGAAAAATGTTGAAAATTAGTACTGGGAGGTAGGTTTTAGTTACTCTTCTGCCTAAAACTGATTGCCAGAAAATAAAAAAATCACTAATTCTAGGTAGATTTTTTTAACTTTAAGGTAATGGTTTTAACTTTTACTGACATTGGTTTTTAAGCAGAAGAGCCAAACCAGCTATAAAAGAAGGCTTCCTTAGGAGGGTATATACTAACTTTCACTCTCTATTCCCCTCCGCCCCCTCCAAAAATTGCTGTGAGTGCCATCGTTTTATATACTCCATGCAGTTAGGCTTGTTCTGTTTTTCCAGTGCTCCTGGCTGGAAGTAATTATGTCTCAGTCAAAAGATTTGATGGACCACAGGTCTGCGATGATGCTTGGTTACTCCTTCTGTATCCTCTTCTACACCATATAAATTAGGGAAACTTGGCCTTAGATTGTAGGCTGATGGCCGTGTGTTCCCTGATGATGCATATGTTGTTCTAAAATGCTTTAAAACCATGAGGATGTGCTAAAATTTATGGCTGCTCTGCTGCTTGGTGGTCTACCACCCACATTGTATTGCCAGTGACACTGAAAGATTTCTTTTAAAATTTTTTTAATCTTAATCTGTAGGAGACACCAGTCAGTTTTCTGGCACATGTTCAAGTTTTGAAATAAATTTTAAATTTGTAAAGTTTTGATAGCTCAAGTGAGAGCTCTTTTTTTTCCTTTTTATGCTAATTGAACGCCTTCCAGGCATTCTGTTCTTTTTAAAATTGAAATGAGATATGATTGTAGAAAGCCTTGGAAATATTTACAATTAAAACATTAGTTGCATGTGTAATAATTTAAGCTGTTCTTTCACTGAATCCGGGAGCTGAGATATGATTGCACAGGAGCATCTTCCCAAGAACTCCTTTGCCAGTGCTGCTGAATACAAAGCCTGAAGAGGAGCATTAATTTAACTACTTGATAAGGTGGACATTTGAGAAGTAAGGGACTAAGCAAGCTGCAATAATAAAGACGTTTACCTCTGCCAGTACAGCTGTGCAAGGCTAGCCACATCTGCCGCCGTGGCTCCAGCCTCCCCACTCCCCGCCGGGCTGGGGCTGCCCTTCCCGCTGCCCCTCTGCCCGGGCTCCCGGGGTGCGTCGGGCAGCGGCTGGGCGCGGGCGGCCAAGCCTGGCAGCCGTGCACGTNCGGGGTGCGTCGGGCAGCGGCTGGCAGCCGTGCACGCTAAAGGCAGGCTGCTCCCGTCTGCAGCCCCCGCTCTGCCTGCTTCCCAAGGGAAGGCGAAATTCCGTACGGATGGGATTTGGTGAGTTTGCTCATGCTGTTAAGAAATGCCTGAACTTGGCATGGATGGATGATCTTTTCCTATATTCTCACTTTAAGAAGTTGTGTTGAGGCTCTTTTTTGTTGTTTTTTTTTGGGGGGGTGGGTTTTTTGTTTGTTTGGTTTGGTTTTTTAGAATGTAATGATTTTGGAATTAACATTGTAACTTTTAGTCCAGCAGTAGGGGAATGTTAGAAGTTATCATGGACTTTAAGGTAATGCAGCTCAAACCTGTTAGTTTATGTTGATGGCGATTGCTGTGTCATTGTAGGCATGCAGTTCTGGGTCTTTGACATGCTCTATAAAAACAAAATATCTAGTTTATTAACTTTTACTTCAAATAAGTCTTGGCTAGTGACCTATTACAAGATATATAGAACTTTGTGTTGAATGATAAGGATTTTGTTTTTGATTAATTTCAAATGAATGCAGTCAGTTTTACTGCCGAACCACTCCAGAAGGCAAGGACTTTAGATCCCAATTTTCAACTTCCTAACAGGCGTACAATGTCAGGTTGGCATTTGAGTACCTTTTCTGAGGTGTTGCCAGTTTTATATAGTCTTGTGTTCACTGTACCCGCATGGGTAATTTTTCATGACTTTTTTTTTGTTGTTGTTTTCTTGGTTTTGCTCAGATTCGGCTTCTTACAATAAATTCTTCATCTTGGTTAAGACTGGCCCAGTGTTTCTTTTCCTAATTAAAATGGGACTTATTCATAGAGGAAAGGCAAGATTAAAAAAACCCAAAAAAACAAAAAGAAGAGGAGTTGTGCTACAGAAGCAAATATGCAGCATTATGTTTTTAATTTTTAATATTTATTATCCTTTAATGTAAGTGATGCTCAGAACATTGCCAAAATTGATCCCACAGCAATACTTTCCAGTTGGTTGGTGTGAGTAACGTGCAGGTCTGTTCTTAACCTTGTGAAGGTCTTCTGAAGGCTCAGAGTATTTTCAGAAATTTGGTGTAAAGTTTTATTTTCCTCACTTGATGTGTCTCAAGAACTATAAAATCCTTAGTTTGGTTTTGGTCTCTGCCAAATGTGAGCTTTGTGTGTCATTATAGGGTGTTATTTCCAGCCTCCTTTCATTTCTAGATATTACATTGTAATTAGGATGAGGATTTTAGATTTTTGGTTCACCAAAGCTTGGGTAATTCTGGGATTGGAGGCCGGGAGCTGCTCTTCTGGCAGCTGCTAGTTCTCCCAGCTACTTGGCAGAAAGCAGAGTTTGTTATTCCCCCGTTAGCAAACGAGAGGGTGAGTGAGCGGAGGAACGTTTGGCATATGGGAATTGGATATTCCGAACAGAATTAGCGTACTTTGGGGTTGATGGGGTTAAATTGGACTTTGTCAGGCTTTAAGAGATCTTGATGCTTAAAATAAATTAAAGCAGGCCGGCTTGTGCTTACCAACATACTCAAACAAATTTGGTGGGGGTTTTTTTGGGTTTTTTTTGTTTTTTTAAATTTTTTATTTGGCTAAGCTTGCTTTCAGATGGCAGCAGCACGCAGAGTCCTGGGGTGGCTGGGGCTGGAAGGCACCTCTGGAGGTCACGCGTAAGCAGGGCTGGCTTTGAGGTTCGGTTGGGTCACGAAGTACGTGGGTGTCCTGCCAATAGCGCCCGGAGGAGAAGAGTCTAGCAAGAAGAGTAGTTGCAGTTTTTCCCTTCCCAGGTCTTCCTCTGCCTTTTAGAGGGGGTCCGTCTTTCTGCGGTTTGTCCTGCCTTTCTCTGGCTCCGCATGCTCAAGGCAGACTGTCCTCGCTCCTCGTGGCCGCTGGGGACAGGTCTCGATCGGTCCCAATCGAGTGGACGTGCTCTCGGTGGAGCGTGGGGCTGCGGTGGATGAGCAGTGCTCCTCTTGTCCGGGTGATGCCTGCAAATGCGAGATGGATGCTCAATAGCCTTCTGTAAGCAAAAGTTGTCTCTAACTGCCTGCAAAATACTTATCTTTGTCTGCTTTAAGAACAGGGAAAACGACAGCAGAACGGTGGTGCCCAGTCGTGGCACAGTAAGCAGTTGTGGTACCCTGTAGTATTCCTCCAAAAATACTAGTGAAACGGGATTACAGGCATCAAGTCAGCCGGTTCAGCAGGCTGAGTTTGTGACGCTGAAACTGTTAATGCCGTCCAGTCGCAGTTGGGTTTTCTTGTTGTAAAATGTTACACAGAGCATTTTTGACTATTCCAAATAGTTACTGAGGATTCTCTTTAGATTTAAACGTTAAAATAGTGTTCTCCCTATTGTCGAGATTGACAATAACAGTATAAAAAATGGGAAGAAATGGGTATTAAGAGGCATGTCAGGAGCGGGCTGCAAATGCACTTTTATCTCTGCGGGGAGCCAGCTGGATCCAGCCGGACTCATGCGTGCAGCTCGTCGACAGCTCTGATGTGGCGGCTGGCGTTGGGAGAGCCTGTGGGATGCGTCTCCACCCTCCTCCTCTTCTGGGAACCTCTCGCTGGGTCACCTGTGATGCCTTTGTATGCAGTCAAGTAGTTGCTTTGGGTTATTATAGCTTTCGTGTTGCACAAAACTATTTTTACAGCATTCAGTCTGCAGACTTGCCTTGGAAGTAGTATAGATAGTTTTCAGAGGAAATATCTGCTGTACCTCCGTTGACATGGACAATCTGTACTCCATAGACCCGCTATAGTTAGCTGGCAAGCTGCAGGCTGGCTAGACCTCGTGTGTGTTGTATTTCTGTGCATGTTGGAAAACGTAACATGCATGTGTTTATGAAGAACAAGAGTTTTTTGTGAAATGACTAACTTTTTTTATAGGACCAAAGACTACAATGCTTCGTCTAGCTGTAAAGTTTTTCCCTCCAGACCCGGGTCAGTTGCAAGAGGAATACACTAGGTAAAGTATTTTTTGAAGAATGTGGTTTGCATTACCTACTGAAACAAAAGGAGAGTAAGAGTAGGAGGACAGTGCATCTGTCTCCAAACAAAACTTACATTGAAGATGAGTGAAGGAGTGCTTTTCATTAGTGTCACAGTTTTAGCAGACACATGTTAGCAGATGAATGTAATTGGAAAAAATATTTTTCAAAAGGGAAAACAGTGCAGGTTAAGGCTTGCCAAACATCATGGTGTCAAAAGAGAAAGGGGAAATACTCATACTTATAAACAGTACCTGTATAGAATAATCAGTACATATTTTAATAAATGATTTATCATTTAAACTTCCGAAATCCACACTTTAAGTATTCTACAACTAGCAAACACGCTTTACTGTTTTTTGTCTGGAGTATTTATTGTGGAATTCTGGTCAGCACTTAGAGCTTTAGGTATTTCATAGTGGTATTATGATATGTACACTATATTGTGAGTGTATTGAAGAAACCAAGATAGCTCCGCCAGATGTGCAGAAAACAGAGCATATGTTATAGAAGTCTTTAATACATACTTATAGTACTTTATTTAAAACACCCACCCACATTCAAAATGTATACCTTTTATTATCTCTTTGCCTCAAGAACGTGATACATAGTGTTTTAAAATTAATTCTTTGAAAAAAAAAATTTACTGTTCTCTTTCAGGGTGTAATTCATTAAAGAATATTGATCAGTCTGTCAGTTCAAAGGTTTATAGTAATGAGTTGTTGCCGATTTACTGGAGTCCTTATTATACCTTCTTTCAAGCAAAAAGGAAAGCACAAAAGACTTGCCAGCATTACATTCATAAAAATATATTAAAATTAGTTTAGGTTACTAAATCAATCCTTATCAGCACACTTTCAAGGCTGCCATGTTTTTCTTCTATCTTTCTATGTTTTGCAGGCGGCTTATTACTTATGCAAAAGTGTTAAACAGAAATCTCTTTAGCCACTGATTTGGGAAATACTTTAGTTAAATGAATATAGTGGTATAAGAAAAGGAAATGTAATTTATTACTGTCTTTGTAGGCTGCTAACATTATAGTCCTGGAAGATACAACCACTGAGCAAATTAATTGAGTGCTAGCAGAAATGCTCATTATTTTTCCTAACAAGATACTAGAATCGGTGATGTTCTCCCATCCTTGTTCTAACAGATAAAATCACTTGAAGTGTTCGTTAAGTTTCTTTCCAGCTAAAAATTACAGCTGCTGTGTTGCTTCACAAATCCAACTTGTTAAAAGCGTGGTTTTCCTTCTGCTTGTCCCTGCCTGTTCATTTACGCTGATAAATTGCACTGGATTAAGTCACGGGTTGTTTGGTTTGATTTGACTGTCCTTGGTATACAAGGTTTCTGTGTTATCTTGGTTTTGGAGAGAGGAAGAATTAGGAGATGCTGGTTTTATAAAATACTGCTCAGCTGTTTTACTGTTCTTTCACATCTCAAGGTGGTACTTGCAACTCTCTCTCAGGTACCTGTTTGCATTGCAAATCAAGAGAGACTTGGCAGAGGAACGACTGACCTGCAGCGAGAACACGGCCGCTCTTCTGGTCTCTCACCTTCTGCAGTGTGAGTATCTCCCCTGTGGTGACATCGGGTGACGTTGCCATTGCTAACCCCAGTTAAACAGCGTACAGAAGCTTTCGATAACTAAAAGCGTTTTCTGTCTCACGGTATTTCCTTCTGTACATGCAATAAACCCGTTGATTTTGAACACTGGCATTATCATCAGGGCTGGCTGTGGTGAGGAACAGCTGGTGCTTATGTGTGAGATAACTTTGGCTTCGTGGAGACTGTATGAAACCAAACCCCTTGCATGTTGTCTGTTTTCCCTGGCTCTGCAAACCAAGTCGTTAGCACTCCTCATCTTCCAGACAGCTGCCTCCCTCTGCCTCCATGCTTCGTTTCTCAATTTCCCAGTGGCTGGGGGGAGATAAGCGTGTAGAGAGTGGGCTGAAATAAAACTAGAAACCTGCCAGAACAAGTTCAACAGTCGGGTTGTCAGCAGCTTGCCTCCTTGCTTGGGAGTGCAAATGGAAATGGGAAGCGATTGATTTGGAAGCTCTCCATGTTGCTGCTCACTCAGTCTGTAAGTGCCTAAAGACCTAAAAATGTGGCCTTTAAGACGAGCAGGTTGAAAAACTTGAGTGGGTTCAGGCACCAGATCAGTTTGAGCAGCAGCCAAGTGATAGTGTTTACACATCTGTAACCTGAGCTGCAGAAATGGGTTTTTGTGCCTCCTGGCTGGCTTGAAACAAAAGCTGTTCAGTGATACCTCTTCACACATGCACTGCTAAACAGTTATTAGTTATATAATTCTGCACTGTAATCTAACAATACAATTATAATTAATATTAGTTATGGTGATGTTATTGGAAGAGCAAATCTATCTTGTGTGCGTGCCATCAGCGAGTGACACAATGAAAATCTGCTCATGATTTTGCAGCGCAAGTTCTGCGCTCTGCAGTGTGGAGCTGGTGAGCAACTCTCAGCATCTGGCCTTGCTTAGCTTGCTTCTGCCCTGCTAGAAAATTAGAAGTGAGAAAGAATATGGTTATTTTTAACATAAATTACTTTACAAAAGTGCCTTTCAGGGGTTTTTTTTGTTGTTGTTTTGTATGCTGGCTTGATTTTAAACAGGATATTGCTGTGTTCTTTTTAAGAACAGCTGCCCTGGATGAGATTATTGGTTCACTTAGTCCACTCTCCTTTCTCTGACAGTAGTTGATAGCAGATGCTGTGGGGAAGCCCTCAGAAATGGAGCAAGCATATGGTGATACTTCCTTTGTTGCATCCATCCAGTAATCTTTGCATGTGGCCTTTCTAAGTTAAAGATTGACTCTGCATCTTTGTGTTTAGTTGCCCTTAATGAACTTTGCTTCCATGCATTTGTCTAACTTTTGGATTTGCTTATATTTTTGGCATCCTTTCATGAAAATGAGGTTCACGGCTTAGTTTTTGGGAGGTTTGTAAGATAACTAATATCCTTTTGTCTTTTAAAAAGCTTTGCATTTTAATTTAGTATAGTAACTTCATATTTTATTATCAGAAAAAGTAAATAACTTTTAAAATTTATTTATTCAACTTGTAATTTTTATATACGTCTGCCATATGTTCTGCCTGCCTCAAGCTTTTCTTTTCCAAGCCAAAGACTTCTGGTCTTTTCATGTCTTATCAGATGGAAGCTGTTCCACAGTTTTGATTCATGCTTTTTTCTTTTGTAAATCTCTTCCTAAATCCACAGCATCATTTCTGAAGGGTCTGAATATATGAAGGAGAGACCAAAACTCAAGATGTAGGTGCTAAGGGGATTTATAGTCACGTAACACTACTTCCTCTTTTTGCTACATGTTTATTTTTGGACAGTTCCTAAAATCTAATTTGCCCTCTTCCCAAGTAGGCTTATCCATAAGTATTTCACATACATTTAGAAAAATTAAGTTGAAATATGCTGGTTTGGTATGAGGTATCGGTAAGGAAGAAATGTTTAGACCACCTCATGGGTCTTCTGCAAGTCTCACATCTTCGACTGTAAAGAGGACTAAATTTTCCAAATGATGTTCAAATACTGCTATAATCCCCAGGAAGTCTGCTTGGGATAAATGTGAGTGTTGTGTAAAATGCAGGTGGATACAAAGCGTAATGTACGAGTTTGAAGCACTCAAAGGAAAATATATTCTGACTCTTGGGGTCTCTGTAATTCCTTACCAAATACTTTCGTTGTTCCTTTTCCATTGTTTCTTCTTATTCTAACATTGTTTTGTTTTCTGTAATAGCTGAAATAGGGGATTTTGATGAATCAGAGGATCGAGAACACCTTAAAATAAACCAGTATTTGCCAAACCAGGAAAGAATTGAAGGAAAGATTCTGGAGTTCCACAGGAAGCATGTGTAAGTGAGGATTAATATATACCCCTAACGTATACTCCGGGAGAGCAGATGGACTCGTGTGGTGGAGATCGAGCATGCTGCGCGATAGGATGATGTTAAGATTTTATAAGTTAAACACCATTTACATCTAACAAGAAAAGTTGGATGTAGCAATAGTTACATAGTTAGGACAGAATTGTTGGGCAGTAGGTTTTCTCAAGCAATTTTTCAGTGTTCCTTTAATAACATACCAAAGAAAGCTATCGTGACCTTGTAATAATGGTTTTAGGCAAAATCATTCTTCAGAATTTCCAGTCTACAAAGTTTAAGTTCAGCTTGCTGTCAAAGGCATAGGTCTTGCTTTTGTCTAAATAATTAGAAATCAGTTGCATTGTACTCATTCTGTACTCATTAAGCATAAAGGAAATGGAGAAGGACGGAGGGGGTGGGGGAGAAATAACTTTCATCAGAATTTATGCAATACTTTATCTTAGAGCTGGAATATTTTTGAAATAAGTAAAGTTTATTAGGGATGAAGAAATTATTTGCCACAAATACAAAATTAATTCCAACACACAGTCAGGAACTGCAGAAACTAATGCTTTATTATTTGAAATGCCCACTTCTCCCACCACGCGCATTCAGTGTACAGTAAGGTTGTGTGTTTTATGGTCTAATCTGGCTGGTCTTAAAATGTTAAGATCTACTCGGTGTGCGGAGTGCAAAATATTTTGATAAGTAAGAAGATTTGGACAGACAGTCGACATGGTGCTCGTCAACCTACAGGGAGGCTCTCTTGTGACCAAAATACTTCGTGGAAGATCAGGGTTTGCACTGCATGATCCGTATTTGCCACAACTTTGTTTTTTTAGGCTTTTAAGCACAGAATGTTAATATTGCTGAGAATTTTCAGACTATTACCTGCCATAATAGTCCTAACCTTGCTTGTGCAGTTCTCAGAGTCGACAGGTTAAATCAAGAGGTGGTGTTTGATAAAATGGTGATAGAGGTTTGATTTCAACTGATAGGTCTTTATTTCCTGTAATTTTTGAGACCTTGTGTATTAGGATTTAACAATTTGAATTGCTTTTATTAGTTGTGAATATCCACACCACAGTTCATTGTGCATGGTTATGTGTTATAATCTAAGTCCTGTATTAGAAATTTAAATTTTCCTTTTGCTCTGTGTGGGTAAACTCGGGGATTATTACTGACTGACTTTCTTTTAAGGCAGAACAAGGAGATTTTTCAGGATAGCATCTGTTTTTAAGGCTAAGACACATCCTGTATTAGAAAATCGGTTCCTGAGAATTTCAATAATTAACTATTTGCTTTTTATGATCACTCATTTTCAGTTGTACTGAAATTATCAGTACTGATGGAATTTCAGCTTTGTTGATTCTTGGTGAAATCAGGTGTTTGTTACTTTTTTTCTGCTTTTGAACCTTTGAGGTGCGCGTGGAAATGATTGAGGAACAAACTAAATGTTATTTTGAAGTAATTTGAAGTAATTTTGAAGTAAATTAAAAGGTATGCTAGGATTCTTCACCTTGGGGGAAGGTAGCTGAGGGAGGGAAACCATTAATTGCACAGAAATGCTTCGTTATTTTTCTCATGTCAAAAGAAAAGTGCTGAAACAATTAAGCAGTAACTTCAAAGCAAATTGAAAGAAAAGGAGGAATGTCCTTTTCATATAACTTGTAACGACATTGTGAAACTTATTGCTGCAAGATGCTGTGGAGTCTGAAGCTACGAATGGCTTCATGAAAGGGTTTGATGACATCATGCAGTATAGGCTGATGGCTTTCAAATTTGAGATGAAACGTGTGATTTTGTAGTTCTGTGCATGGTCTGGATGTACTTATCCCAGAACAGCCCGGTGTTAATCACGTGCCTGGATCCGACTGAGTTGCTTCTGCTTGTGGGGAATTTTCTTGGTTTACTTTTCTTGATGGAAAGGTCGTGGCTGTCTTCTGAGTGAGTCAGGGACTGGTAATTTTATTAATTAGTTTTGAGCTTTTTTCAAACAAGTTACTTCTAATCACTCTTTAGAGTAAGGATAGTTTGTATTTTTGCCTGTCAGGAAGAAGTCAGTGGAAGGTTAACAGGAAAAGATTCCTTGCTTCATAAGTGTACTTTTCTTTAGTTCAATGAGGATTGCATCTAATACAGCCATATTATTAAAATGATTGCAAATCTTATTGTAAAGCAATGGTTTAGAAGTGTACATTCAAACCACGGTAAGATTAAAAGCTGAGGCATGTGGTTAGAAAAGGTTACAATCAAACGTTAGTGATACCTGAGTACCTTGGACACGTGTTTTAAATCCCCCTGCACCTTTGGAAAAATTTTTGTTAAAGAGATGTAATTTTGGAAGCACTGCAATCCTAAAAATAGCTGTGACTTCCTTACATGTCTCTTCTCTCTTCCTTTACCCAGGGAGTATTGGCCACCCTTTTCCATTTTTAGTAGGAGCTGTGAAGGTCCCGTGTTTTCTCGGAGTTTAGACACATTTTTTCCTCATTTCTGTTCCAAGGAGCAAGCAGGAGCGTGGATCTCGGCTGTTCGTCTTCTTGGCGATGCGCAGTGCGGTTAAATGGACAAAATGCTTCTCTCTCTCATTGTGCGTCATATTTTTATTTTTGTGTTTTATTTTCATTTTTTATTTCCTTCAGTTAACCTTATTATTCCCCCACTTGCCTTTAGCGGACTGAATCTTTCTTCCCCTAATGATTGCTTTTGACAGAGACTTCTCATATAAACGGAGCCTCCAGGAAAAGAAATCCATTTCTGGCAGGATGGCTCATCTCCAGATCGCTACTGCATCATCTTTTTTCTGCCTCAGTTTTCCTTCTTTGCAGCCCTTGCTTTGCCTTGAACACACTTACTCATACACCAGTTTACAGGGGGTCTCTCCGTCGTGCCAAGCCAGGAGCATTGATTTGTCTTTCTCGGGCTGGAGTTGCCGCAGGACGCCTTCTGGCACCGCGTGCGGGTTGGAGCAGGAGGATGCGGATGCCTTTGCAGAGGGTGCTCAGTCTCTTTGGATGATGCTATGGAGTGTCTCTTCACGTTAGAAAGTTGTGGTTTGGGGTTTTTTTTAATTTTTTTATTGCTTCACTGTAGCTATCAGAAGTGGTAGAAGAACATAAAGCTGAATAAAACAGAATCTGTGTATCCAATCCATTCTGTATCAAAAGAAGATAAAATATATCCAGAAAGATGGGAATCGAAAGCTTATTTTCTATTAAATATCCTTTAATTGTTTCTTTCACTTTTACAAATACTTTCTTTTACTTTCACAAATATAGAAATTTTGTTTATATTTAACTTTGCAAATGTAGTAACAGTAAATAGGATGAGTTATATTTTTGGTATAGCACATTTCTTAGTTGCTTCACCAAGAGCCGGAATTAACTTTACTTATTTTATTTCTATAGTTGATTTTGTAAAAAGTTTATATTTTGAAGATGGTGCATTGGTGGTGGTGCAGTTAAATCCTGGCACCCCAGACACTCAAAATGCAACGTTTACTGCCTTCCCGCAAGTAGCGCGAGGAGAATACTTGCTGCAGAGTGAGCGTAGTCCAGAATTAAACATAACATAATTGACTTGCATTCAGATGGCTGTGGGGTTTTTGTTTGTGTGTACATACATAAATCAGGAAAAAAATAGATGATTTGATAGACTTATATTTACATTTACCGTTATCCCTCATGTCCTTTCACAACCTGTTAGCCTAGCTGTCCATGATTTAAATTCTTCAAGTTGTTTGTAAATTAGAAAAACTATAGGTTGCTCTGTAGTCTAAACAATTTCTACACATGCGGCATTTTGACACTTCATCTTTAAAATTGTATATTAATCACTGGGTTTAAATGCTCTGTAAATCACCTGTCATTTAACAGCATTTATTTTGAATTGATTGCCCCGATTGCCACGTGAATATTGTAACACGGTACCAATATTTGTCTAGATGGATGTAAGGAACCCTTATACTAAAACCTATTGCATTGACAGCAGTTTTTGCTGGAAAAAACTTGTAAGAGATAGTCTGTTGTCCATTGACCTGGGGAAGATTAAGTAGATTTATCTGCTTAATGGATGAACAAAATTAGACCAGATTGTTTTCAGGCTGGTCTGTGCGGCTTAGTCTGCAGCAAACATCTGAGGGTAATTACTCTGAAACTGCTGCTCATTTGTAACCGTTTGTGGTGCAGCCTGAGCTGCCTGGCATCGCTCCCGGCCTTCCCCACTCAGGGCTCTTCCTTCTTTGGTAGGTACAGGCAGGTTGTGTGCATGAGAACACTCTTAAAATTATTATTTTCTTTTATTCTTTCTGAGGTGCGCTGTGCTTTGGATCATATCTAATGGAATGTAGAATAACTGTCAGTGGTTCTGCATCCGCTATACAGGACTGTTTATGAAGAATTTTTAGTACTATATAGCTCCAATTTTCTAGTTGCCATTTTATCCTAATTTTTGTTTCCCTTCCCTTCCAACCCCCCTTCCCAACCTCGAGCAACCTTAGCATCCTCAGCATCCTCTTTAAAAGACAGAGCACCACTTTCATTCTTAATGTTCTATTCAGAAGAATTATAGCAGGAATTAGTGTAGGTGGGAGCACACACAGTGGTCTTGAAGTGTAATTCAGGAAGCTGTGGCCAAAATTAATATTTATGACCTACCTTTTTTGTCTTGTATGTGTTTAATAAATGGAAACCATGGTACTTAAGCTATTTTGATGCATTTAAGGAATCTATGGAAGAAATGCTAGTAACACTTAAAAGCCACTATAAAAACATTTATTCCAGCATTACTCATTTCAGTAAGGGGAAGAGAAATCTGCTTTACCAGTTTAAGCTCTTAGGCATAACTAGTACCTAGTGGTGATAACACGGATAGAAATGCAACTACAAGACTCTCTGTAGTTTGGCATTTCTTTTTCCATTTGAGATCGGATTTTTGTTCCTCTGTTTTTGTTCTTTACAATCCCTTTATACATACACAGTCATATAATACTGATGTCTGGATAAGGTTGGAATATGGACTGAACTTTTAAAGTTAGGAACTTCACTGAACCCCTGCTTTCTTCAGTTGGCAAAAAAAAAAATTTGGATTTCCTGTTGTAGTGTTTTAGATTTCCCCCCCCCAGAATGAGTAAGGTGATAGAAAACTGTTGAAAGCCTATCGTCGAATGTATGTGTGTTCAGGCTTACTTTCGCAGTGCGTTTTTGTGTATGTGTGTGTTTTAGTCTAAGGAGTGTTTTACGAAGAATCAAAGTAGCATTGTTTCTTTTAACAACTTCCATTTTTAAAATGTTAGCATACTAAATAACTTTCATAATTGCACTCTGAATTTTAGAGACAGTTCCTACATGCAGTTAATGCGTATTGCCATCATCCCTGTTTCTGGTAAACTCAAATGTAATAATCATTCACTTTAATATTCTCAATTTATATTTAAAAGAAATCTATATGGAGCACAAAAGTCGTTTAATATAAAACATGACTATAGGTAGGTAGAAGGAGGTGTTTTTACGGAACATGCCTAGAAAGGCAAGTCAGGGTAGCAGGAGAATTTATTTAGTACCGATGTTGTGGTTGGCCCTACATAGTACACAAAAATAGATCTTGCTACAAATAGTTTATCATCTGTTTTAATGAAATGAAATACAGATTTATGGAAGGAAGGCCATTTCTTGGAAAACAGGATTTTTAACATTTGCCTGTGTGTTTGCAGGAATCTAATCTGGTTTCAGTACTAGTTGGTGTAAATAGCCTAATAATCAATTTTTATCTCCTGTTTTCCTTGTACCATTACATTTATCCTAGCAAACTTGCGCGTTGCGGGAACAATTCAATCAATGCACTAGCGTAGGCGGCTCATGCAGCACTTGCTTGGAAGTAACGTAATATTTATTATTTCTAATCATTTTCAGTAGGGGTGCAGGGGTCACTTCATACAGCTGTGGCTGAAGCAGCCTCACTGGTCCCAGCGCTTGCGTTCCTGCAGAACCGTCTCCTGCCTTAGCGAGGCCTGGGACCCTATTTATGCCTAAAATGGGCTGGTGGTGCTGACTTGCAGTATGTTTTTAGTTCAGAGACTATCTTAGGTGACAGGCTGATGTTTGTGATAAGGACTATTTTACTTTGCAGCGTAATTGGGGCACGTTCAATAGCAAGAACTCCTGCATTTCCACGGCAGCATTTGTTTGTTTGTGGAATATCCTAACCCCCCTGTCAGGACCCCTGAACTGATGCAGGCAGTTTTGACTTGTAGGGAAGAGGTCTCATCGATTCAAGTACCAGTGCTTCACTAGATCATTTCAGGGCTTGTGAAATTATATATTTTGGGGTGGTCCATATTTTGGGGTCTTGGCCCTCGCGTGGCTTGGTGTGGCATGAGAGCCCTGCACCGCCTGCTGTGTCCTAGGCAAGAGGTGTTTCGGGGCAGGCACTGCATCTCTCCTGCTCCGTGGGCTCTCTCCTCGTCTCTGCGCTGGCTCTGCTGACGAGCCTGGAGGCAGGGCCGTGGGCAGCCCTCCTGGCCCCCAGAGCCAGCCGAAAAACACGTGTAATCCAGGCAACTCCCCCTCCTGGAGAAGGTGGGGGGGAGAACAAGAAGATAGAGGACTGTTTTGTCATGCAGGAAAACAAAATGTCAGTTGTTTGTCTTCAGCAAACTTGGGCAGAAATAAATGAAGGCTGAATCTGTGACTGGTGTGTGCCAGAGTCCGTAATAGTCTCTGTATTGCTCGCTTAGACTCTGTGTACACGCAAAAAGGCAGTGCTCCCTGTGTGTACATCTTCCTCCTGTTGTCAAAGTCATTTCAACAGCAGATGATACTTCAAAAACCATTTTTTAAAATCCTTCTCTGGATTCCTTGGCAAGGAGGGAATCAGACAGCCAAAGACTGGGGAATGCATTGCACCCGCTAGTACTAGCGTAATAATTCTGATGTAGCCCTGAAACCCTGCTTGAAATGGGTCATTCTGTTGCGGTATTTGCCTTGTTTCTATCGTGCTGGCTGTGCGGCTCTTTCATCTCTCACTTTTTATCCAGTTAATATTAACGTGTATACAAGCAAGCAGAAGAAGGAACGTTGTGGGTTGAATTCTGATTTGTTCAACTTTATTGTTTCTAAACTGAAAAAGCTCTGAACAAGTGAACATTTGTTTCAGTGCCTCTGTTTATGGGTTGCATTTTAGGTTGGTTGTCTGCCATTGCGTATTGCTCCTATTACAAAAGTTTCAGTGTAATACTTGAACTGAGACTGCCCAACTAGATGAGACAGAAAATTTTCATTTCATGCCAGAGTTAAGTCTTAAGTGCATTAGCCATGTTGGCAATATTGTAGAATCAAGTTTTCTTAAAACTTTATTTATTTTTCTGCCTCACTATAGGGGTCAAACTCCTGCTGAATCGGACTTTCAAGTGCTGGAAATTGCTCGGAAACTGGAGATGTATGGCATCAGATTTCACCTTGCGTCTGACCGTGAGGGCACCAAAATTAATCTGGCTGTTTCACACATGGGTGTGCTGGTATTCCAGGTAAGGTGGGGAGGGCGGGCTGGGTACGTGTGTCTGTCTACCCGCTAGCATGTTTTGGGAGTAAGAGTCTCATTTTAACTTCAGATGTCTCTGATGATTTTAAAACTTAGCACATTTTTATGGTCAAGGGAGTGTCATTTAAGCCCCCAAAATATTGTTTGGTGCAGTTTGCCTTTGTTGGTGCAGAGAGAAGAGCATAAAAACCAACAGTGACACCAAAGTAGGTTTTTTGTTGTCTGAAAGTTACGTATGTGTTCAGAGAAAATCATCAAATCATTGGGTACAGCCCTGGAACAGATCTGTAATCCTGGAATTTTGGTTTCGTTTCCCTTGTTTTAATATTACAGTGTATTTTTGCTGGGCTAACAATTGCTCTTAGTGTATAGAAGTGCTGTTTCATTGAAGTGATTGGACCAATTAGAATTACTATTTTTGTCACATTAAATAAGCGACTTGACAATCAGAGTTCTGTTTATGAATGCAATCGTATTATTTTCCTCCCCTCAAAACACACAGGCAGCTGACCTGCTGAAATATTTCCATTTGGGCACTCATTTTCTCTTCATTTTGTGTCTTACCTGTTCTTTTGTTACTGCGGGGCAGCTCCTCTTCAGAGATGCACCAGCCACTGCAGTCCTGCCGTTCCTCTCGGTCCTCCCCAGTGGCCTCTCAGCCCCTGCGGTTTCCATCATTTCAGCTCGTTTGGGTCTTTCTCTTGAAGTGCCATTTTTCACCTCCCTTTGCTTACAGAGGGTGACAGGAGAGTTGTTGCGGTAGCGAGTGCTGACGGGGTCCTTCCCTGGGGCTTTGCGAGTCAGTGGTGCCAGGAGGGGAGGGCTGATACAGGGCAGCAGGGTGAAGGCAGAGCCTGGTTTTAGCCCGGTTTTAGACAAATAAGCAGGCTCGTGAGCAAGAGAGCTTGGCAGGATTCCTCGCGCCTTTATGTTAAATAAAATTAAACCCTCATCTTGCTTGTACCATAAAGTATCCTGAATATTGATACGTTCTTTTCCCATCTGGTTTTCTAGGTTTTCATTCAGTTTTCTAGTGTCTGCGCAGAGACAGACAGATGTTGCACACTTGTAACTATCCCTGTACTGAAAGATAAAATTGTTTTAGGGAATATTGTCACCAGAAATAAAATTCCAACAGAATGGGGGTGGTGGGTGTGTACATGCACATGTCTATATGTCCGCAACAGAATTTTGTGTGCTGCTCTTACTGCTGAAACTTCTGCCAACTTTTAACTGTTACCATTTTAATTCAGGGTAATACGAAAATCAATACCTTCAACTGGTCGAAGGTCCGTAAACTAAGCTTCAAGAGGAAAAGATTCCTTATTAAGCTCCACCCAGAGGTCTGTGTAAGTTTTACTGTAATAGTAGGCTGGTCACTGTTGGGAAAAAAGTATACTTAATTTTATTATGAAAAATTCTGGAGTTTGTAATTTTATAAAACAACTTCCATGGAGTAGGCTTGGTTTCATCATTCAAGTAAAAATCTTTCCTTTGTCACCCCATGTCTGTCGTCTTAGATTTTTAGATTTCATGTGTCAGCCTCAGCTTATCCTTGACATAGGCGTACACATGTGTAAATCTAAGACAGGGAAAAAAAAATAAAACCAAGTAATTGGTGCATCCTGTCTCAGTACATTTACTCTGAAAAAAAGTTCCATTTAACATTTCCCTTGGATATAAATGGAGGTTAACACTCCTGAACACTCTGATCCGTTATTGTCAAAATGAACTAAGTTAACTTAAGCATTGAAATAGTAAATCTCTGCTGTTGATGTAAAAGCGTGTTAGGGAGTGCTTTCGGCCGTAGCTCCTTAGAAAACCACTCTAGTACACTGCTGATACAAACGGTGACTGCTTTATATGACTGTTTCCTCCTGGAACTTGTTGAATATGTGCTGCTCAAATGAAAACTCTGGTAGAGAGTCCCTTGATTCAAATGAGAGTAACCTGGTAAACCTCGGGAAAGAATAGATGGCTGAGATTATATTTTTGGAGCTTAATTTTAAGGACTGTGTGATTACTCTTGTTACAGCCTTATCTTTTCAGTATGTCTGTATAGCAGAAGTGTTATTTTTCATGCTTGGCTGATTTACACTAGATGTTTTTGCAGATGTCGTCAAAGTTGTTGTTGCTTCCACGCTGGATGACAATGCAGGGTTGCATTAAAATGGGGAAAAAAACCCTGTTTGGACATACTATAGTTGTGTGTATCAAGGAAACCTGAAGCAGGACACACTGCCTGCATGTGAAGTAATGTGTCTCACAAAGAGAACCTCAGAAATTTCATGTGATAACTGTACTCTGGCATACGCAGTATTTTCCAGTCTTGTCTAAACCTCAGGAAGTAAGACAAGCATCAGAACTTCTAAGGAAAAAGTATTTTTAAATTGCTACTCTTTCACTTAATATTTTAATGTCTTTCAAATTACTAACTTTATTATGCATATTTTTTAAAGGTGGATTATATTGAGCATATTTCTGAAGTTAAGTGCATTTTAAACATTTTTACAGTTTCAAGGTAAATATTTTTGAAAGCTGTTAAATGATTTAAACTGCTTTTTAAATCACTTCCATTGCTTTAAGGCATATGAGAAGTGACTTAGCAAAATACTGCATCTGGAGTTCAGCCTTTTTGTTGGCACCTATTTATACTCTCCTTTTCTCCTCCATTGCCATTTTATGTGCTACTTAGCTTTTGTGTTTTGTTCCCAGGGCCCATATCAAGATACGTTGGAGTTTCTTTTGGGAAGTAGGGATGAGTGTAAAAACTTCTGGAAAATCTGTGTTGAATATCACACATTCTTTAGGCTCTTTGATCAGCCAAAACCAAAGGCTAAAGCAGTGTTCTTCACCAGAGGGTCATCATTCAGATACAGGTAGGGAGAAACAACAGATTTATTAAAGCTGAATTCCTTATATCTTAGAAAATGAGATCAAAAGGAAAAAGTATTCTAAAGTCATTCCATCTGTAATTCTCATCCACTGCGTTTCATAATGTTTGTACTTTTGTGGGTTCACAGTGGACGAACACAGAAGCAACTAGTGGATTATATTAAGGACAGTGGGATGAAGAAAACCCCATATGAAAGGTAAGTACAAATACTTTTCTAAGGTGAAATGTAGTTGAGACGTTCACAGTGCCCTTGTTTCCTAAATTGCAATGTTCCTAAACAATGCTTGGAGGCATGGTCATTTGCTGACCTCTCAGTTAATGAGGTTTACCTCAAATTTAAGGTAGCTGAACTAAATTTTTTAAAAAATTGTAATTTTGTGATAATGTGAAGAAGCTTAGGAAAGTTTCAGTATTGGATTTTAATGTCTGTGGACTATATGTGACTTAGCCATCTAAAAGTTCAGTATATTTCGAAGATTCACTGAAATTAGTGAGGACTTGTCTGTATGTCACTGTAGCTATGCAAGTAGCCAGCGACAGAGCACATAATTGAACTTGGGATCTGCAAGGCTGACACTGTGACCTTAAATGCTCATTCATTTCTAAACAAATAAATAAATAAAGAATGTGCATTTGCATTATAAAACTGTCATCCATTTGCTTGACTATCCTGCCTGCATCTGGGAAACTCTTCATAGTTTTTCATCTGAAAGATTATAGGAACTTAGTAGGAATTTTAAGAAGTTTGCATTAATCTACTATTAATAAGTATTTTTAATGTCTGGGACTCCAGTTGAGCTCCTTTCCTGTATGAAAGATTGATCTTCTAGTAAATTATTGACATAGAATGAATCTAACCATGAGTATGATGCAGGATACCACTTTTTGGGGTGTAACATACAGAACTTTATATGCCATAAATTATATGGTTGACTGAATTGTAAGTTGTTTGTAAAATTGTTGCAGATTAACTCATTCTGGTTTTGAAGCCATTCATTTGTAGATGTTTATACTGACGACGAAGAAGTTAAACTAAGTGTGCTATTTAGTCTAGTCTTCTGCCCCAAGTTGCTCTTGAGTTCTCCTTCAGTGGTATGAATGATCTGGATCTTGCTTTATTCCATTTTCTGTACATTTCTTACTCCTACATTGTTTAATTTACAACTCTTGTGACTTTAAATCTTGAACTAGTTATTAACAAAACACGATAAAATACAGCTTGAGACGTTTCTGTTGGCTACTAGAATGGAAGTAGCTGCATGGGGAAGGGAGAAGGCCGACTCACGTCTTGGATACTCACAGGGTGCTCTCTGTTCTGCAGGAGGCACAGCAAAGCCAGAGCGTCCACTCGCGCTTTGAACACTGACGTGCCAAAACAGGTCAGTTCTGCAGCACTCTTGACACTGCAGTCTGGGAAGCTGACAGCTTTCCGAGATGGTGGTGAAGGAAAGGTGATCTGAGTGAACTGTTTGTCTGGAATCGCTTTCACTGTCTGATCTTTGTCCCGGATGCAGTTTTTCTTCTTTTTGCGAGTGGTATCAGTTTTGATAATTGTAGCCAATGGAGTCTGAAGTGAGGAATATTTTCCTTTTCAGAGTTCAGCTCAACTGAAAAGAAAATGTCATACTTTCTAGCATGTTATTATTTCAGAGGATTAGTTTGTCTTCAGGTACTATCTAACTGCTTTCTGTGGAAGTCTTAAGTTCATTGTATAGACGCCTTCTACAATAAGAGGCAAGAAACAGGTGTCTGACCGAATGGGCTTGCTTTACATGCGAGACGTTAAGGAGGCATCACAGGATTTCGCTGTCGTTGTTTTGTGTTACTTTCCCTTGTGGATGCTTTTGCAGCAGAGGCTGTAAAATACATGGATTTAATTTTACATCCAGAATTTGGGGAAAAAAGATCTTGCCTCTTACTGGGGATGCTGGTTCTGTTCCTGTATACCATGTTTGCTGTAAAGTGGGCTCTTCTGAAGCACGTATTCCTTCTGCATCAGGAAGTGGATGTCGCATTTGTTTTTATGTATTATAAAAAACCTTTTTATGTGTTCTGTTTCTACTTTTTTTCCTCTTAGAGTGTCCCATTCACTGAGGGCTTGAGAACCCCAGGGTCTCCTGCCTCAGCAGGTGCCCCCTTCCACCCAGTTCACTCATCGTCCACTCCTACTCCTGTCCTGCCCATCTTTGCAGAAACCAGCCCTTCCTCTTTGGACCCCCGAGCGCCATACACAAGGATTCCAGAGAAAACCACTGCAGCGCCAGCAGAAGAAGCGGGGAGGAAACTGATGCAGCAGCCTGGATCTCCCATGCTCCAAGGTGTTGGGTTTGGTAGTGTTGCAGGAAACTGTAGCCCTGCTTGTCCTGTTGTTGAGAGTGGTTGTGGTTTAGATTCAGACGTAGAGAAGAGTAGTAAGGAGAGCAGGGTTGCTGTTTGTAAAAATGACAATGATGAGGATGACTTTACCACAGGTGTTTCCGTTGCTGAACAAAAGCATCCGCACGGCAGTCGGGGTACCCCTCTCTTCACATTGACAAATTCACAGTTACAGGTGTCAGAGGAATTTATTGATGATGACCCAGCAGAAATTTCCTTTTTTGCTGGGGGCTCTGAGGCATTTTCATATGTGTACAGTGGTTTAGAGTTAAAGGGCTCTGATTTTTCTAAGCATGTGTCAGGGTCGCCTGGCTTAACTACAGATGCCCTTCAGCAAAACACAGTCTCTTCTCAGTCAAGCCCTGACAGGTACTCAACTGAAGCAGTAGATATGAATATGGAAGATGAGTTTGAATTTGAAGAAGGGAGCGATTTCAACGGCAATGAGAGACCATCAGATACCTCGGAGCTGTTTGAGGTGAAGGCCCAAGCAAGTAGAATGCAAAGCCTCCTGAGCCCGTCCGAAACGAGTTCGCTCATCAACAACCGTTCCGAGAGCAGCTCCCTCAATAATTTGCCACTGAACGGTACGTCCTCCCTGCACGCGTACAGCTCCACCAACCATTCGGAGGCCAGTTCTATGGTGAACTTCCCTGCCTACTCGGTCCGCTCCGAGTCCAGCTCAGCCTTTCAGTTCACGGACATTATTGACCAGCTGGAACAGCTGAGCTATCCGCCTACCACCACGGAAGACTCCAGCAGCACAGACACGGACTCCTGGGACTCCGAAACTGCTGCGCCACTGGATGTAAACCTTTTCTTTAGCAACCCTTTTGCTCAAGCCACCGGTGAAAACTTTGCATTTGACTTTCAGAATAATTTAAAAAATCTCACGCAAGAAGACTGGACAGAGAAGGCACATGTTAATTGATTGATTCTTGATTTTTGTGATGGATCCCTTTATGCTGTTCAAGCTTAGAAGTCAAAAGGGTGTGATGTCAGTCACTTTAAGCAAGAAAACTCTAATCCAGTGGCTGGATTTTAAATCACATAACATAGTTGATTTTATTTTTTTTTCATGTATCTCTTCGTTTTCCCTCAAAGCGTCCTAGCTTTGGTGCTGCGTTATATGCATCACATTGCATCCAGAAGGTGTTATAATAGGCTATGATGTCTGCAAAACACTGCATTTAGGAAAAAACACTAATTTCAGAGAAGTTAAGTATCATCAGCTGGCTCATGCAGACATCACAAATTACAGTATATTGAAGGATTTCTTTGGCTATAAACGTATCTGTAGGAGTCTGATATAATATGCTGTTCCTCCAACACCCGATGCAACAGTCACTTTTGCACATGCTTGTTAACAAGCAGCCGCATCCAGTAAATTAGCTCTTTTCCTGTGCTGCGGTGAGAGTCCTCGTTTTGTTGGTGGTTTTTTTTTTATTTCCACAATCGAAAAAATGGACAATCTTCAAATCAGCTATGAAGGAAAGCTTTAAAATACCAATCTATGCAACATGTCTGTGGTATACATCGAAGAATAAATAACCTACGTGGTAGTTTAGAAGAGGGAATGTGTACACAATCAAATGAAAATAGCAGTTGCCAAAACTTCTTGTGAAGATAATCATTGTATTTTCTGACTTCAGAGTGCCTTCAGCAGTCCAGCAACAAACAAGTACCCTTCTGCTTTGCAGCAGTTTGGAGATATATGCATAGACTATAAAAGCACTTAATCCCCATTGCATTTTGTCTTCACCTTCTTTTTCTTTTTTTAATCACTCTGCATAAAAATGCTTACAAATTAATTCATAAAAGTGTCCTTTATCTGTGGAAGACAGGTGGTGGTAAACCCAGTGATAGCTTTAACTTTTTCTTTAAAATATGAGCTGTATTCAGAAAAATACTGTGATCTTTCTGAGAAATTGAGATGTTAGGAGGAGTGAATACTGTAGACAACAGTTAGAGCTTCACTGCTTTTATAAATGTCTTTAGTCAGGTGACTTTGACGTGAGGCTTTGATCTGTCAGTTTGAAAGCGTAATTGAAAAGACAGTTTCTGAACTGGTCACATCTAGTTTAGCAACACTTATTGAGGTGAAACAGTAAAAGTTGCGAAAAGTCCTTCCTGTCTGCCAACCTGATGGATTGGGGGGGTGAAATTCTGAGCTTCACCTCATAGTAGCCTTTTTTAGAGTATTTTGCTTTTGTACAAGCAAGAATATGGAATGCATAACACCTGACTAAATCCTTGTGATGGAACGCGTCATCTCCTTCAGCCATTTGGTTTTGGGGTTCCCTGTTGGCCAGTTTTGAGTCCTTGGCAGCTTCCAGAAGGAGAAAGTGCAGTACTAGTACAATCAACACCTCCAAAATAAGCAGCTTACAGTTACAAGCATAACTTTATGCTCAATATTATTCGTATCAATTTTCTTAAATGTGGTCTTGATACATGATTAAAAGACCTTTGTTCTTTACTCAAACATTTAAAAAATACTATCATTTCTCAAAATTCTGATAACTAAAACTTCAAGGGAATTCCTCTCAAGGTATGGTAGAACACGAGGAGATAAAACCTCCTTTAGTCACCCATTTCTTCTAGTTTAGTTTTTACCAAGGTATGATTATTCTTCACAGCACTTGCTTTTATGTTGTGGTTACTGTGTTTGAGTGGAATCACTGTTGTTCCATGGGAAACCTGTCGCCTTTGCTAGTGGCACAGGAAATCAAAGCACATTTAGAACAAAGTATTAGTTTGGACCTACAGGAATGTACAGCAGATTGCTCTTTTTTGTTTATAAATGCTATACGGGATTTTTTTTCCTTCTGTTGAATGTGTGTTCTGGCTCTTTGTGTGACTTTATTCATACCTGTGGAGATGGTGTCGTGGAGTGTAATGTGAGATTTCTAAACAGGCACTTGGGGGAGGTCTTCAGTTGTGTCCAGAACTGGTACCTTTAAATATGTTCTTAGGCGGTTTGTCTGATTTCCTTCCCACAACTAACTACATTATGTAACTTAAAAAAGAAGAAGAAAAACAACAGAAAAAAAGACATCTGTCTGCAAACTCTCTTACAGGTGGTAGAGTCAGAGACAAATATGTAGATAAAGATTTAGAGGAAGGTTGCTGATTTCTTTGATCTTTTAAAAAAAGAATCAGGATTCAGCTATTTACATATAAGCATGTCTGCCTCCATTTCATGTTCCTCAATCACAAGCATTCTCTCTAAAGGTTTTAGAATTGCTTAGTATGGGAATAAATCCAACTAAATTCTCTACGTTTTCAAAAGATCTTAGGAAAAAGCTGCCTGTTGTTTCAATAAACACTCTTGGCAATCCTAAGAGAAGGCTTGCCAGTATGTTTTCTTGCAACGCAGCTAATTCGAAAAGGCATCTTCAACGTTTTTCTTCTTGTATTTTGCAACCATGCAGATCTTTTATTGGCAATTTTAAATCTCAGGGACTTTTAAAAAAAAAAAAAAAAGTAATGAGAGTCTTAATGCAATGCCCCTTTTGTTTTCTGAAGGAACGGGAGTGACTAGGATCTCAGTCCTTTGCCTTAGAGCAAGATGTGTGGAGCCGCAGGCGATGACAGGGTGGTGGGGTGGGGGAGCTCTGACCCGGGTACGGAGCTGTCCAGAGGAAGGTTTTAGTTATGGGTGTCAGGAGCAGGAGCCCTGACTCCTCTGAATACCTGGATTTGGGATGCTTGCGCAAAGACGATGCCGGGCAGCACCTGCAAGCTGACCTCCCTTGCCAGGATTGCACGCCGCGGCGTGCTTGCAGGTTGGGTCAGAGTCCAGTGCTGCTGCTGGTGCCCCGGCCGCCTGGAGCTGTATCCGTGCTGTCGCTAATTGGTAGCATGTAGCTGTTGTGGTTTCTTTCTGGGCTTTTCTGGTTTTCAAAGCTATATGGCTTCTGAGGATGTAGTTGCATGCTTAGTTCTGTTTTATTCATGATTTCTCAAATAGGCACAAAAGAGGAGAAAATTTAGTTCGTAAGTAGAGTTTTTATTATAGCAAGAAAGCTGTGAGAAAAGGTTCTTCATCATTTCCTCCAGAGGGATAAGTTCAGGTTCACTTTCCAATAGAGATGGAAAGAAAAACAGCCTTCAAGGGAACGGGAGGGCTCAGTGCTTCGCAGTGAACTCGAGCACCAATTGTGAGTTATTTTAGTGCGTTAGAGCTGTGCCAGGCATCCTCTTCTCCCCCAGCTGTCTCCTGAGGTGGCAGGAGAAGGTGAGAGAAGGAAGGACTTTCCGTTCTCTGTCCGTATCGTTTGTCTTTGGGTAGCGTAAGGGAATTGGTGAACTGTGGTTATGTCCCGAGTACCAGCGATGCTGCTAAGCTTCCAGTGTTACTCCTTGTGGTTTGTTTTGGCTTGTTTTTACAGTGTTGATGCTACTAAAACTTAGTTCCCGGTACTGATTTCTGTTTTTTTTTCCTGAGCACACAAGCTTTCTTTTCAAGAAGGTGAGCAGCATGCTGGCAGGTGTGGAGTTGGTGCCAGCCACCTAACCGAGAGAGCTGGGACCCTTGCAGACCCCGAGCAGCGAAAGCTGCTGCGGGAGTTGCATGGCATGAAAAAGGGGGGAGATTACATAGGAAAAATCAGAAGATCTTTCTCGAGTATCCAGTGCATGCTCGCCTTGAGAAGAAGGCATTTGAGGAGCTGAGTAGGAGCAGACGAAAGCCTAGGTGCAAGCCTTCACTTGTCTGTGGCAAGTGAGCGGTCGTCCTCTCCTCGCTCCCACACTGTCGCTTCTGCAGGTACGTTCTTTCACGTTTGCTTTCTGCCCCCATCTGTGGGAGGCTGGGGGGGACGTATATAGGTACTTATATTTCTAGCCGACGTACAGGTTTTAGTGCCGTGTTTTTCCGGTGCGGAGAACCGCTGGGGTTTCCAGGTTTGTTCTGCTCCAGACCGCATCCACCAGCTGGGGCAGCGGTAGCTCAGCGCAGGGAGCGTGCCGGAGCCATCGCTCCTGCTCCTCAATGAAATAGGGCTGTTTTCCATCCTTCCACTTCTCTGTTTTCCTGTTTTAGCAAATATATGCAGCCGTAGAAAGCGTGTCAATATTGTGGCTTTTCAGAATGAGTTAGGCTGATGGGTTTAGCTCAGTTGCGGTCCTCAACTTGCGCGTTGCAGTGTGACTAAAAGACACTAAGAAGTGTGTGTCTTGAGTGGGTAATTTAATCTGCACCTGTAGTCCTCTATACGTATATTTACAACCATTCTACGCTTAAACACATTTATTAAATATAAAGCACTACATCAGAACATTTTTGATCTTCGTTTAGGCAGTTAGTGGAACTCTTAATTTGCACAAAACACGGGTCATAGAATATTCTCTGATCTATCCACCACCCGGTTAAACATTGGTAAACTTTACTAGCCCATGTTATCTATTGTGTGTAGACTTTGTAATTTTAAAGTACTCATTCATTATTCAAGTAATACATGCTGTATATTGCCCAGGACTCAACATATTTTATTTTAGGATGGAATAGGGCAATATATTGATCTGCTTTAAACTTTCACTTTAATCTCCAGTGAATTTCAGAGTTCCTGGGTAATACCAAGTATTGATCTCCTTTTCCTGTGTATATTTGTATTGTGGTCGTAGGTGATTTTGTTTAAGGGATTTTTTTTTTTTTGATTGGTGGCTTGGTTTTGGTTTCGTGTTGGTTTTTTTTGTTTGTTTGCTTTGGTGGTGGTAGTTTTTGTTTAGTTGCAAATCTTGATAAGGGTAAGATTTCATGGAGACACTAATAAAAGTCATTATAATTTTATGATTTTTGGTGCAAACCTGTCGGTAAGTCATTCCCATTATTGTCATTTTGCAAAAAGTTCTAAGCCATGATTATCCGGTACTGATTGAATGAATGAGTATACAATACAATTTCCATTGTAGTCCTATAGCTGTCATTACCTGTGGTTTTTAGTAGTAGATCTTACATTGCACTTGTCACAAACACTATGTGTATATGTATGGGTATACGTATACACTCTCTGTATGAATATGGGGAGACTTTACAGTTCCAAACACGTTTCTTAAAATCCACTTAATTTATTATCTGCTCGTGGGCTATCATAGCATTACTGCATTGGGTGAGCGGTAGCTGTGCAGGCTTCAAACGTGGAGCACGGTTAATTGAACCTGGTTTGTGGGGAAGGTGTTGCTATAAATTTTCCAAAGTCACAATATTCTGCGGGTGTTCGAATGCGCAAGGCTCGGATGGCAGCCGAGCGCGCGGCTTGTGACAGCCCTGCAGATCGGCAAGAAACACGAAATGCCCGTTTACCAGTACGTAGAGGGAGACGCGTGCCTTGGGTAGAGTGACGGCCCAGTCACGTAGGTGCTACTCTTTTCAGGAAAGGATTACACTAAGAAAACACAGACGGCTGGAATTTCGTAATTGATCTCTTGAACTTAATCTTTTATATGGTAAATGTTTTATTGAATTACATGTTGGGATTTTTAATATCTTTGTGTCTGTTCAGATTGCCGGTTATGAACCTACAGATTTGTACTAATTCATAATTTTAATTGTTTATGCAATAAAATAAGGAAAACTTTGATATAAATGACAACGTGGGCTTTTTAGCTTTATTTTTCATTACCCTTGTGTTTGAAATAGAATAAATATTTGTTCTCCTAGCCAAGGCATCTTAGAGTTTTATTATCAGCTTTCTCCAGGCAGTTTTCCTCCTGTACACCTTTGTTGAAAGTAGAGCACAGCTGGGGCAACTGTCAGGGTGTGGGTTTCAAATGACCGTGTTGTGCAGACCTTTTGCTTGGGATACAAAATGAGACTAAAAGTTAGGTTTCATTATAGAAATTATGTTGATTGTGGAGACGTTTTCTTTTAAACTGGGAATGTCCCTTGAACTCTCTCCTGTATATTTGTTTTCACTGGAAGCCTGCCCTTTATTGTGAACATTAGGGTATGGAGGCAATTGCATGTTTTCTAGGTTGAAAGTTCTCCTTCAGGAGTCTGGCCTATCCTCTTTTCCTGAATCATTATAAACATTTGCTTAAAAAATGTTAGTATTACTTGTGTAAGTAAACTGAGCAGGTTTCTTGGCTAGTTTGAATTGACAATTTTTAAAAATTATTCTCCGTATTATGTTTGCTGAGTTATAGAACAATGAAAACACCCACTCCAAAAAACTTTGCTTTTTAGCAAAGAGGAATTATTGGGCGGAATTGACTCTGCCTTCCTTTCGCACATCAGGAGATTTTATATTACTTTATTACAGGGGTTGAATTTGATTAACTTTGATTGGTTTTGTTGCAAAGTTAAACCAATTTTACACAGACTTAAGGAAAATATGTACCTGACATAAAGAAGCGATTTAGATTGAAACTCTGACCGTTCCTTTTGGCGATGCTGCAAACAGAGGTTTGTGCAAAGTCATAGTTTGAGCACAGACAGGTCAAAGCTATCAATGCAGCATAAAGGGATTTCTGTTTAACACTGACAGTATAAAAGTTTACAACCTGCAGTCTATAACAACAGATACGTATTCTTTCTTGCCCGCAAATAGCGTAGCCTTTGCAAGGGGGGGAGGGTGGCAAAATCAGGGCAGTCATCTCGGATCTTGGACGTAACCGTAAAACCGGGACCAGTGTTAGGACTCTCCTACAGTATCACGTGTATGTGCAACGTCACAGGTACATACGGTTTCACTGGGGCACGTGCCAAGTGCTATAAGCATGTTCTAACCTTTAATGTGATCTGTACCCATTTGAGGGTGAGAAAGAAAGAAATCTTTGAATTATCTAAGTTGCTTAGATGATTTTTTTTTTTTTTAGGCTCTTAGATAATTTTTTTTTTCCCCCCCAAGATTCTCTATCTCCCAACTATCCCTCATTATTTCAAAGGGAAGATTTGCAGGGGAAAAATGTATTAGTTGTGATATTTTGAAATAAGGAAGATTGGGGATATTCCAGGATTTCAGTTGTAGTACGCTAGCTTGCAGAACACTTTCACTCCAGAAATGGTAATTTGGTCTGTGCAGGTGATGGGTTCAGCAGGGCGTTGGATGGGGGGGGCTCTGAGCGGGCTCCCCTCGTCTTCTGGTCAGCCACTGCAGGGCTTTAGCATGAAGAGAATTTCGTCTCTTTGAAGTAGTAGTAGTAGTAATGATAATATAATAATAAAGTTACATCTTTAAGGGGGATCAACCAGTGAAATGCAAGAGGCACTCCCTTCTGATGAGGAGTCAAATTGCTAACATTTGAACCTCACATAGCTTTTAGTACATCCAATAATGCTCTTTGTTACTGGGATACTATTTCTGTTGTCTGTCTTTGAATTGTTTTAAGCATTCAAGTGTAAAGCTTACAGAACCAGTACTTGCATTTTATTTTTGTCAAGCTTTGCACTCAAATCTGGCTTTCTGTGTAGAGATTGAATTTAGGTTGAAGAATGGAAATACCCTCTAAAAAATAACTGAGAAGTGATGCTAAAAGCTTATTTTCTTATTATCAAGCTTGTTATCTCAGTGTAAACCAAATGAAGTCTGCTTCTGCTTAAACTTTTAGTAAAAGCTGGTCCATATTAATAGAATTAGCAAAACCTGTATTCTAATAAACTCGCCTAGTCCCCTAGTGGGAGCTTTTACCATTTAAAATTGTATTAATCTGGGAGGAACGCCCACAGAGCTGAGAGCTGTGTGCTTTCTGTGAAATAAGCTTTTTCAGCTTTCTCTGAAAGAACAGATAGCCAGTGGTCGTGGTAATGTAAGGTACGGCAGATCCTAGATTTGATATTTCAGATCTGAAAATCAAACTCTTATCTTATCAGTGAGCGTCACCATGGGGGAAAGGCAAAAGCTTTTTCTGAGTGTCAGCTGCTGTGCTTCTGAAGGCACACAGGAAAATGAGATGTTGGGGTTTAGCATGCCGGTTTTCCAGACCCACTTCTAAAATTAAAGCTGCAGTTAAAACTCAGATACACATGGGAGTTCAAAGACATGAAATATCCTTTCCCTTAACTATTGTAAAAGCATGCTTCAATTTAGCTTGTTTTATAACTGCAAAAAAAGTCTTAGTATATATATGGACATCTTCTAGTAGTTCATTAGAGTAAAGGCATCACACAACTCATTTCAGACAACAGAAATTTAGAGGCTCCTGATGGTTCAAATAATAAAATTCAGTGTTACGGTTAAGAAAGTAATCTAGCAGGTTGTTACTCAATTTATTCATTTATTTGTTCTTACGCAATTTTTTCATTTGCAGAAAATACTTGTAATTTTTCATGTATCAGTTTCTTTTCACTCTTGAAGCTTGATCAGGAAGGTGGTTTCATCTCCCTGGCATGTCACCTGCTGTCCCTAATGTGAGACCAGAACTGGTTTATACTAATGTAGTAAATTACAAGTCAGACTTGAAACCTGGCTGCTGCATCCTTTCTTCCTTGCTTTTTGCTGGCGTTGCTGATCGTCATCGGGTGATAGTTTTTCCAAAATTTTCCTTCACTATCCATATCTCTGAAGTTTGCAAGAGGTAAAGAAGTGTATTCCCTGTGAAATGCCTGACAGGTTAGAGAAGATCTCTGCTGTATTTCTATTAGCAAGGCAAATAAGAATGGATTTTGGATGTTGGACACTAAATAGATGTATTGAACAAAGAAAAATAAAAAAGAAACCAGTTGTATGTTAACTGTGATAATGTCAGTGAGAGGGATGGGATTTCAGTGCTCTTAAAGAAAATACAAGGTAAGGTCATGGTTACAGCAGCTGGCTTAAGGTTGTTTTGTAATCCCATAATGAACTTCTCATGACTGGTTTTGTATGATATTCTAAACATATTTCTTTTTCAAATTCGAGTATGAACCTTCACATCTGTATACACTGAAGATCCTCTCAGTAAAAAGTAGAGTGGACAAACATTTGTATTAAGTCTTAGTTCTATATATTAGAGGCCTTTGCATTTTTATGCCTGGACAAAATAAGAGGCAACATAAATAATAATAAACAATTTGACAGTATTATACAGTAGCTGTGAAGGATAAGGCTAGCATCCTCACTGAAGTCCATAGCTGTGTTCATGCAAACTACGCTGCTTTTGCCATGTTTTACTGTTAGGCTTGATTTTTTTTCCCCCCCCAATTATATGCATGCTGGTCTTTTTATGAAGCTGTGGTTTTATTTGCTTAAAGATACATAGTTATAACTACATAGTGTAATCAACCAAGAAGTATTAGTATTCTTAAAGATCTTTGAGTATGTGGAATACTACACTGAACTGTCACGTTTTTTGATGTTGCATTCAGTTAAGTGCATTTGTGTGTGATGTGAAAGCAGAAATTTGTGATGTACAGAACCAGTCTTGTCTGTGAGGGTCTGGTTTACATCGTTGAATAACCCACGTCATTGCTTTGAAACCCTGACTCCTGCTTACAGCAAGGTTTCCCAGTTTGGGGTGTTTGTGTTATGACTTACATGTAGAGAACAAATTTCTACTTCATGCAGAATGTTAAAACATGGAAACATCCCTTGCAGAGAATAGTCCCTTTTAATATACCTGGAGGATGCTGCTGCCTGCAGGGCAGGGAAGACCTCGGTGCACCAGGGTTTGGTGTCGGAGGAAATCATACATGCGTTTTGATCTTCGCATCAATATTCTTACCTAATTAGGAGTTTTCTACACTGAACAGCTGTGGAAAGCAGCAACTCTTGCTCCAACTGTTGTATGTATTCTTCCTTTACCATCCTTCCCCAGGAGAATAGAGAATCGCTGTACATCTTACCTGCTTGACTGCCAGCTTCCCCCTTGCTGCTCTAGTGGAGAAATACTCTTGGATTACAAGACTGAAAATTTTGGTACACGCTTGTAACATCATCTGCCAAGATACGCCATCATATTGAGTTTATATCAAACATTTAAACAAATGTTAGCAAAAAAGCTAACCTGAGCTGCTCCATGACATTTTATAGCCCTTTCTAGAAAAGACAAATTTCGGAAGTCGCATTAACCTCGGAAAGTCCCTTTGCAGAATTTGCCATTTAAGTTGACAGCCTGTTACAAGTTGCAGCTGTTACAGCTCCTTCCTCGATTCTTTATTGCTTTCGTCCCAGGCACATGAACAGCGGGCTGCCGGCTCTCCTGGGGCTGGTGGGCTGCAGGGGAAGGCAGCTCCTGCCCCCAGAGAAGCGACAGGCCTTTGGGTCTGTAGGTTCCCCCCCTCCAGGCGTGGGGAGAGGGGAGGCCCTGGGCTTCTGCATCGCGGGGTCTGCTGCTTGTTTCAGGCTTCGCAGGGAGCTGGACATGCCTCTCATTTTCATAAATCACTCTGGCGTTGGGGTTCTTGCTGTCAGATACAAATGAGCAAGTGTTTGAAATGAATTTAATGGCCAGCTTCTCCTGTTGGAGGTGATAAAAACTAGAACAACTTGATGGACATAGGCAGGCAGTGGAGTCTGTAGCAAGTTATATCCCTTTCGCTCCCCTTCTATCTGAACATTTGATCTGTCCAGAAGCCATTCAAGTTACAAATTCTGGAACGTGTTGCTACATCATGTTAAATTGCAAGAATTTAAAGAAGGTCCTCACCCCTGTAAGCTTGTAGCTTATTTGTTTTTAAGCTGTTGTTTCAGCATCCCTGACATGTAAAAGCGAACTTCCAGTAAACTCCTGTCCCCGTATAGGTGAAACAAATGCCAGACATTGTTGCTTTCCTGTGCTAATATCAAAAGCAGTGGGAACGAAGAAAATGCTCAGGCAGAAACAAAAATCCGCTCCGGAATGACTGTGCTTGACTAGTGTATTAATAGTTAACTCCGCAGCCTCGGCGATCTGAATCTCTTCCAGGTGACCGAGTGCAGCACTGTTTAGCTTCCTGCATTTGTCAATGTGAAAATACGCGCCTGGGCTGCCTCGCCGCTGTCACGCTGCCGGCTGCCGTGCCGTGGTTTTGCTTCCTGAGCCAGAGAGCAGCAGCCGCTCCCGCCAGGAGGGAATCGAAGCGCTCCTGACTCCTTCTCCTCCGGCACGCGTGCCCCGTGTCTGTGTCGAGAGATACTGGATATCCACGGGGGCGGATTTTTTTTTTTTTTTTTTAAAGCCTTTTGGGATGATTTTTTAAGTAGTCTGGGAATGCATGAGTTGGCATTTTGGGCTTCGCTGTCGATTTTTCTGTTTGCCTTCGGTCGGGTGATTTAGCCCTTGCTCTCTGTAAGGCACAGCAGATCATGCTGGGGAGGGTTGCGAGCGTGGCTGCGGGTTTGAGCAGCGCGGTGGAAGCGGTAGATACTGAAGTGCTTGGTACCCGTTCGGTTGCCTGATCTGGCGAAGCTTGTCTGTTTATCACAGGGAACATCAGAAAAAAAAAAAATAGGTGAGGTTAGGTAGGAATTTTGTGGGCATAGTGTGAGTAATTGGAGTGTCTGTTGCCTTTGTTTGGTCCCAAAAAGCAGATCTTGAACAGTTGTTCTCACTGTGAACCCCCGAGGGGTGTCTGCGTGCTCTTTCTAAGGAGTCTGCAGAAGAGAGGAAAGCAGCTACTCTTCATAAGCTCAAATTCACTGTAACGGTGCCTTATGTGTCAGAAATCTCTAAAGCGTCCACAAATGAAATAATAATATAAAAAAAAGTTTGACAATTGATAATCTAAAGCAAAGCAGTGCATGTTACTCCTGCTTCAGACAGGTTTTGCTGTATAGGAGGATTGTGTCCATCCAATTAATACTCAGTGCTGCAAAATTGTTTTCCTTTGAGATCAGTAGATCATTCTATTCATATACTTAGAAGAGCCAGGAATGAAATTTCTTGCATGGTCCCTTTTTGTATAGCAATAAGTTTTCCTCTCCCGTTGATACAATTTTGGAGATTCCCTGATTTCTGAATGTATTTTTAATGAGCTTTATCTTCTGGATTTTTTTTCTGGAGTGGAAAGTAATGGAGTGATTTCTCCTAGCTTTCCCCTGGGGTGAAAAGTAAATCTTATTTTAAAAAGGAAAAATGAAAAGGTTTATTATTGTTACTGCAGCATAATCCCATGTTGTGAACCCCGCTGCTACTCAACAAAATCCAACAGGATTTGAGCACTTTTTCCTAGACACTAAACAATTTATCCTTTCCCTTAAATGCACTTGTAAACGTGTCTGTCCTTATTGCGCTGCCACGTAACAGCTGGGTTGCAGGGAACGCTCCCTTTGCTTGGAGATATGCACTCAAGTCTTCGGATGTATGTGCCTTTTGTTCATTTTTTCTTTTGCCTTTTTTTAAAAATGTGAGATTGCAGTTATGATTTATAGTAACCGTGGGTTAGTCTTAGATGCACTGTCTAAGACAACAGTCTTAGATGCACTATCTTCAAAACCATTTTCTCCCCTTTTCCACTCCATCTTCTCGTTCTCTTCCCACCAGGCCTCCCAGTGGACCATCCTCAGCTCTCTTCCCTCGTGCTGAAGAGTCCCCTGGGCTTGAACCCGACGTTTCAGGTGAACTTGAATGCAGCCAGCCAGGGTTCATCTCCTCTTCTGAGTCCTGTCCTTAGTGATGCTGGCGGTGCCAGGATAGAAGAGGATGACGAAATGAAACGTAAGGTAAGATAATGATGCGACTGGGAATTTACGTCACGAGAAAAGTGATGGTTTCAGGTGAGGAGTTGTGCTTGCTGTTGCTAATTCCATTAGATTTTGTGGTAGAACAGATGTGTTTGGTGGTTAGTGTTAAAAACTCCAGTGCTGAAGGTTTGGTCAGGTCTGTTTCTCTCGCTGTTGTGGCCGGAGTCCCCACTGCCCTCTTGGCCTGGGGATCTTCTCAGCCTCAGCTGCTGGGACCACTCTCGCTGTTTTAGCAGTAACTGCTGGCAAGGGCCCCAGCACAGCAGGGAGCTGTGCTCGAAATCTGCCTTTTATACCCCAGAATGGAAACGAGTTCAGATTGGACATTAGGAAAAGGTTCTTTACCGGCAGGGCGGTCGGTCCCTGGAACGGGCTCCCCAGGGAAGTGGTCACGGCACCAAGCCCGTTCAAGGAGCATCTGAGCTCTTAGTCTCATGGTTCAGTGTTAGGCAGTCCCGTGAGGAGCAGGGAGGTGGACTCGATCCTTCCAACTTCAGATATTCTAAGAGATGTGGCTTCCTGAGATGAGCTGTTTGGGGGAAACAGTTGATATGTGTTTGATATAAAACAGTAGCGGTGCACTTGGTGCCTTTTGGGCTGTAATTATATTAGAATGTAAAAAAACCCCTTGTCTTCATGCTGAGTCTATTGAAAGGACACTCCAAAGCAGATGACTTGTTCAAGGTGATTCTCGCCAGGGCGGTACTCTGAAAGGTTGGTGGGGGAGGTAGCTGTCGATTCTAGAAATCGGTTGCCTTTGGCTCATTCAGTAATGAAAAATTGTGTCACATGGTGACGTTGAACCTGGCTGTGTCTTTGCTGAATGCTGTCATGTTTAACCCGTGTCAGCTCACTGGACGGTGCTGTCTGTACAAAGTGCTGTGTGTCGTTGATAAAAATGTGTTCTATGCTAGTAAATGAAATTATTTTAGAAAATAGCACAGAGCTACCATTTGTTCATATATAAGGTATGTCCTTCCTAGGTTCCTTACTTCCCACACAGTCTCACCACGGTCTTATTGGTCCATCTCGCCATACGTAGGTCCTCCAAGCCATTCTTTCTAATCATAGCAGGACCTTTAGAGTGGTCCTGAGGTGTCTCCTCTCGGGCTGTAGAGGACCTGAGCTCAACTTCAGCTTTCTCAGCAGCAGGCATCACGGTGAATCCTCTTCCACCCAGTTAGTCACAGGCTTGTTCAGCAGAGCCGGCTGTATCATTGAAGCTGCCCTCTCCATGGCTGACTCTTCTGTCTGGTGAGAGGTGGACAATGCTCTGGCGTTGCAGAAGCTTGAGGCTTGCTTTCTGAAAAGAGGGAAAAAATGCCTCTGACTTTTGGGGGTGCAACAAGTCTCAAAGCAGGAACAACTCTGTGTCTTCAAGATGTGCTTATGTCTTGGTACTGACCTAGGCTGCTTTCCATCGGTAAGCACTGGTTGCCTCAACTGGGAACTCCCCAACACAACGTGGGGTTTTCCTCACCCCCATGTAGAGCTCAGGATTCACCCTTGCTGTCTCAGGTAATCCTAATTATAAAATGTTTTTGTTCTGGAGGTGATTCCACCTTTAGTCCTTGAGACGTGAACTTCAGCTCCTTGCTCTGCTTCAGCACCAAACCGAGCAAGGCCTCTCTGCCCCAGTGCATCATCTGTATCCATGTCGTCTGGTGCACTGGACCGCTGCAGAGCCTTTCTGAAAGGTGAAGTTAGTGGTGGTGGTCCACAAATTCTGGCCAAGGTCTCCCAGGAGCTTCTCCAGAGTCTTATGTACTCTTTGCAGCAAGCCTCCTCTTGTCTACGCGGCAAAGCTGACGTGGTGTTTCATACTGACGTCTGATCGTGTGCTTTGGTAAGCAATGGCTTCGTGTGCCTCCACAGCTTTTCAAAATGACAGAGATGGCCGGATACCAGTGTGCGATTCAGATTTTCTTTTTTATCCACACTGCACCATGTTATCAGGCTTTCACAGGGGTTGCTAGCAATAACAAGAATCTGCAACCACAGAAGCATTGAGGTTGGAAGGGACCTCTTGAATCTTCTAGTCCAGCCAGCTCCTCCTGCAGAAGTGCTCAGAGGTGATGAAGATGGTAATTCATGCAGGCTATGAAAAGCACGAGGTTGTGGGCACGGTGTGTTTTTGTGTGCCTTCGCGCTCTGTAGGTTTTTAAGGAAGAAACAATCCAGAAGAATATTTTTGAGAGTGTGGAAAAAGCACTCGAGTGAGGATCAAAGCACAACGTGTGAACTGGGGACAAGCAGGGTCCTTTCCAGAGTTCTCAAGAATATACTAGATGATATACATTGCTTGAGGGTAACTCTTTAAGCAACTGTTTTAAATGGGTATGAGATGGTGGCAGGTCCAGGTGAGCTGGGAGGCTGCCGGGGAGTCCCCAGCACGGAGAGGTGATGCTGAGGAGAGGGATGAAGCTGCTGTGCAGAGCTCACAGCAGGGTCATCTCTGCCGTGGCTACAGAGGTGAGGCTCCCTGTCATCTCCTCTTGTCGCAGCCTGTGGTTGATTCCGTAACCCAGCTTTGCTTTGCCTTGGGAAACTCTATTTTTTCCATAGAAGTTCATCCCTTACGGGCATTGTGTGCTGCAGTCTCCTGTGCAGAGCCCAGGAGGCGGCGTACGCAGAGCTGCGTTACACAAGAACGTACCTGTTAGCAGTAATTCTCATCACATGTAAGAGACTGCTGAAGTTATATTCAAGCTATTGTGTGTTTTTTAATCGGTTTATAAACAGGGTGTTTCAGAACGGGTAAGTGCTGCAGGAGGAAGCTGGTAAGTGAGATAAGGGCTGTGTCACCTCAGTCTCCAGGGAGGTCAGAAAAATGATGTATCCTTTGGGAAGAGGCTGTTTGAGAAGGATGCGCATTGAGGTTCAACAGTGTTTTGAGGGTTTATGTGGCTACAGTCCCAAGAAATAATAAAAAAAAATACATGAAGCCAAGCTTAGTTAGGACTTTCCCTGACACCATGTACCTGAGACGGGTACATTAAAGTTAAGGGGATGGCTATGGAGGGAACAGAAGGAAATATGTCCTCTGGTACCTCTAGGGAAGTGGTTGATGCGTGGGACTACAGTAACTAGCATAAAATAATCTGAAAAGAGGCTAGACAGTTTCTCAAAATTAATTATTTGGGGATACACATCTCCAGGGATTCTGTGTAGCTCAGATGGACTCAATAGATATATTACTGAGCAACCAGGAAAACATCTCCTCCAGGAGCAATACTGAGATGGAGGGTTTAGAAGCACTGAGTAGCTGTGCTGGTGGTGCTGGAGGGCATCTCAAAGCATCTCTCAAAAGAGAATTTTTTATTAACTTGGTACGTACAAGGAAAAGGGAGAAGTAATTTTCAAAGCTGTGTTACCCTAAAGAGGGGCAAAGATGGAGAAGGCCAGATTTTCATGTAATTCAAATGGGTTTGCTGTCATTTATTTTTACCAGGTGAGGATTTGGCACAAAACTGCGGCACGGCATAGTGAGCTAAGGAGGCAAAGCAGCATCTTAGCTTGAAATGTGGTTATTTCCTTAGTATTATTTATGTGATTTTTAATAATGTATGTTTTCAAGCTAACTCTGATTGTGGTTTGTTGCAGCTGCAGAACATCTGTTTTCACCGTTTCATTCCTTTGTGCTTCCATGTCCATTTTGTCTTCTTTTTTCTTTAAATAGCAGCCCTGGAGCAACCATGCAGCCAACAACCGGTGTAGTTTGATTTTTGTGTTTTCTTGCCTAATTAATATGATCTTCAAAGGATTTGGGTAGAAGCTGTGAGTGGAAATAGAATAGTTTTGGAAAAGGACTGTGTTGCAGGTCTGCTGTACTCCGTCTGATTAGAGAAGTGTTTAAAACCTAGGAAATCTGGAATAACTGTTTCCATATTTTGGTGAAGTGCTCCCTTGATTTTGAAATGGAAGTTCATATAACTGACATTGTTTTTTAATAATCTTGAAATATAAATTGTATTTAATAGTAAAGTCAGTACTTGAGAATATGGTACTGAATACAGAGATGCCCTGTAAGTAATCAACTGCTCCATTTGCACACAGCAAGGGGAAATGTATGTAAGGTTAGAGCTTGTGCTTAGTAATAAATAGAGCATTTATATTTTAATACCTGTTGATTACTTTGTGTTCTTTCAGCGCTATCCAACCGACAAGGCATACTTCATAGCAAAGGAGATTCTTGCTACAGAACGGACGTATTTAAAGGACCTGGAAGTTATTACAGTGGTAAGGGTTTTTAACTTTCTTTTATGCTTTTCCTTTTCTTAACAGATTTGTTAATGTTAATTTGGAAAAACTTGGAATTTCTTCCAGGTAGCAGAAGAAGGAAGTCCTATGATAAATCATAATCCGTGAGCCATGTAGCTGTTACCTTCCTTGTTCTGTAGGTCCTCGTGTGGGAGAGCAGATATCTTCTCTGGACTTCTATCGTTAGCTCCAGTAGCTACATCACATGTCATTTTGATGTCTTATGCAGACTTTCTCTCTGAAAATTGTGAACAGGGACAGCCTAAAAACGTTTTGCATTCAGCTTCAATGATAGTCATTGCTGTCAGCTCTGCTTATAATCTAGCCACCATCTCTGCGGTATTCCTTGGGAAGCTTTTCTCTTTGTGCCTTCAGATCGTGACAGCAGATGAAAATTGCAAACGGTGTTAAGGATCCGTAGGGGTTTGAGGAGCTGTCTCTCTTTTTTGTGGCTGCTTTTTGTTTCCCCTCCTTCTCCCCTCCTTTCACCCAGAGTAGACAAGCGAGTCCCTGTTTGGAGGACAGCTTGACTCTTTTTCCTTCAGAGCTTTTTGTTCGTTTACTCCAGGTTTGAATACTGACTGTTGTGTTTCTATAAGTTATTGTTTTAATTTCATCAAAGAGAAGTTTGAGTCCCTTAACGCCGTACGTCTTCAGTTGAGGTGTTCCCTGCAAGCTCAGGGAGCACCATCTCACACAAATTCCTCCTACAGGCTTCCCAGCGCTTCCCCTAAAAGATGGGGGAACATCTGGCCCCTCAGAGGATTTTTTTCATATTCACGTCCCTGCCAGAAAGCGGGGAACCGAAAGTGATAAAAAGTGCAGTGTGTGACATGCAACAAGATGTCTCTGGCTACTGAGTAACTTGCACAGGGCTCCTGTGCGGTTGTATTAGCATTGAGGTACAAGCAGTGGTGTAACATCAGCTGTGGCAGCCACTCGCTAATTGATGTAATTTTGAGCCATTACCAACCATCTCATCATTGCATTAAGAAACATGCTTGTGCCCAGAACCAACAACAAGCCTCATACTTGTCATGTTCGGCAAGGAAAGAAATCACATCTTTTCATCTTTCCCAGATTATGTCTTCCCTAAATATTTCTCCTTCCTTCCTGCTTTTTCCCTGTGCACACACTGTCTCCTCCCCCATCGCTGCAGGAACAGAAATTTTTATGCTAGCGATTAATTTCCTAAATAGAAAAATTTATCATAATTTATGATTTTTCCGGCAGTGGTTTCGCAGCGCAGTCATCAAGGAGAACGCTATGCCAGAGGGCCTGATGACATTACTCTTCTCTAACATAGACCCAATTTATGAGTTTCATCGAGGCTTTCTGAAAGAGATTGAGCAAAGGCTGTCGCTCTGGTAAGCATTAATAGTGCCGTGCATGGGCAACAAGCAGGGGGACCTTTTCTTACATCCTCCCATCAAAACCATTCTTAATCTATAATCTGGTATTTCTGCTTAAATAGAATTAAGGAAAACGTATTTTAATAAATTATAGTTTTAAAAAAATGACTAAATACATTTTGCAAAGCCCATTTTTCAAGCACTGCCTTGTACATAATATCCTGTAGCCGTATGAATTGTACACCAGACCAAGGTTTTTGTGATCACAGAATCATTTAGGTTGGAAAAGACCCTTAAGATCATCGGGTCCAACCATTTATATAACCTGGTGTTGTCTCTCTAGCCTTAGAAAAGAGAAAGCACACAAGGTCAAAAAGATAATCTGTGTGTTTTTCAATACCTTCCAGTTAATAAATCTCCAGGTGAAAATCTAGGAAACACTTTTTGGTAATTAAGATTAGAGTTCAGTTCTTGCAGCACAATTTATTTCAAAGAACATGTCTTTACTCTTTTAACCTTTGTATTAGTTTTTCCTGACCTGAGATGTAATATATGAGAGTCTAATTACCATTCAAAAGTAGGTGGTTAACGTAAACTAAGTACGAACAAAAATTAATTCATAAATTCAGGTGGGGTCATGTTCTGACATTTACTCAGAAGTCTGAGAGGTTAAACTCCGGAATAGACTTTCACACAAATTCATTTCTGTTCCTTTCTCAGATTTCTAAGCATGGCTTTATGGTTGTTATTTTATACAGCTTCCATATTTACTGTACCAGGTTTTCAACCCTAACAGTGAAATGGGAATGTCAAGTGCCTAAAAATGGATAGAGGAGGCATTAATGTTAGTAATGCTTCCCTTAATTTTACTAAAACAGTCCTTAAAATACACAGATACCCAGGAAGCGTTTCCTAAAGATTATGTCTTGAAGTACAGGGGAAGGTGGACGGAAGAAATTGAAATTTCTTGCTCTCCCATGTACTGCGCCTTCTTATTTCATCTCCTCATGTGTGTTTCAGGGAAGGAAAAACCAATGCTCACGTGAAAGGAGATTATCAACGCATTGGAGATGTCATGCTCAGGAATATGCGTACTCTAAAGGTAGATAAAGGATTAAAATAATGGAATCTCAGGATTGTTGAGTCATTTTTTCCTTTTGTCAAGGATGGGAGTTCAAGGTTTATATTTCCACTAAACTTGAAGTGACTTGCAAACAATTATTGTTGATAAGTTAATAAAATATTTACAGCAAGGCTTTATACCGCTGTTGCTTAATTAACAACGTATATTTACCTTGAGAAAAGGTTGTTTATTGGTTATTCAGCAGAAGACAAAGAAAAATTATTTAATTAGCTTCACCATCTCTCCTGTATTTGCACAGCCCCGAACTCTCCCCTATGGAGACACTGTTTCATAAGGTTCTTTAATTCTAAAATATAAATATTTTTTAACTGCAGAATGGTTTCTTCTGAAATGAAGTCACCTCTATTTGGAGTAGAGTGCCTTCATGGCAGAGTTACACTGGTGCTGTAGTAGTGGAGTAATTATTCCATTAAAACCAGTAACTTGAATGGGAGCGCAGAAGTGTGTGATTGCTGTTCCGACTATCCGCGCTCTCCGCGTTTGACATTCCCAGCAGGCATAGGCATAGAACCTAGGTGAGACAGCCCTCTCGGCACACTGCTGCCTCTCCTAACTTGAAAAAAGTCAGGTTTTCAAGACCTGCCTTGGAATGGCAAATTATTAGACAATTACAAGAATTGTCTTAGAATGGCAAAGTATTAACGGGTGGTTAACAGCTACTGGCTGCTCTCATCAGAGGTACGCAGCGGCACGGCTGCCGTAAATAGTGAGCAGAGGACAACCAAGCAAATATTTTTATTTTTAATATTGGTGGTTTGGTTTTTTTTTGTGAAGCCATTGAAACAGATAATGTTGAGAAAGCTATTTTTGTCAGTATTTATGACAATACGTGCAGTCGTGGATTATATAATCATGGTCAGAGACAAAAGTAGAGAGCGGAGTAGATGTTTTTTCTTATTCACTGTGAAATCTATTAAAGACTGTTTTCCTTTGATCTGAGTAATTTTTCATACGATTCAACAGGAGTTTACCAGTTATCTGCAGAAGCACGATGAGGTCCTGACAGAACTGGAGAAAGCCACTAAACGCCTAAAGAAGCTGGAAATGGTTTATAAGGAGTTTGAGCTGCAGAAGGTTTGCTATCTGCCCCTCAACACGTTTCTGCTCAAACCAATCCAGAGACTGATGCACTACAAGTTGATCCTGGGGAGACTTTGCAGGCACTACACGGCAGAGCACCGGGACTTTGCGGATTGCCGGAGTGAGTGAGCGCTCAGCTGTGTTCCTGCTAGGCAGAAACCTGTGCCCATGGACATACAAAATTTTGCCCGTACCCTGGGGGATATAAGCATTACATCTACAAATTCAGTGTAAACGCTTTTTCTCCATTCAGGACCTGTCTGACTCTCGAATGCAGCTCTGCGAAATACACAGGAACTTGATTTAGATTGCTGAAAACACAACTGCTTAGTGAACGCTGTCATTTAAATATTGTGGAAATAACCCGGAATGTACAAAGTATAACAGCAGAGAACTGGCAGGAGGCAGCTTAATTAAAAAAAAAGTTTAACTTGTGTTTTAAAATTAGCTTTGTTTTCCTTTAAGGTTTTCAGTACCAGGTTTCACTAGTGTCCTACCGTGCTCTGGCACAGGGCTCCGAAGCTTTCTGCAGTAGATAGAAAATTGCCTTAAATGCTAGGTTGGAAAACGCACAAGATAACTTAGATGTAAACTGTTCTCTTTGCGTAGAACGAATGTTTTTTCTGGCATTCCAGAAAGTGTTTTTTTCATGGTAATCTTGATGGATCTTAATGTTTCAACCAAAGCTGGAAAATTAGTCCTTTTCTTGTCCCCTTTTTTAGTGGGGGAAAAAAGTAGGTTTTTTAGGAACTCTTCATCATTTATAAGTAAAAATGTAAGAAAAAATAATTGCTTTGTAGTGTCAAAAGCTTGCACAGTAAATTCCATTCATTTATAAGGTAATCTTTGGCAGAAATAGTTGGCTTTAATTTTCTAATTTACTTTTGGCTATATGATAAGTACTTTTTGTACGCACAAAATCTGAGATACGCAATAATCTCCAGAAGCATAGGAAGCGCTATGCAGTTGCTTGCTAGCCTCCATTTCGCCCCTAGGTAGCTTATAAAATATGCTTTAAGAAGTTGGCAGTTGGACCAGATGATCGTTGTAGGTCCCTTCCAGCTGAACTATTCTGTCCTATTCTAAATCTGGCTATACGTTTCTGATTCAATTTTCCAGGGATAAAATTGGTGGCCTGCATTTGTCTGCTCTATTTGATCCCCTCGGTGCCATTTTCCTTACAGATGCGCTGAAGGAAGTCACAGAAATGACGTCTCAGCTGCAGCACAGTCTCATCCGCCTGGAGAATTTCCAGAAGCTGACAGAGCTGCAGCACGACTTGATTGGTATCGATAATCTCACAGCACCTGGTAGAGTAAGTACCTTTGCTTAGTTTTTAGTGCCTTTATTGGTTTTATTGCCAAGGAGGCGCCTTTCAGTGATGTATTTGCCATCACTGCCTCTCTGTCTTATGGAACGACTGTAAAGGCTTTGTATAATTGTCTTCACAGTAGGTCCCATGGAGGTCTTGGTGACGTCCTAGGGAACAGATCAAAAATGCTTCTGTTTAGACTTTGGCTACGGTTTTGTGTTTCCAGTACAGCAGGTACTGGGTATGCTGGGGTACAGTGCTCTGTGTTTGAGTGGGAAGCGGTATGTCACGTACTGGGTAGGAAATCCACTGCCAGGTCTGCTTGTGTCTGTCTGATGCAATCTCTGTGGACTGAGACTGCACGGAGAACGTAGCGACGGTGAGAGCCGTGTCACTGGGCGAAACTGGTATCGGTGACTCTGTGTTTCCAGGATTTTGTTTAGTTCCTGCTTGGTTTTTTGTTTCTTTGTTTTTGATAGATATACTGAGCATAAGTACAGGAGCATCGCGTATGCTTTTGGGATGCTATGGCAATCACTGCGGTGGGATGTAAGTGTAATAGGTGAACTGCTGGTGTCCAACAGGAACTCTGCTCCTTTTCCTTCTCTTGCTTCACTGATTTAAGTGCTGGCTGCAGCAAGGAGCTGATTCATGTTACAAAACCGAAGGAAGGGTGTCATCTGGCATTTGACAAATCTGTTAGTGATCATTGCTGGGCACCAATCAACATCTGTATACTCTGGGATGAACAAAAAGACCCATTAAAATTTTCTGTGTTTGGGAAAGATCAAGCTTTGTCTAACTTTCCATTTTCCACGGCAGGAGTTTATCCGGGAAGGTTGCTTGTACAAGCTCACTAAGAAGGGTTTACAGCAGCGGATGTTCTTTCTGGTGGGTGTTGCTTCTTGTTTTCATAAGCCCAAATTCTTCAAGATAAAATTGTCGTAAAAGTGTGTTTTCATGTGCTTGTGATGAAAATCAGCAATCATAACTGAAAACTCACTCTGAGGGATTTTTAGATAGAGTGTGACTGTGACAATACTGTCTGTTCAGCTTGTTTCCTTAATGGCACATAGTTTTAACAGAATTTTAAAAATTGATTGCCTCCCCTGTAAGTAAACGAAGGAGTGGTTTTAAGGAAAGTAGACCAAACTGACTGAGAAATGGCGTTTTTTCATGCATCTACAGTGGCCTTTAAACAACAGGCTTTTAAAAAGGTGTCAAAAAATACTTGGCCCTACCTGCTGTCTTCAGCATATTGATTGTATTCTTCCTGCCTCTTTCAGTTCTCAGATATGTTACTGTACACAAGCAAAGGGGTTACGGGGACAAATCAGTTCAAAATTCACGGACATCTTCCTCTGCATGGCATGTTGGTAAGTGGTTTCAACTTGCATCACAACAGTGTTAAGGAAATGTCTTTGCCTTAAGGCAGGCTGAGGCAATTCCTTCAGGGCACGAGGACCAAAGCCGCAATCTGCTCCCAGGCCAGTGACAGCAGCCTGTGGTGCTGCTGGCCGTGGACTGGACCGTCGCGTGCCCCAGCCTGTGCGTTAAAGACAGACTGGTCTGCGGGCGATAAGCTTATTCCTTCCATCACGTTAGCGACCCTTTTGGCCATTCATTTTCATGCTCCTCTGAGAGGCTGATCTGGAAACACGGGTTTGTCCTGGCATTTTGACCCCGTGCGCACACCTAGGCACATAACCAGTCCTCCTGCCTCCCCGCCCCGCTATTCTAATGGCACTGTTCTTTCTGTGTTTGATTTGCAGCTGATAGTGCTCGACCCACCGGTAAGTAATAAGCTGAATCCTGCTCAGAACCCTCCTTTTCTTGCCCTGTTGGATGTGATCCTGTGCCGCTAGAAATGCCGCAGTAGAAACACACGAGATAGATTGTTGTGTAGAGCCAAAATAGACTTGAAATAGGTGGTGTTCATAAAAGAGTAGCTGTTTTGCACTTATTGCAACCGGGCCGTAATCATATTGTGACTCAAATTCCTAGCCAGCCAAGGAGGACAGTTTTAATGTTTATCAGTCACTGAGTAGTGATGAGAAAAACCTTTTCTTTTTGTGCAGGTGGAGGAGAGTGAGAATGAATGGGCCGTCCCACACTGCTTCACCATCTATTCAGCACAAAAAACCATAGTGGTGGCAGCAAGGTAGCATTTGTTTTCCTCAATTGCGTGTAGGTTTGATAGATACCTTCTCTAAAGGGTTACTGTTCGATTGTATGGTGCAGAGCCAGGGGGGTGTTTCATGTGTCCTCTGGAAAGCCCGACTTCAAAACACAGGACACTGCACAACTCCTTTATCAGTGTTGTTTTAGAGACCCAAAAAGAACTAAAATCCAAAACATGCAAATGGATGTAAGGAGGGGAGAGTTCCTGCGTGGATCTTATGAGAGGAAAAATTAAAGGCTGGCTCGGAGAGAAAACCGATCGCTTTTCTGTGTAACTTGTCCCTGTGCAGCGAGTTTGGCCGAAAATATACTTAGGATATACTTTCTGAAATATACTTAGGCTATCTACTACACCTATTCTCTCAGGATCAGCTTTAGGAGGTTTGTCCCTCTGCAGGTCCCCTAAAAGGCAGCTGGAGTTGGGTATGTTAAGAATGCAGGATGGGAGCCCTAAAACTCAACCGTAAATTTATAGGATTTTTTTACTGCTTGATAACCTGTTCTTGAAAAATAACCATTACTGAACATTTGTAAATCAAGTGTGGAGTGGCACAGGAGCCAGTACTTTTGGTATGCAGACATATTCAGCAAGCAAAACTTTTTTTTTTATTCCAGCCTAAATGAAAATGTCAGTTATTTGTAAGATCAACTGTTTCTTAGCAGCTGTGAATCAAAAAGCGCTTGAAAGGTTCTTAAATTTTGAAAAATAAATACAATTTTTACCTTGTCATGACTTAGAAATAGCTCAAAGGTTGTTGTTTTTCTTATGTTACCTCTCCCTGCCTGTCAAAAAAAAAAACCTGCTGCTGGGCTTAGACCATGCATGGAATTTTCAGTCTAAATTAAAAACTTTCAGAAAAAAGAAATGGTTACCAAAAAAAGTCCCACAGACCCTCCCAAACAAACACAAAAATGCGTAACTCTTGGTGAGAGTATATGGCACTTCAAACAACAGTTGTGCACACAGGGAATGGAGCCAGAGGTAAAAAAGAAATGCCACGGCCATGTCTAAAAGAAAACCTTAGCTCTTGCATACCGATGGATATAGATATGCGTGTATGAGCTGTAAAGCTCTTGCCCTATAATCATGGCGTGAGCCACGTAACCCAAAATGAAAACTGTGGCGTGAAAGAAGACCTCATCTTCCTGCGCGCTGTGTTTTACGTGCCTGAGATATAAGGTAATTCCTATATCCCCTTTAAAAGCTGTGCTGTCTTTCAGGTTGCCTTTTATCCTTCAAAAAAATCATTTCCAGTAGGTCATACCACCCATCTCCAAAATGCTTTTTGGAGTGAAAAACATGATTTCACGTTTGAAATAACCTGTCGACTATGAAGCTCTCTGTATGACAACAGCAATGGCCGACCCCACGTAATTCCTCCTCTGAGTCCAGTAGCTCCGGAGGGAGACACTATGTGGCCCTCTGCCTGTCTATTCGTTCTCTTTGCTGTAAAGTCCAGGTTTTTAATCGTTATTTTAGTCTTGTTTCAAGGCTTGAAAGTAGAGGTGAAGGCTGTATGAGGTCAGCTTCCTGTCTGGAAAGCTCGTGCTTTGGAGGAATTTTTATGTTATTTTTGTTTATTTAATGGAAAGGGACTGCTCCTTGTACTGGGCAGCGACTTGTGCCTTCCTTCAGCAAACCAGCACTCTGTCACGGCTCCAGGCTGGGGTGGTCTCCATTTGCACCTTTTGTCTTGCAGTACCCGCCTGGAGATGGGCAAGTGGATGGAAGACCTAAACATAGCAATTGAAATGGCCAAGAAATCTACTGAGAAATCCGACATGCTCCTGGAAAACTCAGTATGCAGTCGCTCCAACAGTAAGTGGTGTTTCCTGCCTTCTTGAAAAGCATCAGTTGTCGCGTCCTTTTCATTTTGCCTATCGTGAATTTGATGACATAAATGGAGTATTTTCATAATTCATATGGTAATGGAAAGTTATTGTGCTTTGGTTTTGTTTTAATCAAAAGAAATATGCCTGTCTTCCTAGACCGATGTTCCTAGTAGCTTTAAATGCAGCAGAGATGCTCCAGTTGCAGAATTGTTAGTTTTATAAGGTCCTTATTCATCTCTTACATAGATTTTTCATAGTTTAACCATGTAGTGTATTTTCTTGTCCAGCAATTTGGTGTCTTTGGAGATCAGCAAGTTCTTTTATAGCCCAGCATTCTTGTGCCTGTCTCTGGTGGTGTTCTGGATGTGCTGAAACATGTAGCATCCTTTCTTGGAGCACTTAGAATCATAGAATCATTAAGGTTGGAAAAGACCTCTATGATCATCGAGTCCAACCGTCAACTCAACACCACCATGCCCACTAAACCATGTCCCCAAGTGCCTCTTCTACATGTCTGTCTTTTTTTTTTTTGTCTTTTATTGATTTTTTTTTTTTTACACTTCTTCCTATTCCTCGTTACGAATTGACTGAAGATGAAGTGTGGGGATTTTTGTTTGTTGTTTTACATAGTATTGAGTCAGTTGCCTCCGGCAAAGCTGAGTAATCAGAGCCCCAGCAATCTGCTCTGAGTGGCCTTTAGGAGCTGAGTAACAAATTCAAGTTGATGTATTTTAAAACTGGACCATTGCAAGAGAAAACAGTTTTTCTCCGGAATCCCTGCTTCTCTTGCTCTTTGTATTGCACACTTTTCTTAAACCCCTGCCGAATTCTCCTCCCCCAGGATCCTCTGATGAGGTCTCTCTAGAACAGGAGTCCGAAGATGACATACACTCTTCTCGTAGCTCCTTGGACAGGCAGAGCCACCACCGTGCCAACACAACCATGCACGTGTGCTGGTACCGCAACACGAGCGTCTCCATGACTGACCACAGTGTGGCTGTCGAGGTACCCGCACGGCGCAGCTCTCATCTCTCGCGCTGTCCGTCCTGGCTCGCTCGGCCCCCACGCCATCTCCCATTTCACCTCGGCAGCGTCTCCGCCTCCGCGGGAGAGCGCGGGCCGCTGAAAGGCCGCCGCACGCTTGCCCTCCCTGCATGTCTGTGTGTCCGCATCCGCACGCTCTGCTCTCCTTGCAGCAGGGCTCTGCTTCGGCAAAGGCAGCGAAGGAGGGAGATTCTAAAGGAAACCCGGGATATCCTAGGACTGAATTGTGCCTTTGGGTTTCATCAACCCTGCTGGAGGATGTTACCTACCCCTGGTATTTTCCTTTAGCAGTTGACTCTGCTGGCCTGAGGTCTGGTTAGCTACTCTGCTGCACCTAGAATTAAGAAGAGCGCGTTAAGCTCAGTGGGAATATGACTTCTCTGCCCTTCCCTCGCTGGCAGAGCTGAGCAGCAAGAATTAGCAAGTGCCGTTTTACAGCACTGTTGTGTTATGCTGAACAGAGATTTATTGTGTGCCCGCTGAGCTCTGTTACCTCGGGTCTTACCACTGGGCATGGCTTGATGGTGGCGCATTTTGGTACTGAATGCTGCAAATTTCAAGACAGATGTCTGGTCAGCGCTCCTTATGCAGAGCGCTGCTCGCACCAGCACTGCGGTTTCAGTTTAGGCGGCAGTTTGGCAAGATCAGTTGGCTAGGACACCTTCCTGCAGGCTGGCGTGCTTGGAAGACTTCCAGAAGTGGGAAGGACCCTAAATACCATGAAGAGAAAAAGAGGGTCACTAACTAGACAAACAGCAATGGGGCAGGGTGCTGCATCCGTGCATTTGTACCTTCCTACCTTCCCTCCCCTGCTGTTAAGGCACTTTTTGTTTAATGGAAGGAGTTAAAAGTTGGGCACTGGGTTTGTTAAAAGTTGGGCTCCTGGGTTTTTGTGATGTAGAGAGTGTATCAGTCAGCTCAGTAAAGGAAGGCCTATAGATGTTACCTTGGCTTAGGGTCCAGAAGTTGGGCACTTCAGCTGGCAAAGAAAGTGGTTTCTATTGGAGGGGACAAGCCTTTCTTGCCCTGCCGATACCCTTGTGAAAGGCACCATCTCGCTATTCTGTGCCCGGATAATGAGACCTCCCTGCTACAGACTCCGGGATTAAATGTGTGAGTTGTTGCAGCTCCCTCTCACTTCGATCTGTTCCATATTCTAACACCATCATTTTTTTCCACAATCCATTTTCCTTTAACAGACGCTTTTCTTGCATCACTTCTCTTACCCTAATGTTCTGTTTTTCTCTTTCTCTCCCCCTTTTCTCTGCTCAGTTTTCTGCTCTCTTGCTGTTTCTCCAGAGCTTCCTCCTCGCTATTTGCTGGGCCAGGCCCAACGGCCCAACACAATCACCCATGTTTGTTGGTACCGGAACCAGAGCCTATCCCTGTCTGATTACCTGTGCATGATCCAGGTAAAAATGCCTCTCACGTTCTGCACTGGTGGGGAGGAGCCATGGGATGCCGAGGAGAATGTACTGCTGCTCGCTTCGTAATTGCTCAGTGAGCCCACGTGTGCTGGCGTGAGGATGCCCCATCCAGCCAGCGGCAGAGTTGTGAAGTTGCCTTATTGATACAGGATTTCCTCCTGTTTATGCTTCCCAAAATGGTTCTCTGTGTAATTCTGCTGTGTATCCTGTCTTTTTCTCTAATTACAAAATCCATTTGCTGTCATTCCATGCCGTAGGTTTCCTTATCCCGCTGCACAAGCGCTCGGTGGCTCTGACTCCGAGGCGGCAATGTTCAACGTCCCTGCTTGCCACGCTGGGCTTGGCTTCGCGTAGCTGCCCCGTGTAGCTTGTCCACAACTCTGGCATCCTCTGTTTCCTCTTCTGCTTTATTTTCCTTCTCACGCAGTGTTTTCTGTGTGGTTTTTCTGCATGTAAAAAAGGGTGGGCTAAAGGGGTGGACGCCCTCGCGGCTGTCGCCGTTCCCCTGACCGTGGGCTGCAGAGGAGGGCGGTCGCTGGAGGGACGAGTCGGTGCAGCACCCTCCCCTGCGCTGCCTGACACTGTGCCGAGATGCGGCCAGTGCTTAAACGTAAAGGAGCTTGCTGTTAGTGGAGAGAAATCACTGATTTGTTCATGAGATAGTTGTGAATTAGTGAAGATACAAAGTCATTCAGTCACCATGTGAAATACCTGGGAGGCCTTTTACCACACGGGAGCAAGTGCAGGAGCAGTTACAGCAGGCAGCTTTTTATCTGCGGCAGCTGCTGCCTTTTCCTGAAGGACAGCGACCTGTGGTTTCACGATACGTTTTTGGGGTTTTTTTCAATCTGTGCTAGAACCAGCTCTCCGGATACTTGCTGAGGAAGTTCAAGAACAGCAACGGCTGGCAGAAACTATGGGTTGTCTTCACCAACTTCTGCTTGTTCTTCTACAAGACGCACCAGGTGAGCAAGTGTAGCTGAGTGGACTGCGTTTGGGGTGTCGGGGTGAACCTGGAGCTTTCTGCTCCGATGCAGCTCACTGCTATGTGAAGGAGGGGAACAAGTGGAAGAGGAGGTGGTGCGTAACGAAGCCGGTCTCTGTAAGGCCACGGGTCCTTTTTGCAGAATTTAATCAGTATTTCCAATTCTGTTAATGGTACTGACCTTCTGTGAGTGAGTGAGGGGGCAAATGTCTCCTCAAGCAGTGACTGACGGAGGTGAGGGAATGGGCAGCCTGTGGTCGGTCTCTCTCCGATTCTCTCCCTGCTGGGCTTCAGCACAGTTAAACAGGCATCGGGGGTGTTTCTGCTCGTGGTGCGTTCAGCACCTGCTTGGTAACGAACTGTGCTGCAGTGCAGCCCGTGCCTTTTCATCTTATTAACCCAATAAACTGTGTGTAGTTTATTCAGGCTTCTTGCCTTGAGGGCATGTTTCTTTTGAGGGGGATATTTTAACTTTTGTGTCAGATCTGTGCTTGGAGTTCCAGAGAAAGGGTGCGGAGGGGGAAGGGGGGGAGCCCAGGAGGCAACGACAGGCAGGAGAATAGAAGCAAAGAATTCTACAAGAACAGTGAAGGGAGCTGGGGGAAGGCTTCATTATAAGCTGTCGGAGACCTTGCAAAAGATAAAGGCTGCTCCTCCTCCTGTTCTCTCCTAAACAAAAATACAAAGACCTTACCTGTACAGTAGAAAAGAGTGAGCGCGCGTTGGGATGAACGGTGTGGCAGGGGACGCCTTGCACTAAGGGCTGGGCTGTTGGGCTGTTCCAGGACGATTATCCCTTGGCCAGTCTCCCGCTGCTTGGCTACGCAGTCAACTCCCCCACAGAGGCAGACGGCATTCAGAAGGATTATGTCTTCAAGCTGCAGTTCAAGTCCCACGTGTATTTCTTCAGGGCTGAGAGCAAATATACCTTTGAGAGGTAATTTTCTGTTTTCTGTCTGTCTTGATATATAACACGCTGTTAACACACTGGTTGATCATCCAGAGCCCTCTCTTTCCTCCTGACTACCTCCTAGTCCGTACATTCTCCGTAATAAAATTCCCTTCCCCTTCCTACCGATGATGTGTGGAGATCCCTCCTCTGCCAGAACCGTCCTCCTTGCAGGGCAGGGCTGGCGGTTGCACCTAGAGCTGTAGGCTCTGCTTGTCTCAGGGGTCTGGGGCTTCCTTGGAGCTGGGGAGCAGCGCGGGTGGAAGGGCTGCGAGATGCTCAGCCCCACTAGGTCTTGGGAGTCAGATTTCTAGGTTAGTGAGAGTTCTGATAAGAATGTTGTTGGTTTTTTTTTCTTCTCAATCTCTGGAAACAGGAGTTATAACACAAGGCTGAGGGCAACAAGTGCAGTGCTGCTTTTCACTTTACTGCTTTCTCTATAATTGTGTTTAGCAGTGCCGCTAGGGGCTTCCACACATGGTCCAAAGTGTTTAAAACGCATCACGTACAAAACTCTGCTGTGATGTTAGCTGTTGAAAACCCTTGCATTGCATTCTGCCTGGCGGGGTAGTGTTGGTTGTTCTGGAGTGTGGTTTTACTGAGAAGGTGTCACATACTTCCCCCTTCCTTGGGAGAGAATCACACGCTTGTGAGCAACGTCCATATCAGCTACCCCAGACAGCAGAGTTGTGCTCTTCAATCCACTGGTGTCATGTAGTGATTTCAAGGAAAAAATGTCTAATTCACAATGGATGCTTGTCTAATTTTTTTCACTGTTGCTTTGCTTTCTTCCATATAAGCAACCCTGTTACATAATTTATTGTAAGAAAAGCAATCCATTGACTAATTTTTGTCAGCCTGTCCTCCTTGGTAAACACTCTCTGTACGCTTACAAGAGAATACACTGTGCTCTTACAGGAGCTCTCTGGAGCTCAAAGCACTGTAGAGCTGTTCCTTGGAGAGGCAACCATGTTCTGCGGTGTATTTACCACACCTCAAGCTATTCATTTGAAGAGTTCGTTTCCTAAAAGAGTTGTAAAAGAAGGGTAGAAGACGGGTGTTCTGTGAGGTTTGGTACAGCTCATAACCGAAGGACAAAATTATCTGTGAGTGAGGGGCTGAGCATTTCTCCTGTCCTTTCTTGCCAGGTGGATGGAGGTGATCAAGAGAGCCACCAGCTCTCCAGCCAGGTCGAGCCTGCTGCTCCCTAAGGGTGAGGACAGTCACACGGACTGACGCGGGGCAGAGCTGGATCTCTGCTGTAAACATCAACAAAAGAGGCAGGTGGGAACAGGAGTCTCTGAGTTGATAAAGCAAAGAACCAGGAGGCTCATTTCCACCTGGTGTGGAAAGTGGGAGTGAGGGAGTTGCAGACGGGGATCACATCCATTCCCAGTGGTATGGAAGAGGGTCAAGTCTGTTCCAGTTGAACCTACTTAGAGAGAACCTAACAACCGCAGAGCTCCGGTGTGCACGCGTTGTGGAAGGTTTATTGTTCCGGTTGTATCTGTACAGTAACGCCCTTGCCTGCCCCGAAGGCAAATGCCACCTTGTTTTTACATTCTAACCGGATGGTCAGCATGTATGGGAGAAAAAGAGCAGCTGCCAGTGGTGCGAATGGCTCACAGCTGCTGGTGCCAAGGCTTGCTGGCTCCCAGAAGTTCCCTTCCCCTGATGCTCGGCATGGCTGGCTGTACAACCGCTGTCTTGCTGCTGTTAATGTCAACCTGCTGGCACAGTAGTCTCAGACCGACAGGGAATCCAGAGATGTATTAGCTTAAACACAGTTCATTTTGAACAGAAACTGCAGCTCTTACAGAACAACTCTGCTCTTTGGAAACTGCCATGGCAGCAATTTTCCAGGGGAAGCAGGAGGGCTGAACCTCTGCTAAGCTGTCGAGGTGTCGGTATATTGTGGGTTGGTACAGGTAGGGTGCATGGTTTCTCCTCTGAACTCTGCGATGGCGCATGCTGAGAGGGTCAATCGCTATTCTCGTATCACAGCTCCAGAGTTTCTTTATCCTGTAGTAGGCATTACTTAAGGCATGGGACGGCAAACACGCTCTCCACCCTGATGTGGGTGATGTTTTCAAGGCAATATAGGAGAACGAGCTTCTCTGAAAGTCACTGTTGCTTGTGCTTGTGTCACGCAAAGACTTCTGAAAATCCCTATTCTTACCTTTAAATTTGGGGTGGGATCCATCTTCCATTTCTCATGAAGGTGTAAAAGTCACTGGATTCCAGATGGAGCGTTAGTGTCTGTGGACTCTATTAAATCTCTGTATTAAATCTGAAATGTTTGCAGTTTGTTCTGTTTTTGTAAAGCTGTCACCTTTGGTTGCCTCCACGGAAGGACTGAAATAAGCTAAGCACCACAAAATGCTGTTGGACGTGGCTTTGATGGGCTCTAGGGACTCTGCTTTTATATTAGATAGAAAAGTATTTGTGTTCTAGAAGAAGGAACAACGAAGTGGTGTAGTGAAAGAAAAAGGAAAGTGTTGCATGTTGTGAGGATGGAGGACTGTGGAGACCCCTGTGCAGACAGGGAGTACAGAGGCCAGCAAGTGCATTCTCCAAAGCTGTTTCAGCTTGTGGTCTAAAACATGTGCGGGACGAGGACTGCAGGGAGGGGGTTCCCGAGGGATTTTCCAGACTGCTCACTCGGCATTTGCATCGTAGAGAAGACGAGTGACTGCAGATCCAGCCTTCACTACCACTGTCACAATGACCATTGTCCCATGTAAGTTAAATGTACTTAATTTATTAGCATTGTCTTTTTTTTTTTTTTAATTAACTGTTGTAGGTGTATACGTGTGGATTGACTAGATATGTTAACGCAGCTGAATATGACTGTTGAAAGTAAATAGCATCTTGGTATAAAACTATCTCAGCCTCTTATTCCGGAGCCACGCCCGTGGGAGGATGGACGGCGTCTACACGGAAGCATTGCTTTTCCTCGGGCCTGAGAGAAGAGGTTTCACACTGTTGATTAACGGGTCTTTGCATTCAGTGGTTTTCCTGGGTGGTAACCGACTGCTTTGTCATGGTCACATACTGGAGTCGCTTAGCAGGAGTGTTTCCTCTTGCACGAGAACTCTCCCACACAATTACTGCCCTGTGCTGGTCTCCCACGGGGAAGCTCTGCGGGAGCGAGTTGCAAAGAGGAGGAGCGGGGTCTCTGCCAGCAGCTGGGGGTCTCGGCACTTAACCCCACCGCCTACTGCAGCAGGGCTTTCTAGCACCGGGATTCCAAATACTTTTTTAGGAGTGTTCAAGTCACTCAGTAGTTTTCCAAGACTGTGGTTCTCAGCTCAGCCAGCATCAAGCTACGCTCCATCCGCAGCAGAGAGACGGCACTGAGTCCGAAGGATGGGGAGGTGGCGGAGCCACCCCTGTGGAGGCTGTGGGTGCCAGCAGGCACAGGGAGCAGCTCCAGGGCAGGGACTGACAAACACCGCCTGAAATTCAACACGGATAACTGCAAAGTCCTGCACGGGGGACAAAGTGCCCTCCGCGGTACAGGCTGGGGACTAGGCAGCTGTGCCACAGGCCTGGGGTCCCCAGCGGCAGGCTGCGTGTGCTGGAGGGCAGGGCCCATGCTCTGGCACGTGTGTTACGGGCCAGACCTGGCCAATTGCCAGAAGAGACAGGGACAGAAGAGCAGGAGGAACGTGTGTTTCTGCGAGCGCAGTGCAAGAGATGGTGCAGTGTTTTCTGCCTGGGGTGAAATACCCTGGTGTTTGGCCCTGGTGGTTTTAAATTTTTTTTTTTTTTTTAACTAGCTGACAGAGATCGCTTACTCTCTTAATATCAGCTAGACTTTTGTCTAAATTACCTCCATAAATCAGCTGTCAGTCTCCCTATCACCACGCGTTAAAGATCAGACTGACATGTACCGCATGATCCTGGAGACAGAAGGAGCAGTACGAGCCAGCCTTGCCCTCCCAGCAGCGTGGAGGCTTGGCTTTTGTACGCTCCTCTGCAGGCTCCAGCAGAGGCTCTTCCTGCCCCACTTGTTTTTCCGTCTCGTATCACCGGAGCGCTGCTTTAGCCTGTAACACAAGGAAACAACTTCTGACACCTGGGAAAATGATCAAAGGACGCAGTGGAAGGGCACACCCTGAAGGTGTTAGTACACGACTGGTGGGTACTGACATGGCTAATCCACACAGTTTGAACACCTACGCTCTGTCCATCCTCCCCGCCCCTCTGTGTAGCAGAACGGTGCTGTTACAGCTCCTGTGGCAGGAGAGATGCAGTGAGCTAGAGTCCTGCCTTAAGACTTTCGTGCAGTTGAGGGGTGGATGATCCTCGAGTTGTTTACGTGCTTAACCTGCAGCTCCCTATCTCCCGTCTTAAAGATGCGTGTGCTGACAGTGGCTGGGGTGTGGTCCCTGAAAGAGGACCTCTGCTGACCAGAAACCGAGAAAGACAGCAGGCAGCAGAAGTCCCTTCTCAGGTGGAGAATACGAAGTTCAACTGTCTGTGCATTTAAAATGCAGGAGCACAGGCTATAAAAGCCAGAAACTTCACTGTTCTTGCAAAACTGCTTACCTCGCACCTTGGCAAGCTTTCAAACTGCTGAGGATTTCAGTGGCGTATCAGTTCTTCTGTGAAATACCCGGTAGCATTTCTAGTTTACCAGAATTCTGCAGGAGTATTTTTTAAATCTTGCTACAATCATGAGCCGTTTCCTTAACAAGAGCACCAGGAAAGAACAGAATACGACTGGTCCTTACTCATTAGTTTCTTGCTAGCAGGATGTACGGTAAGGGAGAGATGAACCCATGCTCTTGGGACCTCATCGCTTAATATCCACGGTCTCATTTCATTTCAAAAAGCCGTCGTTCCTGGTGAACACTACCAGTTTTCCCTGCTTCCCGCAGGACTGGCTGGCTGTCCCGCATTCGGTGTAGCAGAGTCCTGCTTCATTGCTTAAGAAACCAGAACAAGTTAAGTTTTTGCAGTAGTTTCTACCACGTGTTTAATGCAACGTACTGGCGCTGTTCTGGTGCCTGCTCCCTTTATCTCCCCCGGTTACAAGCACGACTCCCATTACACCAGATAATTCACCTCCCTCTTTCACACTGGCTATGTCACCACGGCTTTATCTCTGCTGCCGTGTCAGCAACGTGCGGGTACAGGAGGCGATCAGCCTCATGCTGCTCGGGCGCAAGTGGAGCACGTGCAGTGAAGTTGGGTGCTCTGTTGTGAAGGTTTAGGGAGACATTAATTGTCAGAGCTTTCATTTTATAAGGCAGACTTTCAGTCACCCACACAAAATACAAGCTCTGTGTGCTCACCTGGCTTGTCCCCAAAGCCCTGCGCTAAAACTACCCTCCCCCACTTCAGCTGCAGGTGAGAAAGGCTGCACCAGCACCACTGTCCTGTCACCAGTCTGTGGAGCAGTGGTGAGTGCTAGCAGGTGGGATTTAACAAAATTCCCAAAAAAGCACGTCAGAGGTACCTTTGTCAGTCTCTCTTTTTGGCTCCAGGGAGAAAATAGCTGAGACGGTACTGTGCAACTTGATCACAGACCCAACCTCCCCTGTGTGTTTCTGCTTAGGGAAGGACAGGCCTACGCAGGGTTTTAAACATGCTTAAAGTGGCGTCTCCAAAGGGTTTATCCTGTAACTGAGGTCACCCGCTCAGCGTGGTTGTGCTTGGCAGGGACCTCGGGAGGCCGCCTGGTCCAACCCCCCGCTCCAATGGGGCCAGCTGCCCAGGGCAGTCCAGGGCCGCGTCTGGACAGCTTTTGGTGATCTCCAAGGACGGTGACTCCACAGCGTCTCTGGGCAGCCTGTGCCACTGCTCAGCCCCTCTCGCAACTGCAAAGGGAGACAGATGAAGGCAGAAATAGCCCGACTCTAAATACAGATCAATAAACAAGACGCCAGGGAAAATTGCACCGAAGCGTTCTCCAGAGCACATCTACACTTTGCGAACAGCGTGTGTTTCCCTTCACACCAGTGTATGTCAGCGGAAAGGACACCGTAAGGTGCCTTTCACTGTGCTCCCTCCTTACACAAAAAGTACTTAAACAGATCTGTCTCACGAGTCACTGTTAGATCTACAGGAGGCAGGAAGATGCAGGGGAAGACCAAGAAGATGGCAAAGAAAAGCAGCTTGAACAAGTACTTTTCCCTAATAATACAAAGTTACACCAGCCTCATTTGTTTTGTTACTTTATTGAAAGTGGCAGATCCCTTTCAACGTTTTTAAAAACTAAAACCATTGTTGCTTTGAATACTGGACAAAGTTTGTGGGGATTGTTTCCTTTAAAAAGTTTACTCGTTACACTGCAGTGCATGTGAGTAATAATACAAGGTACCTTATTGACACAATTTGCTACCGTCATGAACAGCAACTTTAAAAGCAACAGGAGCCCTTCAGCTGCCTTTCTGCTGGACCGCAGCCTCTGCCTTCCGCCTCAGCAAGTTTCCTGTCTATACGTTAACTCCTTCTCCTGAGGAGAAAATGGATTTGTTCTGTTCTTCATAAATGCAGGCTCCGAGACGGCTCTCACCACAGAGACGCCACTCTGCAGCAGATCTCCAGCAAGACCAAAGAGCAGCACCTCTTCTCTACTGAACAAGTTCATGGTGTTTGCTGAGCCTGTGTTTATCCATCAGAGAGGAAGAGTAAAGGATAGTCGTAAGCTAAAGTGAACACCGCATACCAGGATGAGGGAACGTATGGTCCTTCTGAGCTACTTTTAGCCCAGCACTTACTTACAATCTGCAGGTCTGAATCAAAGTACCAAAAATCAAGCCTTGTTACTAACGAAGTGGCCTATCTTTTAAAAAAAAATGCTGAACAGCTACAGCTTTTGTTCTCAGTGGCGTTGGGGTGAGCCACATCATTCACACACAAACACCCAGACAGAAAGATCTGGGTATCTAAGGTCTTGCTGACTTAATGGGAATATCTTTACAATTAGAAAGCAAATCTCTAAGCAACCAGCTATCAGAAGCTACTTTCCTAAGTCTATTTTTCTGGACCTTTAAAGTAGAGATTTAAGATCTGTGCATTTACCTGAATTAAAGATTTGCTTTATAAACTAGTTTCATACAGAAAGCAAAGCTAGTGGGGGATGGCTCCACTCGAATACCTTAAACAGCCAATACGGCAGTAGATGCTTTAATTTCCTGCTAGCAAACACCACCACAGCTTGTCAACTAGAGCAGAGCCCTGGCCTCAGCGAGGTTAGATCCCAGACTGAAAGAAGAGCCAGAAAAGCAAAGTTGAGAAGGGAATGGAGACCTAGAGTGGCTTTTCCGACCCCCCAGCCACACCACACGATACCATTGCTGCCAGCCATCCAATTTGTATCTCTCTGTAGAGGACAGGCTTATCCTCAAGCACTGCTGTGCAATGTCGATCGGCCTTTTGAACTGAAGCCCCCTCGGCACCTTCGGCTGTGGTGTTCCCCCCGTCCCTTTTTTTTAATTCTTCTGCAACATTTGTGCACGCACAGTAGGCGTCTACTCCGCTTAGAGACTAGGACTGCCAAACCTGCGTATCTAGTTGCTTCAGTTGCAGAAAGCACCAAGGAAAGGAACTCTACCAGCTCCCAAACCAAATGTAACCATTTGCCTTCCAGTCCCTGGAGACCCAAGGCAAGTTCTGCCATTGCCTGAATTAGATGAACCAAGGCCTAATACAAAATGATGTCCCAGAGCCAAAAAAAGTACAGTCAGCAAACTCCTCCTCCTGTGAAACGACAAGCTGGGAAAGAGCAGCAGCATATTAGCTCAGCTGCTCCTATACTTGAACACTTTTCGTTACTAGCGCGTGAAGGAGTTGAAGCAATCCTCCAGAACGACCGGAGAGCTGCTCTAGCTTTCCCAGAGGCCGCAATGCACGGAGAGCTTCCAAACACACCTGCACTCACACATTACTGCTCACAAACACTTCTTTAGGAAGGGCAGCAGGCTAAACCCATCAGACTTGCCTTTGAAACATATCTCAACGGAAGACAATCTCCCTCTTTTCCAGCAGCCAGGCATTTACCAATAACAAGCTGTGAATCAAACCAAGCCAAAATGGATACATCCATAGGGAAACAATTAAAAACTGCATTGATTACATTGTAAAAACAATTAGACCACCCCTCTCGGGTTCTGCAAAAGGTCTAAATTGTACTTGCATTGCAAACCCCACCCTGGGTTATCATGGAAACACGTGTAATATGAAGGCTCTGAAATGTCCTGGAGTCCGTAACACAATGTTACATCCAACAGCAGATGGTGGTCTGGATTAGAGATGTAGTTCTTATGAAGCTGGAAAAAATCCTTCCCCCCTCAAACAGCAGCAGGGAATGTAGGTGTCAGCGGGCAGAGGTCAGGTGGTTCCGACTGTGTGAAAACCTGCAAGAAAGAGTAACGGGTTGGAACTGGTCACTACTGTCCATTTCAAGCCCTCACCTGCGCCAGCCAGCGCATCTCCGCATGAAGAGGTAAGTCTGGGTGTGTTTGTCCCCACTCCCATTGCCGCTACCAGTTTTCTAGATAAAGAAATCTTGAAAGAAAAAACCCAGCAATTTAACAAAAAGCCAAGGCAGCACTTTTTTCATGCCTTTAAGATTCAATTTTAGGCTAGCAAGAAATTTTGAGTGCTAGTGTTTTACAGTAAGAAACCAACCAGGGTCTCAGAGGTTTTGCAAATCTCAAAAAAAAGTGTCTTGCACTGATAGACCATCCAGTAGTGCCATGTCTAGGCTGACAGAAGTGAATGATACTGAAACAGCTGCCCTGCAGAGTCACCCAACACACATCTGCGAGTACCTCCTGCTCAACTAGCGGCTACAGTTTTTGCAGGCATCACCAGGACACTTTCTGTGACCTCTGCGGGTCAGCCAGAAGAGACAAGAGTGTTATCTTTCTGCCTTTGGGTGATTATTAGATGAGGGATCTAAACAGACCCACAACATATTTGCTTGAAAACTTGAATGACTTAGTAACAGAAGCTCTCAAGGCCAATATTTTCAGTCCTTAATATCTGAGGCTCTTCTTTGCTTGACAGCATCCAATGGATACTTGAGCTACAAGGCACAAACTACACCAGCTTAAACCCATCAGAAATAAATGCTTAGAAAGGCCAAGGTCAAGGGTGTAAAGACTGTAAACCTTGGGTTGTATTTACATCAGCAACCAGAGCGCACGATGGCTCCTTTGGTCACACATATAGCAAAATACTTTACTTCCAGCCTTCTGACCAGTGAGGGGCCAAATGTTAAGTTTCTCAGCTAGTGAGGAAAGGGCGAGATTTAGGATAGCCTGCTGTGAAAGGGAGAAAATCCAAATTAATGTTAAATAAAGCCTGATAAACCTGTGATCAGGATCTGAGGTTGCCTATGCTACACAGATGTGACTGAACTTGGTGTCAGTAGTGGCGGCAAGTTTGATGCAGCACCTGCTGAGCAGCAAAGAACTTAATTCTACCAGACTATACCCCTTCACTGGTTTAATAAGTAATTCACTTCAGGAAAAATAGTTTCCTGCTACCTGAAGCTGGGCAAGCAGAGTGACTGGCTGCACCTAGTGCTGTAAAGCACATTCCTTGCAATGAAACAGATACTCACTATCCTAGAAGCGATCCCAATGACATTTTGCATAGTCCTCACTACCCGGGTAATGTGACCAGCAGGACATCATATATATATATATATACACACACATATATATACACACACACACACATATATACACACACACACACGTATATATATATATATATACACACACACGCTCATAAATAGAGAATCACAGAATCACTAAGGTTGGAAAAGACCTCTAAGGTCATCGAGTCCAACAATCAACCCAACCCCCCCATGCCCACTAAACCATGTCCCCAAGCGCCTCATCTACACGTCTTTTAAATCCCTCCAGGGATGGGGACTCCACCACTGCCCTGGGCAGCCTGTCCAGTGCTTGACGACCCTTTTGGTGAAGAAATTTTTCCTAATATCCAACCTAAACCTCCCCTGGCACAACTTGAGGCTGTTTCCTCTCGTCCTATCACTGTTACTTGGGAGANTGTGTATATATATATATATATAAGCAAGATGAAGGTGAATAGCAGCAACTGTACTCTACAACATTCATCCACACTACAGAAACCTGTTCAGTGTGAGAAAGGACTTCTGAGGCAGGAAGAACTGCTTCCATTAAAAGAAAAGCAGCCAGAAGTGAGTCAGGGACTATTAGGTCAGCTGTCATCAATATTCACTTTTTGGGTGTCTTGACTGCTCAGACCAACCTTTACCATAGTCTTGGGGTATGACAGTGGTTCGGTTCGCTGCCAGCTCCACCCCAGCTCACACTCCAGAGGACACTCACCTTTGTACCCGCTCCACCATGTGTGCTATCAGTTTGTCAGAGATGCCGGGGCAGGACTCCTCAGCCAAGCTAAAGGCGTTCTCCAGCTCCTCCATAGCTCCCACGTTGCCTCCAGTCTGCTTGTGCTTGTCTTTAAGCTGCAACCCAGAAACAGAACATTAGGTCCTTATCTCACTGCAGAAAGCACTGGTCAAGCAGTGCAGTACAGACATTAAGTCCCTTTCCCTTTTAGTATGACTCCACAAGGGTGCAGGAGGGCACCCACATTCTTCTTAAAAAAAAATAAAAAAGGGCTGTTTTTGTAGGTCAGGAAGATGAAAGTCCAATGTCTGGAGTTCATACTTTCCTCCAGGTGCTAATAGCAATTGAAGTCCTTAACAAACAGGCCCTGATGTACTCTTAAACGAACTAAATGATACTAGAAATGGATCAATAGCCCTGAAAACCCATAAGTAGTAACAGAACAAAGAACTCCAGCTGATCTGAACCAGTACTGTCAGCTTTGCTGCTAATGACAGCTCAGCAGCCAGACGCACACAAAGGCTTGCAGACAGGTAGGGCAGAAAATTTCGTAACACCAGGAGTTAGTCACCACCACTTTTAAAACCACAAAGAAGTTTGAGTCGCTTCTAGTGACCGGGCGGCCGAGGGACACTACTGCCATGCTACAGATCCTGAGCCCCTCGGCCTCCAACACTCCTCCCCGAGAGAGAACTTTCCCCAGGGGGACAGCGGAATGAAGCCCACACACGAAAACCTCCACGTGCAGCATCTGACCTAGATGAAAAGCCTCGGTTTGCATCTGTCATTGTTGGCACACTCCGACTAGGCCTCACCACCCACAATTCCACTCGCACATGGTTCCAGTTGTTAATTTGAAATAGCTAAACCTCTGTCATTAAGGAACTCCTGACAGGTCACTGATGCTGAGCCTGAAAGAGTCGGTCGTTGGAAAACCCAGTCGCATCCTCTGCAGCATTTCCCCACCTCCTTCGCACAAGCAGGCAGCCCCTTCCCTAGTGCACGTCATTACACAACGAGCTGAACAAAAATCAAAACCTTTTGTTGAACAAGCAATGTCTGCCAGCTAACCACTGTCCAGTTCAATTAAGCTCCTGTTAGGCTACGCTGATTAAAGGGCTTTACATACGCCTCACAGTTCTTTGCCTGCAGTTCTAGGATCAGCCTTTCCTGTTGTTGGAGCTCACCTTTTCCCCATGGTCCGGAAAGCAGGACAATGCGAATGCTAATCCCCAGCTGGAGCCGTCCCCGTGCTCCAAGTCCCCTGCTGGAAACAAACAGTTCCTAGCCAAAAAGAGCTGCTGCCTCTTCAGCGGAGCAATTGCTCACTAACACAAAGCCTCCGCTGTGGAGCAACTCGCACACACCTCTGCTCGTTCAGAAGCGGCAAGGGGCATGGAGGGTAACTCAATTACACATCAAGGATACAGATTTCTTAGGCCAAAAATAGTTGTGATGCTAAAGCCAAGGATTTGATTTGATGTCTACCTGATCAAAGCCCGCCTCAGAGCAAAGTGAGACACGGGGTCTGTCCTGCAGGTAAGCTACCAGTTTATCATCGGCCTGTGATGCCAAGCCACTGACCTTTAGTTTGCCCAGCAGCCTGGGATGTGAGCAGTCTGTGATACCCGGTCGCTTTCCAATGCGGAAGAGCTTTCTGGAGGTTAGCAGGGGGTTAGAGAGCTGTACCGCGCAAAGCCTTACAGGTCGGCTTTTATTCACTGCTTGGCCCTGCAGGCCCAAACACCTACCTTTCCCCCCTGCCCCAGAAAGGGCAGACGGGTTTCCAGATTTGCAGTTGCCCACATCTGTGCTGATGACCCACTATGTGTCATTTGCAATATTAACATCCAATAATACACGTGCAGGGAAGGCATATAAAATATTATGAACAGCACCTCAGTAAGATTTCAATTCACAAAGCCCAGCTTCAGCCCTTTTATGGAAAGAGGTGATCAAAACCTAGCAGGTCTAAGAGGCAATAATACAACAGCGAGGAGAAAGTCTGCTGTTGGTAGGAAACTGAAAAGAACAACTCATGCAACCAAGTAGTGAAGCAGATTTCCTACTTGACTTGAAGAACAAGTTTTCTTCCAACTCCCTGCTACTGCAGGCAGAAGCCAGGTTATTTCAGAGACTGCCCAGAGCCTTCCCTGCACCTGATTTCACTGAGTGGGATCAGCAGAGCCAGCGGGGAAGTCTAATCACAGGAAAGGAGGATCAGCAAATCTGGGGCAAGGGAGTCAAACTAGCAGAAATGAAAGGCCCAAGAAGCCACTTCCCGCCTGGAACTGGTGCAGCAAGGTTCGTAAGGAGAAGCACGAAAATGCACTCAATAGTTTGGAGAACCCACAGCTCTGAACACCTCCTCCCCCAGAAGGCTCCTAAACAGAAAGGACTGAGAACCAGATGTCAGTGATTACGCAGCAGGAACAAGCTGCCTGTATCAGAAGCCAACATTATTTTTATCCATTTTTATCTCATAGGTCTAGGCCTACAAGGCCCAGACCGTCTGCCTCATGCTCTGACTTCTGGAAGTCAAGTCCGGTGGAGTACAGAAGAGGCCAGTTAGCTAAACTCTCAATTTCCAAAGCAGTGCTGTCTCAAGAGTACTGCATGCCTGCTTTTCAGAATGACTTCTGCTTCCTGCCCTGCAGCAAACCCTGTTTCCACATAGCACTAGACCTGAGAATAGAGATTTAAGTCCAGAGACTATCCCTGAAAAAGCACAGCTCTCTGCTGGGCCACCCCTGGAACAGCATCAGGATCCAGAAGAGAGCAAGTCATCAGGACCAGAAAACAGGTCTCTATGACCCTGCACCCCAAGAAAAGAACCCTGACATGCAGTGTCTGCGTAAGCCATTTCTTCCAAAGCAGAACCTCTTTTCCTACGCTCCTGCTGGAAACAGCAACTGAAGCCAGTAGCCCCCTTATGATTATCATCCTCTTCTTCTCCTTCAAAACATCACCCAGCTGGAAAGACAATTCATCTCTCTGCTGATACAGACACTATCCCATTATTAACTCCACATCCCCACCCAGAACACAAGGCAGGGAAATAGGGTGCATTTTCCAAACCCATTTTCTCTGTCTATCTTCCACGGGCCATATGGTAGGTAACTCCTTAGCCTTTGCGTGCTAGCAATAGCAGGCATCTATAAATCAAGAAGGTAGCCTCGTAATTGGCAAAGCCAACTCCTGCTCTAATCCACCCACATTCCCTTCAGCGATGCTGCTGTGGGCAGCAGCGCGTAACACGAGGGCAGGGAACATGCAGAGCGACAGGCAGGCTCAAATACCGGCCGGCCCTCGCAGGAGCTGCACTTCAGCCACGGAGGCCAGGGCCATCAGAGTCCAGACTGCCTAGGCATTAGCAAGCCTAAGACTCAGATAAGAAACAGGTACTCCCCTACCTCACCAGAAGACAATCCAGTAATGCTACGCTTCCAGGAATACAAGTGTATTGGAGAGGACACTCCAGGGACATACTCACTTTCCTAACATACTGCACAGACCTCGGAAGAGAGGCACAAATGCTTCACAGTGCCTTAACCCTAGCAGGTATCTCACCCCACCTCCCTTCTCCAAATCCTTCCCATCCGTGCCAGGTACCTCTTTGTCTCCAACGACCACAGACACCAAGAAGGTTCTACTCACCTCCCCAAAAACTGGGTGAACAAGCGTGGAGAGACACTGTGACCGCGGTTGCCTCTTGATGGGCTCAGTAGGCTAGAAAGCAAAATGAAAAGAAGTTACAAGCACAGGCAAAGGCTCCCTGGGCACATAAACTACCAAGCCTTTGGTAAATTCACAGCACCTTGATGGCAGACCCCTCACCAGGTCTCAGGAAAGCCACAGATTGCAGTACCCTGACAATGTGGAGAAAGCAACTCTGGGGCACTAGCCCTTGATACCAGACTAAAGTAAATTTTAGACAGAACATGAGTAACTGGTAGCTTCCCTAAGACCCTCAAAAGCTTGTGTTAGTTCAGTCCACTTCTGAAGGAACAGATGGCAAACAGACCTTCTGGGAACCATGAAGAGCCATTCCTTTGTGCAGCTTGCTCAAGGAGTTGGGGCGAATAGTTGGTGGGAATGTCCAGATTGGACCCTGGTCTCCATCCTCTGTGTCTCCATCACTGCAAATGAAAAGGAGGAGGTCAAGACAAAGCCTCAGCTCCAGACACCGGCTGTTTTACCCGTGCATTCCCATAGTCACAAGCTCTCCCCCACCTGATTGTCATATCACCACAGGGCTCCAGGCATTCTCCTAGCCCAGAAAAAGTCCTAAAGAGAAACTGCTTCAGTCTCTACAGCCCATACGCAGCACCACAGAGAACAGAGCCAAGTACTACATCATGTTTCCAAATCACCACCATCACCTTTCTGCTCTAGCCAGCTTGAAGACAGTTTCAAGTACTAGTTAAATTTAGGAGAATTTCAAGACAAGCCAAGCTCACAATTTGAGGGGCCAGGCTTGGATGCTGCAAGCCAACCGCCCAGAGTCATTGGTCACTAGAGCCACTGCCACTACAGGTGAAGGGAAGCTCTGCGACACCAACCTGGCAACAAAGTGCCCTTTCCTCACCCGAGGCTCATAGCCTCATCATCCTCCACATCAGTGGCAAAGCTCTACCCGTGAATACACAAACACACATACACAGCTGCTGCCACAGCTACTAAAGCCTGTAGCTCTTTGAAAGGCGATGTATTTAACTGAATGTGCGTAAAACACAGGCAACGAGAGCCTTGTTTTACTAGTTATGCACATTCTAGATGTTTTGTGTTAGTCCTTCTGATTCCTTACACTCAGCAAAGAGGCTCCACAGGTTAAGCGACAGCCTGTTTCTTCAGGCAGCAGTCACCTGCTCCCACAAAGAGATGCTCACAGGCCTCCCCGAGCTCCCGGTGAGATCCCCAACCCAGGTGGGGAAAAGGACCTGAGCTGCGTGCAGTGGGTTACCCTGGGGCACGCGGGGTACAGCAGGAGCACCCTTCCATGCAGAACATGTACGTACATATCAGAATCGCCAGAACTGGAATCTTCTCCATGGCCCTCTGACTTCCAGCGCTTGAATCGATCTATCAGCTCCATTAGGAATGAGGTTTTCTTGGTGTAGCGTGTGATGAACTTGTGCTTTAGCAACTCTTTAGCTGTTGGCCTCTGGAGCAAATAAGGAAAGCATGCTACATTTAACCATCTCTGTACACTAAATGTGCAGGTGCACTGACTTCAATTCTTGCCAGGCTTGCCCGTCCATTCTGCAAGCTCAGTACTTCCTTCTCTCCAGGAGCCTTGCACCAAAAGGTCTTCCTGCTAAATAAATCTTTGACCTCTGCAAGACTTTACCCAAATTCACAGGTGGACAGCAATACTCACAAATCTAGGATCCTTATTGAGGCAGGCTTCCACGAACTCCTTGAAGGGCTTGCTGTGGTGACCCTCAAGCGTTGGAGGGTTATTTTTGGGGATCAGGAAGAGAACTCTCATAGGATGCAAGTCAGAATTTGGAGGTTCTCCCTTTGCTAGTTCAATGGCTGTAATTCCGAGGGACCAGATGTCTGCCTGAAAGAAGAGCAAGAACAGTGACAGCACAGAACAGCAAGGCACAATTCTGCAACATGGAAGCACGCAACTTCAGCACAGCCGAAGGGCTGATCACATAAAATCAGATAAGGTGTTTCACGTCTAATAGACAAACCTCTCCAACAGACCCTGAACTGTAACAGGAAAGTATTATTCTTGCAACAAACAGCACTTCCAATCGCTGTATTAACCCTAGCACCATCTCACATACAGTAAGCGCCAAGTAGCAATCCTCCTCCTGCTCCCAGCTCACCTTGAAGTCATAAGCAGACTGTTTGATGACCTCTGGTGCCATCCAGAATGGAGTCCCGACAAAGGTGTTTCTCTTGATTTGTGTGTCTGTCAACTGTCCAGCCACTCCAAAGTCAGCCAGTTTCACATCTCCTTGTTCCGAAAGTAGCACGTTGGCAGCTGTTCACAAAATAAGCATTCAGTCCACTGGTTTCTGAATCATCTCCAGCCCACACAGAACTGAACACTAAAAATGGACCTCCTGTGGCATCCTCCTCTGCCCCAGTGACAACCCTCAGCTTGGACTTCCAGCCTCAGACTCATTCTCGTGCTCTGACCTCTGCTGGGTAACACAGAACAAGTTCATACACTTGACTGGATCAGAAGGGGAATATTTCTAGGGTAGCAGCACGGAGTAGATGTGAAGGGCCACACAATCAACTAGATGTGATTCCTGGCCACACAAAGAAGAGAGGGCAACATGGCCCAAGATACCTCAAAAGGTCTCCATTTTTTTCAGAGCAGTATTCAGCACAGGTTAAATAGCAGATCCTTCTAAAGAGCCCACAAGTCCTGCTCTTATACCGCTTCCCACTCACCCCGCTTAAGACAGTGGCATTACTCAGGTTTTGGGATGGTTTTTTTTTGTAGGACTTTTCATTCTGAGAGACCCCACCTACAAACTTTCAGCATTTCCCCACTCTGCTGGCGGCCAACAGCCCTGCACGGCCTGCAGCGCTAGAAACACGTAGTCTCACATACGCAACGGAATCTTTTCTACATGTCTCCCTGCGTGAGGTTTCTCTGCTCTGCTTGTTCACATCCCCTCCTGCAGAGGGTCAGAGCAGTTAGCATCCAACACCGGCCACGTCTCCACAGCACTGTCCTCCCGCCCTCCTGCCGTCCTTTGAGTCTCGGTGTGAGACTGCTCGTGGGGAGGCAGATGCCAGGTCTCCCTACACTGCACAGGGCCAATGACTATAAAAATCAGTAACAGGATAAGCTGACACAAGCTGCCCTGATTTTCTAGGGCTGTGAACCCTGCGTGAGGACAGCTCACCTTCACAGTAAGTTATAACCATGATAACCAGCACACACAGGCCTTGGGGTCCAGCAGTGAAGCAGATGTCCAGACATAACTGAGAGAGAGTCAGCTAAAATTTGAGTGTGCCTTTCATTGACTCCTTTGCTTTAGCCCCTGCCTGTCCAAACTACAAATGCCAGAGAAGAGCTACAGATCCTTACTGTTACTCTAAACTCCAAAGACATGAAAACCATGAGTTGCAATAAAATGACAAGCATCAGATTCAGAAAAGCAAGCAAGAGGAAAAGCAGCACTAAGAAACAGTCTTTGAAACCTCTCAGATTACTGCTGTATAAGACTTCTGAATCTTACGTTAGTGACATCCCCTACAAGAAAGGGAGCTGAGCTGTCCACTCTTACCTTTGATGTCCCTGTGGATCTTCCTCTCAGAGTGTAGATAATCCAAACCCTTTAGGATTTCTCTCAGGATAGTAGCTATGTAAGTCTCCTCCAGGGGTCCCGGCTTCAGCTGATAAAGGGCAGAAAGATGACTTAAAGGAAGGTGACTGATGCCTTGGATTTTCCAGCCTCTCAGTTTGTTATTTGGAAACCTTGGCCAAGCAGGTCATATTCAGCAGGAAGCTCCTACTGCACGCCTGGTGCAGTAGGACTTTGCACCTGGCAACATTAAATGGAAAATCTTTGGGGGATTTTCTGTTAGTCTATTAAAGGCTTCCCAGACAAACAACAGGATGCTCATCTCTCGCTTTGGCCTGGAAACACATTGGTGAACAGAACATCTTAACAGTTCCTCTTGCTGAAGTCTCTCTGCTAGCATGCAAGAACTGAATTTCAGCCACTGCAACAGCCCAGAGACAACTTCTACCCTCTGGCTGTGGAGCGTTGTATGAAAGCTCTTCTCTTTTCAATCAGTTCTCCTCTAAACAAGTCCTGCCTTCTTAGTGCAATAATTGAGGTTCTGACACTAAGATGATGACTGCTGATGACAGCCCCCCCCACACCCTTCCTCCAAGTCAGTGCAGGCTCAGCAATTTTCACTACAAGACCTTAGTTCCTGCTCGGGAAAAATAAGCTTTACTGTCCTAAGGAGAAAAGCAAAATCCTGTGACAGAATACAGCACAGCAGAACTTTCCCCATGTGTTTGTTCTGCATTTATATTCCCTTAAAATCTGGGGTAACTTGTTAAATGTAATTTGTTTCATCAAATCATAGACCAGGTCCCTACTGAGCTCGATGCCTAGCAAGCACTGAACCATACCACAAACTCTTTGCAGGCGCAGAACTTTGATTAGGTGAAATATGGATTTACACTGCTCAAAAACAACTGGCTGCTGTCGCATTTCAGTTCACTGGCTCTTCCCATTGTAAAGCAGCAGAGCACGCTGGAGAACAGTGCTTTGACAGCTGAGCTCCATGCAAACATTTCCTCTGTCCTAGGATATGCATAACCAGCATGTCTGTCCTGCACTGCCTACCCTTCAGGCACAGGACTGTCAAAAAGACGGTATGTGGCAAGCGAGTGTCTAGCTTACGGGCATTTCACAAACAAAGGCTCCAGCCAACGTTTTTTCATGGTCCAGAGCTTACCACGTACTTACCAAATCCAGCGCTGAACCTCCTCCTAGGTACTCCATGATTATCCACAGCTTAGTGCCCTGCAAGCAAGAGCACAAATCAAGAGCAAAGACAGCAATAAAAGCAGGCAGAAAGGTGGAACACCCCAGAGGCAGCAAGACACACGAGTAGTCCTGTACACAATCCAAGAGATGCTGCACACCACAGCTCTCAGAAGCTTAAGGAGGGAGCTCCCAGCTCCCTCTTTCCTGCTGACACAGCATCGTAGCAGTGGACCTGCCCCCAGTACATTTCTTTCTCTCGGACTGCAAGTTTAGTGCCCCTACAGGCACCAGGCTGCACAGCCCACAGAGATAAGCATATTCTCAGGTTGGAGCCATTTAACATCACTCCAACAGATCTAGCACATCTCCTTCTTGACAATGACAGGGGAGCTTTGCAGCCTTTGATCTCATTAACAGGACTGCCAGCTTGAAGCGTACGATCAGCAAGACACTCTCTTACTCCTCAAGAGATTTCCAGACTGAGATTCACAGGGTCCTGTAAGAGATAAGCAGCAGATCCTTGAAACAACAGCTTGCTTGGTGTTTTCAGTAATAGGCTGAGAAAATGCATTATGGCCTTTGAAAAATATGTAAGGAATAATCAGGATCCAAAGAGCTCAATAACTGTTTGCTACAGAGCCGGTGTTACATACACCTCCAGCAGCTGGCACGCAGAGGCCGCTTCTGGTCATCACTACTGGTAGCTTCCACTGGGGATTCCTAAACCTGTTCTCAACGGAAGCGGTATGAGCACTCCTGTGAAGTCTCAGGTCCTGTCGTTTTCATCATTTCTGATGAAATGATGATCACAAGGTCACAAAGTACGGTTTCAAACTCCTCTTCTTTCCAGAGGCATAAAGCCTTCAGTGGTACTACCTTAAAACTATGGCATTTTGTAACAGTATTTCACAAACTTCCTTTCAAGAATGGTCCAACCAGGGAGAGGTCAGCCTCTTCAACGAATAATCTTCTCTCCAGTGAAGTGCCCTGCTCTTGGGACCGCACTCTACCAGGCACCTCATTTCCACGTGCTTCGCAAGTGTCTTAAAGCCCAGCCTCCTATTAAGACCACATAAATGCAGTGAGCAGAGCCACTGCCGTTTCTGCTTCCACACCGACACTCACAGATTGGGCACCTTTCAGTGCCATATGCCACCATCAGCTGCAGCACCCATAAAGAAGCCCACCCCATTCCCAAACGGCTGGCAAGAGAATAGCCACGGCTTTGTCCTACCTTCAAGTAGGAGCCATAGTACCGGGTGATGTAGGGACTATCACACTGGCTGAGCACCGTAATCTCCTGCTGAATGTCTTCAATTTCATCCTCAGCCTCCTCCAGATCAATGATCTTGATAGCGACCACCTCCTTGGTGCGGTTGTCGATCCCTTTATACACTTCACCAAACGATCCTTTGCCAATCCGCTCCAGCTTGGTGAACAGCTCCTCAGGATCCACCCTGGAGTGCTAAACCAGAAAGCAGAGACAGGAGAAGTTCATGAAGTCTCACGGCAGCCCGCAGAGCCATGCATACCCAGACAGCTCATCTCCCTATCTAAGCATCTACTGTGTTGTTTAATTCACCCGAAACTCACATATCCTAAACGGTCTCCACATGCTGAGAAACTTAACACAGAACATATCCAAGAAGATAAGACCTGAAGAAGCCTTTTACACAGGCTTTCCGCCCCTGCAGACCATAGTGGAAGAGGAAGGGGAGAGAAGCCCAGAGGAGAATGTCAGCAAGTACCTCTACGGAAAGTGTCAGCTTCTTTGGGACAGGACTGCTCGATTGCAGGCACCAAACCAGTGCCAAAGCAGCTCCATGAGCAAGCACTTGTTCACGCTTGAATAAAAGGGCAGGCAAAGTGTACCAGAACCAGCCCTTCTTTTGAAGAGCCGAATGAGAAAATGGGCACAAGCAAGAGGCCATAGGAAGTTCACAAGGATGTTTCCTTAGTCTGCCTTCCTGCATTCAAAGATTGGAATGATTTGAAAGATTTGCACCCTTCCCTACTTGTTTGGAGGGTGAAATACTCCAGTAATATAAATACCAGTTCACATTAGCTGTCTTCTCCGCTGCAGCTCTCTTCAGATGTTTGCAGAGGGAGCCTCGCATCTTTTGGAAGGTCAGCAGCAAGGAGGCCAGACACCTGCCTATCCCAGAGGAGACAGGAGAACTGAATGGACACTCCATCTGCAGACCTGCTTTTCTGGAACAGCCTCTCCTCTGGCCGGCACGCCCAGATACAAAAGCGAATAGCATTTCCCTCATTAGATAAGCACATCAACTGGGAAGCTACTAACATGATCATCATCAGAGAAATATTGACTCTTTAACAGCAGCTTCAAAGTTAACTCTTTATTAAGATGAGTATGGACATGAAAGGGAAGAAATTAGGATCACTTTCTGACATTATTTCGTTCTGCCCAGCTGCAGACTAGGAGGTCCTGTTCTGCTTCATGCTACTAAATGGCTCTTTGTGATTAGATTTTCTGCCTTATTTAAAAAATAAGTCTAGTTTAAAAAAAAAAAAATCTGGAAAATATGGCCTGAACTACAGGAAGCAGCCAAGCCATTACAGTGAGTTTTCCACACCCAGAACCTCTCAGTCTCACCTCCAACGCGTCACCCACAGGGACCGCTCCCGGGCAAGGGCCTTGAGCTGGCAGAGTTTTTATCTGCGAACAGGGGAGCTGCATTTTTCCATCTAACACCAGGTTTTAGCAGCAGACCATCACTGAGCAGCCCTAGGTGCTGCTTAATGATTAAGCCAGCCAGTCATTACAGGTCGTTTGCCTTCTGTGCCCAGTGCACCGCTATATGGAGTAAGCCAGGCCCAGAGTGAGCCTCACAGTCAGCTCACTCAACAGGATTTCCACGTGCGTTCCAGTCCAAGATACAGAAGGATAACCAAATATCCTTGTGCATCCATGGCAACACCCAAACAGGCGGTACTTTGAACAAATGCACTGGAAACAGACTGGAAGGGATATGCAGAGATGAAAGGAACTGGAGATACATGACAGGGACTGGAGAGAGGGAAGCGGGGGAAAGGAAGAGGATTTGAGCTTGAGAAATGCCAAGAGACAACACGAGAATGACAACTGCAGCACAGGCACAACAGTCTGGCTAGTCCAGGCTCACAAGAGGCCAGGAGCAGTTTCTACCTCTTGACCAACTTACAGAAAGGGGCAGCAAGGTGGCCCAGACGTTACCCTGCACAGCCACCTACCGCACCATAAAAATGCCACTCACCACATCAGGGAGAAGGGAGAGAAAGAGGATCATCTCCTAGAAGCACCTGGCCCAGCTGGTGAAGGAAATACTACCCACATGAATCCTGCAGGGAAGCAACCCTGCAAGAAAACCTTTGTCCCCTCCTATGTAAGTAATTTTTCCATGAGAAAAGAAATGGCAAGGTGTAAGCTACTGCTGCCCTCCTCAGCCTGGCATGGCACATCAAAGAATCAGGACCGATTTAACAAGATTAGGACATTAAACATAAGAGCACCGGCTACTGCAAGCAGCTTCTGGGACAAGCACCATTTTATGTATCGGGCTCTGTAATCAGGGACAGCTTCGCAAACAAGCTTCCATACTTCGATGTCAGTTTATCCCGTTTTCTGTGGAACAAAACAGTTCAGGTAAGGGCGGTGAAGGAGACAAACCTTCCTGACAAGGACATGGCAACTTTGCCGAAGGGACTCAGGAAAATGATACGACTCTGACAGGCCCACCACACTAGGTTGGAACAGGAAACTTCATGTAGGTACTGGATTTACTTTCCCAGTACTCGTCGCTTCAAAACTGCTCTGGAAATGCTTCAGAGCTTTCAGGGGACAGGGCAAGGGTATGACTCTATGGAGGGCCTGAGGACATGCACCCCTTGACAGAGTTGCCAAAATCACACAAGTCATATCCAGCAACAGACAGGACCTAGTGAGCGAGCACGGGGCAAAGTGGTAGAGAGTCGTCCCAGCCACGGTTAGTCTCCTAAATGCCTGCTGCAGACCAGAGTCTGCTAACGAATTTCTTCACTTTCTGTAAACACGGAGGAGGAAACAGGCCCATTCCCGATTCAAGCAGGCCAATGCCCACCCAGTGGAACACCTTGTGAACTACCATTGTGGACACCAAAGAAGACATTGCCAGGTGGCATTTTCGTGAAAGCAATTCTGAATTCCCATGACAAACTAAGATAGGTAAAATTGTGCTAGCCTGCAGGACGTGCTCAGAAGCTCCGGTCCATTAAAAAAAGTTCCTGTTGGAGCTGTCACATGGTAACTTGCAACTGATGAGCAAATGTTCGATCGATGGGCATACAAGCCTCACCAGACCGCAGAACAAATGCAGTTATGCCAGGAACGGAGAGTTATGGAAGTGCACTACTCCATCAGAAGAGAAGCACACTGCCGCATTCGGGGGGGCTCAAACAGGGGGGAGCAGGGGAGGAGAAGAACGCATTCTTCTGTGTAGCCTGACTCTCCCCTACCCCAATAAATTTGCACCTGTAGAGCACTGCAATGAGGGGTGTAACAAGCAGGACCTTTCCCTTTTCTAAACAGGAATTGATCTCAGCAGCAGTCTTGTCAGAGAACCACCATGGCTGCAAATCCATGTTCTGGAGCTGCACAGCTACAAACACACCTGAAAAACTTCATTAGTAGAAAGTAACAGAATCCAGATGAAACACTTTACACCTGCATAAATGAGCACAGATAACCCAAAGAAGCTTATTAGCACCTGTCAACTTTGTGACTGCTCATCAGCTTGGGATCTTTCCTTTCTTTTTTTTTTCTCCACATTCACAGAATCCACCAGGGCTGCAAAATGGAGCTCCAGGCCAGAGTCTGAAGAGCTGGCTGACCAGCTGCTGCTCCTTGTTCTACTACAATACATAGAGCCTTTCAGGCATGGTCACCTCGTCGTACCTTTTTGCTTGACTGAGTGTCAATTACACAGCAGTTCTGGAGCAAAAAGCCTCTCCCCACTGAGAGCAGTCAGACACTAGAAATGGCTCAGTCAGGCATGAACAGGCTTTGAGGGGAGAGCGCACAAAGCATTATCTTGGTTGTACATGCAGGAAGGAGGTCCATTAAGTACGAGAGGGATGAGGACAACCTGCTAGTAATGTGCTCCACTTTTGCCCTCCAGGATCGAATCTCACAGCACAGGAAAGAAGGATGCTCCGTCATGACAGGTGTGGGGGTGTTTGCCATCACGACTGATGATGCCATGTTTTAAAACAGAGCAACTCACTGCAGACATCAGGAATTAAGAATTGCAGTGTGTTACGAGACAAGCCTGGCAGTAACACCAGCTGCTTCATGGGGAAAGAATGGGTTTGGCAGCTCTGCCACCTCCAGCTGCAGAGACATGATATCCACAGCCTTTGAGAGGAGACTAGAGAAGGATAAATATCTACCCTCATTTCAAAGCTACTACCTGGAAAGATAAGCTGCATATTGGGAACAGAAGCTTTGAACCAGCTCAAGGTCTTCTCTCTGGGCTCAAAGGAGTCATATTCAGCATCGTGAGCAAGAGTCACACCTGCATCAAACACTGAGAGGTGCTTAAACCCTTTTGGAAGTGGGAGTTCCTTGGTCTGGGGCAGGACAGGATCAGAATCACTGTTCTACATGGGAGAAGTCTGTAACCAAAAAACATTGTCAAGGCCACAATACTTTAAGAGCTGAAGCTGACTGGGAGTTTGGCAGCCTCCAAGGTTTATATGGAACTACAGCAGCATTTAGTGTTACTTCTGACTACAGCACTTTCCAACCAGCCAAACAAACAAACAAACATCATTTTCCTCTGCCAAATGCAGTGGAAGGAGGAAGTTGGTTTTAATAAACCTCAGCTACTGACCTCTTTCCTTCATTGCCTCCTCTCCTCCCCAACTTCCCATCCAGCATTTACCCGCATTGCACGCTACACGCTAACCTCTGGGACATCAACAGAGATATCTGCAGCAGGCACTATGTTGTCTTTGGGGAAAATCAGCTTTGTACCGGGAAACATTTCAAAGCTTCCCCGTCTATATGAGATTTGTGCACAGCTCTTTTCAACTGCTAAACCTGAGACAGTTTTGAACTTCTGGAGTACAGACAAGAGGGAAGTTTGTGTTCAATGCTTTGAAACACACAAATTTGTCTTGAGACTCCCACTTGCTTCACACAGAGTATTCTTTTGCTTCAAGGGAGGGAAGCATTACTTAGCCAGAGAACTTGAACAGCTTCTTCAGGGTCACAGAAGGAACAACAAAACTAGAAACAGAGCTCAGATCAGAGCTTTAAACACAGTAGCACAAATACATCATCTAGCAGACAGAGCTCCCGACAAAGACCGGAGGCCCACTGTGCTGTATGTATACAGCAAAAGGCAGCCAAGAAAAGAAAGAGAGCCAGCTAGCTGAGGCAGGGAAACGGAGGCACAGAGTGAAACAACCTGGGGATTTGCCTAAGGTAACCCTGCACATCAGCAACAGAACTGGGAATCAAAGACAAGTCAAGCCTCTGACATCCCGATCCAAGTCTTAGTCTCTCGATTTTCACAGTACCTCCCACCACTCCCTAAACTCTGGTGAGCAGAACTTCAGGCTAATTCCTGCTGTCCTTCCAGCAAGCGTCAGTTACATAGATTACGAGGTCCCATCAAGGATTCCTGAGGAGACCCGAGGAACGGACAACCCAGGCTGCTTTCCTATTCCAGGACCAGACAGAGAGTCATGGGGTGACAGAATCTGAGAATGCCTTACATTTGCATAATAAATTCAGAGATGAGACCACTGAAACTCTGAGAAGCTTCATTAGTGAATGCTGTGTACAAAAAAGCTTCAGAGCAACCTCCTCTCTAGCTACAGAACTCAGTTCTCAGCCTTAACCAGACAGTATCCTTTCCTATTCCTTTATTTCTCTCCCTGTACCATGACTCACTCAGGCACTACATTTGCATTTAATTCCATACACACTTTGGGGAAACAGTTTACGTGAAAGACAGCATGCAAACTAAGATGCACTGCAAATCAATTTTAAATCAGAAAAGGCTTGGAGAAAGCATCACCTCAAACCACTAAGGCTTTTAGTATTATAATTCTACACCTAGGAGCAGAACAGAAAAATGCCAAAAATCCTCCAAAAACACCGTTTAACAAGACCTATATTCAGTATTGACATCTGCCAATAATCAAACACACCCCACAACCAAATTCAGAAGTAAAAAGAATGAAGCCAATACTATTAATGTGGTTTAGCTTTTAGTCCCAAGTCATGACATCATCCCTCCACATTCCTCTTATGAAAATGTCATCATGAACAACAGCATTTAACCACATCCACTGAGGCCGATATCTCTCTCAGAAGAGTTAAACGTTCAGTACCAAATATCAGTACCTCTTACGCGTTAAGGTTACAAGCACCGTTTTTCCCAGGCTACTGTTATGAACACTTCAGGAAGGTATGTCTGGCACAGCCTGCACACGCAGCTTTTCTGTTCTCATTTCTAGACTTCCCCTCACAAAAAAACTCAGAGAGCCAATGATTCCTGTCTCCCTACGAAGAACAAAGTTAACCTCAGAGAAAGGCACCATACTGGGCAAAGAATTCCTTTTCTATATGGCTGGCAACCTAACACTGTCAGTCCAACACCACCACGGAACAAGACACAAATCAATCAGCTAACAGGAGTAAGCTGAGACGTGTGCAAGAGAGATAAAGAGTGGCAAAAACTGATTTTCTGGTGATTTGTTTTAAACTCATTTCAAGAACAAACATACTAATGCTTGCTCTTGATACAACAGTTTAAAACAAATTTTTAATCACCACTTACCTGGCTGGCAAATTCTCTCAAGTGAGCCATGCCTACGGGATGGTCAGACATCCGCTTCTGCAAAATCAGGGAGGGTTGGGACGTCGTAGCACAGCGGGAAAGCGATGCTTTCTCATCCACTAGTGAACTGCGACAAGCAAGAACACAACAGCTCTAACTCGAGGTTCTCAGAACCTGGTTCATTCCCCAAAAGAGCTACCTGCATCTTTTTTCTCTCCTTGATTTGCAGCTCTCTTTGAACCTACCAGCCCATTCTAAGTATGCCAGCCCCTCCTTGCAAACCCCATTTCTCAATTCTTTCCAGACATGCCTTCCAGATGTAGCAAGGAACCTCACTCTAATGATACACACTGACAAAGCCTCAGGCACCATTTTCACCACCACCACCTCAGCGTGCTCCCCCATATTATAGCTGCCCCTAGAGCACTATCCCCTCATTACCACTCCCAGCAGCATCTTCGCCAGCACAGCCCACAGCGATATCCTCAGACACCCCTTTCCTCCTACTGCTCCCCAGTAACCCTCTCGCTCCGCTCCCATTCTCCCCAGCACACCCACTTGCAAAGCTCAGCTCCCCAGTACACTCCTTCCTCCTCAGGGAACCCCAACCCTACACCGTCCCCGGACACTCCCGCACCAGTGCTGCCCAGTTCTGCGCCCAGACCCCTGTGCTCCTCAGCAACCCTCTCCACAGGGCTCCCCTCCACCCCAGCAACAGAAGAGCCCCAACCCAGCACGACCCCTCAGCCCAGCCCAGGCCCCTCAGGGCACCCCCGGCCCGGCCGGGCCCAGCCCCCTCCAGGGCCCCCTACCCCAGTGCTCCCCAGCACAGCACCCGCAGCTCCCCACAGCCCCGCTCAGTGTTCCCCTGTCACGGTGGCCCCACGGCCCCCAAGCCCCCCTCACCCCACCTCACACCTCAGGGCCCCACCCGCAGGCCCCNGTTGCCCTCCGGTGGGGGCGGGGGCGGGAGGAGCCCCGCTTTGTCCTCCCGGCCCCGTTTCCCGCCTCGTGGCGCCTCCCCTCAGGCTGACGGCGCCTCTCGCCGCCCCTCACGGGGCTGCGCCCGAGAGCCCGCCGGCTACCGCGGGCCGCCCCGGGCAGGCCCGCCCGCTGTCCGCCGTGGTAGCTCTTCTCCTGCCCGCTGCCCCCCGTGGGGGCGAGGGGCCGGGCCCCCCAAGGGGCTGCCGAGGCCCCCCACCCCGGTGCGGGGAGCCCGGGCCCCTCAGGGCACCGGCGCGGCGTCCCGCTGGAGCGGGAGAGGTGAGGCGCGGGGGGAGGAGAGCTCTTTAACCGCCCTTTTCTCAGGGCTTGCTTCGTGGGGTTGGTTTTTTTCTCCACGTGCTTTAATGTCAGTGACTGATTGACGTTTTCGAAGGAAAAAATAGTTCTCACAACCTCTGTTGCCAGTCAGCTTTAAAACCGGACTTGATTCTTCCCTAGAGTTAACAAAACAGACAGAACTTTTCAGCAAGCTCTGGCGTGGCTGCCTGCACACAAAGCATTGTTCATAAGCTGTTTCTTCTGGTCATGAATCTGTGCTGCTTTTGTGAAGAGCTGTAGCAAAAGGAACAACCTTGTGAGGCGTGTGTCGCTGCACGGACAGACGGGTCTGCCGCAGCGAGCAGCCCTCTCGCATCCCTCCGTTTCCCTGCCCCCTGATCGCACCACCCAGCACTTCGAGGTATTTGAGTGAAAACATCAGTTAGATAGAGGACTGGTATCAAATACCCCTGTCATGAGATAATATCTTTGTTTTTAAATGAACGGTATCTCGGCCAGAAGGTTTTCAACAAAGGTCTTCACCTGTCAGATCCCTGGATTGCTTCAGTTTTGAGTTGATACCTGCAGGACCAGTCTTCTAGCCCCACAAAATACGATCATCTTGTCTCATAAACATCCCTTATTCCAGCACAAGACCTTGACTTAGGAGATCCGGGAACAGACAGAGGAATTGAAGCTTCCCTGTGAAGTGGGAAAGGAAGGAGAACAGAGTTCTGCTCCAGTTCTGCTGCAGCAAGGGCCAAGGGGTGAACCGTTCCCTGTGTGCACAGGCACAAATCACCCCGAAGGGGTGAGTCCCCTGTACCTTACTTAGGAATCGCTTCACCCCAACGGCTCAGCTCTCCACCTGCTGTCATGGAGACTCATAAATTACTTACTCATTCTTGGCATCAGGCAAGAGGGCAAAAGTCTCACCAAAAAATGTTTATGTTAATTAATGCGCCAAGTCTGAACATACACCAAAAAGCTATCTCACCAACCTCACCCATAGACCTTAGGGTGGTACAGCGTTGGGATAATAGTGACATGAAGCTACTAATGGGCTCCAGGGAGGTGCAGCAATTAACTTGTTTTGACAGCTTAATTTAGGGTAAATTTTTAATAAGGGTGATCAGCATGTGGGATTAGCGTGGAATGCTTAAATTGCAAAAGCTGGCCAGCTGTTTTAGAGCTGGCCCAGAAGCACAGGAGACGGAGGGGATTCAAATGTAGGTGTTCCTCCTCGTTTGGGACCTGTGGGCAACCTGCCTCGTGGCAACAGGGTCCATGGGTGGGCAGGAGAGGTTGTGTGGGAATTGTGATCTGGTCACCACCTAGAATAAAGGACATATACGGGTCAGTAGCTGGTCACTTTGGTTGGGACAAGTTGTATGTACAGGGCTGGAGATGATTGCTCTGTTGTAAGGCAGTTATTTCTGTGACTTTCTTGTGTGGGGAGAGGATTATTAATGTGCTCAAAAGAATGCAGGAACAAATTGCTGACCCTGGGGAAGCAGCTTCCCTGACTTCTCCATAGCTGTTGATGGCATGTTTGTGTCCATCGCCACCTCTATTTGATTCCCAGAATATATCAACTGGAGCCAAAGGAAAATAGAAGTGTCTTCTTACTTCTTCCCCTGTTTTTCAGTCAGTATTCCTAGCAGTCTAGCCCTCTCTCTTTTTTTTTTTTTAACATTTTTTTTTAACATTAATGTTAAAAAAATGTAGAATGTAGTTCTTGTGACTACAGAACAATCATACAAGGTGTGTGTGTGTGTGTATATATATACATATATGTAAAAAATTATTGCTTCAGCACCCAGAAGCTACCTGCACATTGCACTAAGAGCTGCACCTCCACAGAAAGAAACCCAGTCCCTGCCTCCAAGAGATCTATATTTTAAAAAAGCCAGCTAAGCAAGTGCAAAAGAGGAAATATTTTGGCTAGAGGAAAGCAGCAGAGAGTTAATTAGATGCTGGAGTGCCCAGGCCTACAACAGGTCTGTCACTTGCTATTTAGGGTTAAAGCTTTCACCTGGCCCTGGGAAGCAGGGATGTGGGAAAGGGAGCCTGTGTTGTCTCCTGATTCTGGCCGTTGGTGTGAGCAAGCAGTTCCTCCTGGGTCTGCTGGGGCAGTACGGAGGACCACCTTGTTCCTGAGGCGGGTATGGCTGATGGAGCAGGCAGCTCTAGGAGCTGAGCCAGCCTTGCTGCTGTCCCTTTCTTCTATGCTAGTTTTGACGCTGCTGGTTAGCCTTTTCCTTCATAGCAGTATTAGTAAGTTCTTACCTGTTCTTATGTTTTGCTTCACAAAATTCTAGGAACTTCATGCTTTGGGGGTTCCTACTCCTTTTCCCAAGCTGATTAAAATTGGTCAAAAACTATGAGCAGGAAAGAGTCAAATACATACACACGTAGGCACGCGTATTTGCTATTTGTGTGTGCTGTACGGCTGCCCAAGCCTGGATGCTGTGGGGAAATAAGGCTAAAAATCCAAGATGTCTGTGTATGTTGTTGGGGTTTCTTCTCACAATAGAGAAGAAATAACTTTTCGAAAGGATAACTTTCAAGGGGATAAGCTGGTTTAGTTAATTTTTTTCTTCTCCCTTTTCTAGTTCTTTGTGTTAAAGCAGAGGGATAAACATCCAGAGTATAGAAAAATTAGGTTAAAAGCTGGTGACAAAAAAATACAGTATTTAAACAAGTCTGCTCAACAGACCCCAACCCCACCTCAATTCTGAAAGCCGCTTAAAAATAAGCTGTGCTGCAGTCCCCAGTCCCAAGTCAAGTTTTGCCTGACTGTGAAGTCTGCTCCATTCCTGTCCACAGAACTGGAGCCTTTGTCGGAGATGAATGGGTCAAAATTGCTTAACATTCTGTCTACAAAAGAGTAATTATTTCAGAAAACTGTTGTACTCTGCTGACAGTGTGGCATCCACACTGCTGGAGATGTAAAAGAGAAATGTTGACACAGGCATTTACAACTTTTACCCAATAAGCTGGTACACCTGGCTGTTTCTGTGAAGTCCAGAGAAGAGCATGAATAGTTGTTACAAGAAACTTTGACGGATGTGTTGTTAAATGTTCCATTAAAGTAACACAGCTTTTACTTTTTGCTAGGAAGCTTTGAGTGAATCACAAGGGGTCCTGTAGCCCGCTCTCCTGCTGTTCACTGCCCTTCACCAGATGTTCTGAGAACAAGAAACTCTTCAGTGAGACTGAGTTGCTTCCCCACTTGAAGGTAAAAGTGCTGCAGCTGTATTGCCATATTCCCACCTGTTGCACGCTTGAGTCAGGCAGAAAGTGGGAGCTGGGGGGAATTAAAAAGTGTGATAAGACATCTTAAGGAGAATCAACCTGGAGCCCAGTCAACTGATAAAAGCAAGAACGCCGGTGAGTAGACAGCGTCTGCAGGCTTGCCTGGGGCTGTAACTATTTATGGCCAAAAGAAACCATGAAGAAAGGACCTCAAGAGCTCTTGCTCTGCATCTTACCTGCTCTGGCTTATGAAACTCTTCCAAGAAAGTATGTTCGTGGTTGGTCCAGATTTTTCTGTATTAATTACTCAAAACACCCAGATTTTCGTTGTTTTATACCCCTTGAGAAACCTGTTGCGACACTGCTGTCGGAGAGGCTGTGCAGGCACCCCTCAGAGGGCACGCAGCACGGTATTGATGCACGGAATCAAACTCTACAACTCACACAGAGTTACAAAGCAGGTATGTTTATTGCGGCACCGGGGTAGCACTGGGGAAGTCTCCACCAAAAGTGCTCCCAACTAGTGTATCGTTAGTCTTGGCTTTTATCATTGAAACTGTTGCATATTCATTACTGTTCTTAGAAATCATTTACATGACTATACCTTCTACAAGATTAATTACATAGATTCATTAATTATTTTATTCCATGGGCTCTACCGCCGTCTAATGTCCTTTGCTTGCAATTTCAGTCCTCTGGGTGGTCGTTTACTTCCTCTGGTGGTCGTTTTGTGATCTTCATCACTTGTCCTTTTAGTGAACTCTTTCTCTTGGCACTGCACATCATCTATTATCTTGGTTCCAAATCATTGGGCTGGTGCTTAATGGTACCAGTTCCTTCATCGTCCCAGACAGTTTCTTCCACAGCCTTTGAGCTTCTTATTGATTAGTTACATTCCATTGTATGTACCTTTAACACTTGACTACTTAGCTAAATATTTCTCAAACATCTGGTCTTCATACAATCTTAGTTAATCACTTGACTAATCAATCTAAAGGTCTAAGGATAATACTTTAATTAATCACCTAAATAATCAATCTAAAGATCTAAAGATAATACTTTAATGAATCACTTGAATAAACAATCTAAAGGTAACAGACAATCTAAAGGCCTAAAGATCATAGGAATAATTAATTAAAGTATACAGTAATTCAGCAGCATGATTTCAATAGCAGCTTGGTTTCAGTATGGTACGGCCTGCTGTGAGATGTCCTCCTGTCCCTGCGGCGTCGGGCAGCTCCTCTGTGTTCGCGACGAGGACACCAGCCTGGTGCTCGTCCGACTCCTGGGGCTGGCTCAGCCTGCAGCAGCTCAGGACCCTGTTCTCCCCCTCCCACGCGTGCAGCGTGTCCGGAGAGCCCCTCCGGCGCCCTCGCCAGACAGGCCGTGCTGCCCGAGAGCTTTTACGGTGAGCGGTTGGAGAGGCAAGCCCGGGTTGCTCTTTTGTGGGTGCCACCAGGTGGCAACAGCGCATTGCAGCCCCACGCTCCTTGCAGGAAGGCAGCAAATAGCAGCACCCGCTCCTGCCAAATCCCCCTTACTCTGTTGCTGCTCTTTCTTTTCCTGCGTGGGTCAAGCTGTCCGCTTCCCGCATGCCGGAGCATGAAGCGGTGCTCAAAGCCAGTAACTCAATACTGTGCACTCGGCTTTAAAGCACGCATCTCTCGCTTGCAAAGAAGGGAGCGGCTGGCTGGGGAGCAGGAGAGATGGTAGCCGGTGGCTACCTGGGACTGTGAGGTTTCCTGCTGCGTGGCTCAGGCCACGTCTGGTTCGGTTTCTCATGTCTGCCCTGGGTACAATAATAGCAATTCAGGCACAGTGAGTGTAAAAGCAGAGAGTAAAGTGTGTCTCACGGAGGGTGACAGTGACTGTGCATACAGATGAAAACAGCTGCTAAGTAACTGGGTTACATGGTGGCTGGATGACATCAGGTCTGGCACCTCAACTTTTTCTGTACCACTCTGGGGAGTCATTTATGGGACATTAGTTGCAGCAGCAGCTTAGGCACCTTGGGCTTGGAGAGCCCTGAAAAGTGGTAGCATTTTCCTAGCATAAACAGAGCCGTGGAGCACAGCGGTTAGCCTTAGAGGGTGCGCTAGGTGTTAAGTGCTCTCCCTGAAGGTAGAATTACTTAGCAGGATAGATGGGTTAAAACTTTCCTGTAAAAAGTGCAACAGGATAACTCTCTCAATGCTGCAGTGCTTGTTTGGAGAGGAGACATTTCTAGCTCCATTAGTATGCCGAGAGGCTGAAGTGGTTTTCTGTATTGTACTTCTGGAGGTGAACAATGTGGAAAAGCGCTATTGCTACATTATGCAGATAAGCAGTGACACTACGAGAATAGCAGGAAAGTTATCTTCCCGACACGAAGATCCTTTTGATTTTGTCACCTTCCCAAGGTATATGCTTTCACCCAACGCAAAGTGGAACTTGCAAGCCCTAAGAAAGAATGCACTTGTACGGAGAGAAGCAAGAGTTGGACTTCACCAGCAGTTTTCCTCTTTGCCGTGGTTTATAGTTTGCATCTGGACTTGGCTGCTGAGCTTCTGTATACCAGATGCTACCCAAGCTCATGCCAAAACAGTCTCTGCTTGAACTTGCAAGCTACGTTGACAGTTTTAAATGGGGATGTTCTCCCCACTCACACTTCTTTTTGGTAAGGGTTTTTCATTACAACAGTAAGTATCTTATCTGAATTTAGCAAACCAAAGTAACAGCAGAGAGTGCTCTGAATCTAAATTGCTCCTCCCTTTGGTGTGAGGCACAGGGCTGATTAGTTCTGCTCTACCTGGCTGCATCACAGCTACTGATAAGCATAAAGTGATTGCTTTGTTTTGGCAGTAATGTACTGCTTCAGGCCTTAAACCTTGCTCCTTGTAGGAATACAAGGGGAATTCAAAGAGGAATCCATACCCTTACAAGATAGATCAGACTGAGCTGGTACTGTAGAAATCCACTTCCTTTGATGATAGCTCTTCGTGAGATCCCTGCTTGCATGGAGACTGCAGCAGACCGTTAAAACTAAAGTACTCTCGTTCCTGCTTTCAGACTGTATTGCTACAAATCCTGCAATATTGACTGCATGGGGCTTGCTTTCTGCTGATATTGTGGCTCTTACGGCTGTCTTGAGTGTTCAGCAAAGAAAAGAGCCATTATCTCCCAATTCTGCTGGCAAAGTGGAATAAGCAAGAGTGACGCTTGCAGCTGTAAAGCTCGGAGTGCAGCTGACTCTCCTGTTGGATCAGCATCCCTTTGCTTCCCACAGTGACTAATCCCTAAATTAAACTAGGGTTCTTCCAAGCCGAGAGCATGGAGTACTTGTTCTTCCAAGCCATGTTCCTGTCTAGTGGCAGAAGACAGTTTAAGATCATGAAGCTGAATCCTGGGCTCTTGTAGACCTCGGATGTGGCTAATGAAATTCCTGGAGAGATTTTTGCTTTCCTGCTAGTCTCTTCTGACTACCCTGGAAGTTGCGTGCAGATGGGTGGGTGGACCCCTGATTAACTGAGTGACAAAGGATAGGTGCCGGCATGTAGTTTATCTGGACCTGGCACTCACCAAACACTTCAAGAGAGTCCTGTCTGGAACCACGGAGCATCTATGGAAATTAGTGTAAATGCTCCTTGAAGCAGAGAACAAAATGCTCTGCTAGAACTGGTAGCATGACAATATGCTTCGGTTACCTACCTGCTTTTAAGCTGGAGCCACTAAATGTGGTTGAATCCATTTGGATTTATCCACCCAGGAAAGTAAGGAGAAAGAGACGGCACTATCCAGAACTGCTGGAGGAAAGATTGTTTTAATTGCTTGTCTATTGCCTGTGCAGATTGGACATGGGTGAGAAAGCAGGTGTTTGGACAAACTAGGAACAGGAGTATGCGGCTACAATCCTGATAAAACCACAACGCGGTCATACTTGTGTTTACAAAGATCTCTGCAATTCAGAATGACAGCCTCACTCATTCATGCTGAGATGCCGCTGATCCCTTTCACATTCAAGCTTTCCTCTGTGAAACTTCCATTGTGTCTTTCTGAAGCTTTTACTGTCTGACTTGATCTGCTTTGTGAGGACAGCTCCAATGCGTGGGAGCCATTTGGACACTCCTTGGAAAGGAAATTCACGGTTTCATTTGGGTGTTGAGAACCACAGTTTCTCTGGTGAAGTAAACCCATTGTAGTGCTGATCCCTGGGTCTGAATTCAGTATGCAAGGTCTTACGGAGAAAAAACCTTTCTCTCTCCAGGTGACTTGATAGCTGTCATTCCCTTGTTGATGGAAATTTTTTCATATCAGTATGTTTTTCATGCTGTTAAACTAAAATATAACACTACATAAACCCGATTGCTAGGATGCATGTACTTTGGAGAAAAGAACTCCCATGCTGTGCATCCAAGATGCCTTGTGGAAGGGAAAACTAGCAATCCATGTTTTGTTAAGGAAAGACTCCTCTTTGCTCATACTTGTCCAGAAACATTTTTAAACAGAAAGATGCAGTTACCTGATTGAGTGCATAGTGGCTTGAACTTAGGATTCTGGAAAGCTTTTTTTGTTCTCTTGTAAAACAAGAAGGTGCAAAGCTACCTGCTCTTTCATGCCTCTTTCTGATGAGGGGCTTAGTGCTAGCATCAAACTTCTGTTTATTAATGAACATTTCCTTGGCCTCTGCTGTCTGGACCAAAGCTACCATTAACAGCTCTATCACGTGAGTTTCTGCAAGGTTCATTGACGATTTATGTAAATCACTTAATCAGTCTGACACTGCAGCGGCCTGATCTCATGGCTGCTTCTAGAACTGAAGTTCTCCTTAAATCACAAAGATTATATTTCTCCTAACAAAATGCTCTATGTATGTTAGTGCCAGCAAGAAATTTTGTGCTACTTTGGCTTCTATCCAGAGAAACTGGTCTGTGGTTACCAGGAAATGAGAAATCAAACCTTGAGTGAAAATACGCTTTGGGAGTGTGCAAGAGAAATAGGGCATAAGCCCTGTGCAGATCTGTGTGAAGCTGATTTTGCTCTGATAACTCACAATGAGCATTATCTACTTCTTTTAAATCAAGAAGCTATGTCTGTTAAATGACTCATGCTGTACATCTACCCTACTCTGTGACTTCTACTAGAGGGGCATCTCTGTTCCTTAAACAACAAACGTTTGCCAGGAACATACGAGACGACACGGTGGCTGCCTGTCTTCCTCACAGAGGGCTGAGAGAGATGTCCTTGAACTGCTCCCAGTGTCTTGGCTGTAGTGGAAAGCTCACGACCTGGGAGGGTTTCTCGCACTGCTTGCTCCTCTCCAATGCAGCTGCTCTTAAATGTGTGATCTGATTGTCTATGTGTTACTTCTCACTGTTTTTGCCACACAGAATGATGCTAAACAACACTGACTCCCTCCCTTACAACCACTAACCCTTCACTTACTGAAGTAACTATGCACTTCAGCTGAAACTAGTCACTTGAATGAGATACGTCTCTTCCCCAGAACTGTAGTTTTATGTATTTCTACTTTGTTCTTTGAAAACACTTCCTCTAATTCTAGTTTCATTGATTAACCTCCTCCTTGCTGCTGAGTGACTTCAGATTTAAGCTGGCTAGAGTATTGCTGGTGTTTCTTCTCTGTATGAGCTGTGGGATACTGCACTCTTATTGCCAGTTCGCATGCACCTTCCTCAGGTGAAGTTTCTGGAATGTTAAAGGAAACTTTTAGTGCACGTTTTCACTTAGTTTATTCATGTAGGTAAGTAAATATTTCATAGAATCATTTAGGTCATAAAAGACCCTTAAGATCATCGGGTCAAATTTAAGCCCTTTCTTTGCTGTAAAACAAAAATATTAGAGCTGTGAGCATTTGTTGAAATTCTGAAGTGATGGAAAGCACAGCAGAGTGATATGTGAGTGTCTTGCAAAATACAAGCAACCAGCTTTGCTTATGTTGAGGTTGTTCTTCAGGCTTTTTTTGAAAAGTAATTCGTCTTGCCCAATATATAGTAGATTTATTTTATTTTCCCTACCTCTCTGGCTCCTCATAATCAAATTACAGACTGAACTAGCTCAATAAGAAAGACTTCTCTGAAGTTGCAACTTCTCTGAAGTTTTGACTTCATCCACAGGCTATTGGTCTCTGCTGCGTATTCATTTCAACACATGACTCAGTTCAGTAGTGTTCTGTGTTGTTACGGGTTGTGGGGGTTTTTTTGTCTCAGGTGCTTTTCTGCATTCTAAAAACCTTTTCAACTTCATGTTTGCTAGTTTAATTTAGCACATAAAATGGAAATAAAATTATGTCTTTTCTTTAATTGCATTTGTATGAATGTTCAAGGGGGTGTACACTAGCAACATGAAGTAAAAATAACCTACTAAGTAGAAAACACCCTGGACACATTCAGATTTCTGATTTGTATCAGCTGTAGAATTTCTTAAATACACATCACTTTCCTCCTTTATAGCTGAGAAAGAAAACATAGCACTGAGCTGTGTTCAGACGCAAATAAACAGGTCTTAATTCCTGCAAGTCTGAGACTCACCCTCTCTTAGAAACAAACATAAACCCAGATTAAAATCAGTGACCTCAAACCAGACTTCCTGCTTGCTGATTCTTACATACGATTAAAATTGACTTGAATCACTTTGACTGAAGTGGGTCCACCCTGAGCATCTTTGGCAACGGCTTTTAACATCTGGCCAGATGTTTGCTGTTGTCATGCCAATTATAGTGCTAGAGTCTGATGCACTGGAGGAGATGTGCAGGCTAGGCAAGAAGCAGAGCACTAAGAGCTTCCTGGCTCTTGCTGAACTGATGGTCCAAGACCTGTAGCAGATCTTTCCTGAAAGCCTGGAAAAATAACCGGGATGCGCTGTGGAGCTTAGGAAGGGACCACTAACAATGACGGTGAGGTTTTCCTTCTTGCCTGTGCAGGGGTGGGCATATGTTTCACCTCATCCCAAACACTCAGAGCAGCTACTGCACCCAGCTGCCTTTCAGAGTCATGTAAACATGCTGGCCCAAAGGTTTCCAGTCGAAATAAGGGAGATGATGGAATTCAAAGCCAACAAATGTAAGTTAACCCTGCTTTGGACAGCTACTTGATCAAGCTCATGTTTCAGCCATAAGAAAGGAATTGCTTTTATCCCAGCTATTGTATGTGCCTGTTTTGGATATCTCAATGTCAGGTAACAAAAACTTGCCATCTCTTTTTTTTTTTTTTTTTTCCCTCCCCTCTTTTAGCTAAAGTCTCTTCCATCAGAAGTCATGAAAGCTGTCATCTTAAAAGTCTTGGGAAACGCAGGCATGCTGAGCAATCGTTGCTCTTGCAGGAGGATCTGTTGTTTACCTCCTGTCAGCATTTCTCTGTCTTCTACAGCAGATTAGGAAGCTCCAGATCACCACAGCTGCATTTTTATATGCAGAAACAATACTAGCGCTATCATTTCGTGGACATTTGTCTTGATGGCAAAGCTGAAATTGTTTCCTTCTGCTTGTAGCTACCTTGGTTGTACTAATACAACTCTGTCTGCAGATGTGCTTTGGATGGAAGGTTTATTGCATCTGGATGAAAAATAACCAGCCAGCTCCCTGAACCAGTCCACAGTGCCAGCAAACACAAAATTATAGCAGTGCAATTAGGAAAGACAGTTTGGGAATGGGTATGAGCAGCTGGAGGTGAAGGTTGCTTTAGCTGATCCTGCTGCTGAAAAAAACAGCCTTATACTGCCCCACCAAGTAAGACAGGTAAATCTCCTTAACCAAAGCGGTCTTGAAGAAAATTTTGTCAACATGGAGTTCCACAAACCCCTGGGGATGTATCGAGTGTGTAGAAACGCTTTGCTGGCAGTCAGGGTGGAACTGTGCATCCTCATGGCCGAAATGCTGCATGGCATGATCAACTGCATAGGAAGGAATCATGCGCTCTGAATTTGATCTGTGCAGACTAGAGACATCAGCCTGCCCTCCTTGTCTGACAACTTGAAAAGACAGATTTTTTTTAAAAGCATAGTTGGTGCCCTGCCCAGCACTAGAGCTAAGACTGAAGAGCCCTTCTGAAAGTCAGTAAGGGTTTAATTAAAAGTAGGGCTACATTCTGGATATGCAAAATTTGAGTCTAAATCCCTTGGAGCGTGTTGAGGGCATGAAGATGTGTACAGAGTAGAGAGTCCTGCCTTGTGGTTATCAGATCCAGCAATCCATTTGCCTGTGTAGGACATGTCCGTGCCGCAGCATGTGTCTCGAAGAAGCAGTTAAATGCATCAGAGATCATAAATGCTGCTGAGCCAGTGCAGAAGTGCCCGCACCACTTCAGGCTCCTGAGATTTCACTGCAGGCAGAGGCACCTGCCTGTCTTCACCTGTCCATGTGCACGTGGAAGTGGGAACCGATTCCCAAATCTCGTGGGCGATCAATCGCTAGAATGAGACAAAGGCTCATCCTCTGCCTTTGTGGCTTAGAGCTTGAAGAGGAAGAGTCCTCTTTACTCTCTTGGGGATAGTGACCTCATTAGGTGTTGTCTGCCTTTTCTGTTTTGGTGGTACAGTATGTAAATATTTTATTTGTGTTTCAAAACAAAGCTATTGCTCTTGAACAACTTAAAACTTATTTCTTCTGTGTGTCTGCCGCCTTCTTGGCTTATGAGATGATCTGTTCAGTAAAATGTGACATTTTGAAGCAAATTAGAGGATAGGAAACAACCCAAACAGTTATATCTACTCAATTAGGTTCTTAGGCTGATGACGCAGTCTCATCAAAGTCCTAGATTTAGCTCGAAGCTGCTGTTTTACAGTGGACAGCTGCTGGTTTGATACCCGAGTAGCAATGTTTGGTTAAAACTCTTCTCAGGCAACATTTCCAGAATAAGATTCAGGAATACTGGTAGAGGTATTCTATGATTCAACTCATGGTATTGCTTGCTAACATTAAATTCATGCTACAGTTTCCCCTTCAGTGTGTTTGTACGTCAGTTCTGGAGTGCACAATATCTTTGTTCTGCCTTTGTCAAAACATATGTATAACAAGGAAGTTGTGTCTCCAGCCAGTGGTAGTGAGCATGGCAGTGGGTTAAGAGAAGAAAGCATTGGGTATCGGTCATAATCTATGTCAAAAACCCAAGTCATGGATTGGTTGCTAAACTTGATGTGTTTAAGTCACTAGACCCGTGTCCTCATGAAGGAGAAGAGTCTAAAGGCTGTGGAAGGTAAGTTCACTGTGACACAGCCTCTTTGGTCTGGCACATGACACCTGGCACTGCAAAATCCTGCTCCGGGGTGATCCTGATATGCAAGTGATACAAATAACTGTTTGGCTTTCAGGAGGCTTTGAATCAAGCCCTCCAGAAACGAGAGAAAAGTTCAAAAAGCCAGTGTTTTGCTTGGGTTCCATTAAGCTGCTACTTCCATGTATTGCTTTCCTGTTGCAGCTGGCAAAATATTTCTGTATAAAAAGAAGTGTTTCTTCTAGCCTCCCTGCTCCTCCTGTATGGCTTTGCAACCTAAAGCCTGACATTGTAGGTGTTTTCGAAGTGAGGAGTGATAACTTCACAAACACAGAATTGAAGTATTGCTGCAAAAATCGGGCAGGAAGAGGCAGTGGGGAGAAGATGGTATGTTAAAACTGGGTGAGATAATGCAGAAGAAGGTTCAGGGATGGTTCAGTGGGAGGCTTTGGTCTGGTTACAGTGGCAGTGTTTTGCCAGAGCATCTTTTCTCTGAAGGGAAACCTCTTGTAGCAGGCGGGGGCTAGTGACGTTGTTTCCCAGGCTTTCTGGCTATGAACTGCGTGTCTCTGGCATCCCTCTGCTTCCCTGAGCCCTTACCCTGCAGGAGTTTTAGAACATCGAATCTAAGTGTTACCGTGTGTAGTTTCTGCTGGAATTGTTGTAGGCCGTATGAAATGGCTGGGATTGGCACTGTGAGGTGAAACAAAACAACACCGCTGATAGAAACCAGGCTGTGTGAACACAAGGCTGGAAATGACCTCCTAGGGCACTCAGGGTTGTTCTCGTGCTATTGCAGGAAACTGTATCATGCAGACCCTTTCATAAGCTTAGCGTGTTCACTATTAGCTAGCTATTTTGCTTCCACCACAACCGTAAAAAGGCCCTTCCAGAGACTTACTTCTCTAATGGTTAAACCATTTAATATTGAGTATAAGCTGTCCACGTTTAGACTATTGCTGTGTTCTCGCTGATGTGGTTTCTCCAGGGTTTGCTTCCGCTTGACATACCTACAAAATGTCATCACATCTCTGTGGTCCCCTGGTTTTACTGAATGAATGCTCCAAGCTGTTTTGGTCACCCCATCGGAGATAGGCAGGAGCTGTAGTATGGAGCCTGTTGTTCCAGCCAGAACACTGTCATGCCAGTAATAGCTACACTGGGAACAGTGGTTTTGGGTGATATAAGCTGTTTCTGCACTGTTTCCTGATACTCCTTTGCCACAAGGGTTTTTCCAGTATAGATTTAGTCTCCAAGTGTTGTAGCCTGAACATACTATGGAAAAACGGGCTCAGATTACCCTGGCAGCTCCTTGGATTGTAACGCCCTGTTCTTTTGCAGTCAGCTGAGCACTCTATGCTGTGGTTTCATCTATTTTTACTTATAGAGGTATCTTTCAGTGTGAAGCTGTATTTTTAGTGTGTAAATAATATAGGTAGAATACCATGCACTGTTGGGTTTTTTTAGTACAAAGTTTGGTTTATTATACATACACAGCGTTCATGTTTCTAGTTTTTGTGTCTTTGCTGCAGGATGGAAGCTGAGGGGGTGCTGCACGCTGTGGCAGTCGGGCAGGGAACACGTGGGATGGGTTTGGCACCCGCGAGGAGCTGGGAGGCACTGTGACACTTGCATATTTGCCAGAATTCTAGGAAACGTTATCATTAGTTAAGCAACACTGATATTTAAGCACTCGTCTTTGTTTCAGAGCTCTGCTGAATAGGGACAGTTTCATTAGGACTACTGTTTCAAGCTGTCAGCTGCTGCAGGAAGCTACGATGTAATTTTTAATGATTTTTCATTTCATCAGGCGCACTCTGCAGAGAAGCGGTGTGTTAAGGATGGGCATTAGCACAGGATCTCTGGAGTCTTGATTTCAGCTTCTGTGGGACGGGCCTCTGTCTATAGCGACTATATTTAAATTTGAGGAAGGCTAGTGGATAAAAACAATTTTCTGAGAGAATCTTTGAGCAAATACTTCTGGTGCTGGAGATGCACAGTCACTATTGCCATCTTAACATGATCGTATCAAGCTAAGCTGGGGGCCCCAGCTGACTACCGCTCTGTACGTGTACCTCTCCTTAACCTTGCTCCTCTCCCAGAAGCCAGCTCAGACAGAGGATCTGTCACCGGAGGGAGAAGGGGCGGCACTGCAGCCCCCTTCCCAACGCAGCAAAGCGCTCTCCAGCAATCCAGTTAATGGCAGACCAAAGCATATGCTCTGCGTTAAGCCTGTGCGTGAGCTGTGTGTTGGATGCTGGCCAGAGTATTTGATACATCATATAATGAGGCTTTTTCATGCAGTTCATTTGTTCCTTTTTATCCCTCAATTTTGAGACTGGCAGTGGTGCAGGTTGTGCTTGGGGTTTTTTTTGTGATCAACACCTTGGAGGGGTGTATTTGCCTCTGTATTTCCTCAAAGGCGACAAGCAAGAGATGGCAACCTCTTGCTTCCGACCTCCTTTTGGAAAGGCTGTGTATTGGACAAGCCATGTACCAAGTTGTTAATGTACAAAGCGTTGTTTGTTGGGGAGAATTTCTGTTTGGGCTGGTAGAATTTCTTGTCTGCAGGAAACTTGTATTTCTAAAACTATTTTTGTTTTCAAATCATAACACAAAAAGCCAAAATTTGTATGTGGTCTATTGAGTTGCAATGGTATCTCACACACTCAGAAAAAAAGCTGAGCATTGTGGCATCAATATGATAATGTTGCAACAAGAATTTGATGTTGAAATTAATTTCTAAGTATATTGGAATGAATTTAAATGTTTTCCTTAAACTTTATATGTTCGTTTTCTTAACACACTGAGATGAAATGGGTATGTTCCTGCAAAACACTTTATTCTGGACAAACTATTTCCTATCAGCAAACCCACTTCATTTTTTTTTTAACCAGACTCCTCGCAGTTTGGGGGAATGCAAGCGCCGCTGGCTGTAACCCCAAGCCACAGCTCTCTCGTTGATCACCTCCATCGTTCAGGGTTGAACTGGTATGAGGAGCCCACCGCTGAAGTATGGCATCCTGCAGCTCACCGTCTCAGAATGACCAGCCAACATCAACTCTGCAAAGCCGCGGCAGGGATTCACCAGGAGCTCTTCCTATTTCAGCAGCGCCTTCCTCGCTGCCTGGCACATGGGGCAACCTGCTCCCGAAATCGCGATCCTGCCTCACCCCGAAGACGAAGCCCCTGGGCGCTCGCAGGAGAACAACAGCGAACCTCCTTAAGGGAGAAGAAAGGGGAGGAGAAAGCGTCGCTCTCGGGCTGTAGCAACCCCACCTCCCGGTTATTTCATCTTCCTTACAAGGCTAAAGCTAGAAGCTTTCCTCTGCCGCCTGGCTCCCTTAAAAGCAGGAGAGCAAGCCCCGAGGCTCCCGGTGGAGCGCGGTCGGGATGCGGGGCTGACAGAGATGGGGAAGGAGGCACTGGCGTGAGCACGACCGAGAAGGCTGGTGCTCTCCAGAGAAGTGTGACAGTAGCCTATGAATCCTAAACCAGGTGTTCATTGATGCAGAGCTTCCAAAGAAACATGAAACCAAACCCAAAAAGAAATCACTGAGGGGGAAAAAGTGCAACATGAGAGGTAAATATATTTTTCATTGGGAAAAACAAAAATAACTGGCTTTATTTCATTTGAAAGTCGTTACTGTAAGTAGATGTCTAAAGCTGGGGACTGAAAAATACATTTACTAACATCTGAATAAAGACTCTGGTCTGACTCTGACTTCAAAAGCAGCACTGGGTTAAAAAGTCAGATCGATAGATGAATTCAGGTGCCTCTGAAGAAATTTTGAATGTTCTCTTTAGGTATTCACACCTGAAAACTTGTTTAAAATCAGCTTTTCTGTTTTGCTTTCTCTGCTATTGCTAAAGGTTTTTGAGAAGTAGTATGCACATTGCTTTGGGGAAGAAAAAAAAGAAAAAGAGAAAAAAAGTGTCAGAACCAAAACCTAAACTGAGAATGTGGTAAACTGTTTCCAGCAAGACATTTCAAATGCTCCCGTACCCCTGTTCTTGCACTAGTACCATTTCTTCAGAAAGATCCGTGACCTACTGAGCTGGAACGTCTGTTGACATCTGGTTGAGGTTACTGTAGCTGGTATTTGAGATTCAGGGTTTTTTCCAGTTTAATTGAAACAAGCTGAGATTGACTACACATTCTATGAATTGTTTCCACACTCTGACCATCTAGTCTCTCTCAAGGGTAATTCTAGGACTGCTGAATATGAACTGGAAAAGAGGAAATACCTTGATAGTTCAAAACTGCAGCCCTTCTGTGGGTCATGCTGCCAGTGAAAGTCAGAGTGTCTGAAAGACGGAAGACTTTGCCCCCTGTCTGTAAGATGCACCGAGACAGATGCTTTGCAAATATGATACTACTGACTTCAGCGTAACTGTAAGGTATAATACTTGGGCTTCGGATTTACATCTTTGAAATGCTAGAGGTCTTACAGATGCTTTTATTCACCAGGTAAAATGAAAAACTGGCCTTCTGAGAGTAGCTGCTGGGACCTGTGACAAACCAAGAGAGCAGAGGATTACTACACAGCTCCTGCAGATTCTCATCTACGGCATTGGCTCACTTCCAGCAAGTGTATGCTGAGGTGTGGGATCAGCAGCCAAGGATGGAAGTCCTACGCCGTTCCTCAGTCTTCGCTGCAGAGGTGATGGAGGTTTTTGACAGGTCTCCCACTGACAAGGAGCTTGTGTCCCAAGCCAAGGCGCTCTGCAGAGACTACATAAATTCAAGGCTAATTCGAGCGGGTGTCAGCTGGAGCAAACCTGAGTACAATGCACCAGTGCCTGGCGGTAAGCTGGCCGAGGTGTCCACCATACTGCTGCGACTAGGTAAGTCCCTGCGGGTATGGGTGGGAACTGAAACTATGTGGAGCAATTCAGACCAGACTAAGGTTTCTGGAACTGATGAGTGCCAAGAGGCTTTTCATGTGATGATATAGAGGTTTTTCTTCTCTGCTTTGGGCATTTAGATTTGTTTTTGGTGATCTTCCCTAAACGGCTCCTTTACTTGCATTTCCTCAGTCCCTTGGAGCACTGCTCAGCAGTCTTTCCGCAGAGCTACTTTTTTCTGAGGACTTGCGACAACTTAAAAGCATGATGCAGTCCAAGAAAGCCCAACAGCAAACTAATTTTATCTGCATAAGACTTCAGCTGCATAACAGTTTTCACAGTAGTGTCAGTAGTCTTTCTGAACTTGGCATTTTAATAGGTCTTGCAGTGTTTTCTCCAGACGCAGGTGACTTGGCTGCCATGACGCAACCCAAGCTGGCACGTAGTAGACTACTGCTACCTCTAGACTTGGGCTTCATCAGTTGCTTGCCCAGCTGCAAGGACATTTAATTTGGGGGTAATTGCTTAGACCATGTGCGTTGGAGATTTTATAAAAGCCGCTTTTCAATGACAGTGTGTTTAATTTTCCTTTGCCTACCTTGATCATTCAGCAAGACACGAGTTTTCTTGCTTTTTGTTGGAGCAAGGAGGAGTTGGCTGATGTTGCCTGGCATACACCGCCATTCAGTGCCCAAACTAGCCAGCCCCCCTCGTGGCCAGGTGACTGCCGGGGCTGCAGGGAGAGCGATTTGAAGGTTATGCCTGTAGGCTGCTACACAAAGACGTGCTCTGGACTTGTGCTTGTACCAGGAGCACCCTCTAAATGCTGGCCTTTTGCTTTAGGTTTTAGCCTCCTGCGTGCTCAAGTCTAGCCGTTTGTCTTTTTGGGATCCCAACACCCTCATTCTTGGAAGTTGCTTCCAACATCCCTCTTTGCCTGCAGGCTGGTATATTAGTTCACATCTGGCTTGGAAACTACCACTAGCATTTGCATCTGATTTAATTACACCAAAGTTCAAATAAGTCTGGTGAAGTAACCTTTAGCTGGGCCTAACAAACTCAGGACCAGGCTGGTCCCCCCACTTTCTCCCCTTTCTTTTTACTTCTGTTTGATATTATCCCAAATTTCTTTTTAAGGCATAGCTGTGTTTCTTTTAACTGGCTTTTTTCATTCATTCTTTTTCACTTTTTCTCTCCCATGCTGACTTTACTTCTATTTTTGTTTCTTCCAGTGGTTGTTTGGTCTTTGGGGTTTTTTTTGTTCCTCTGTCAATCTCACTGCCACTTTGTCCCCCATTTTTTCCTCTCCCTGGGTTGGGGGTTGAGATTTGTTTGCTTTCAACCAGATCATCTGTGGGTGGCCAGGAGCATGTTAAAGGGCGAGCAGATGGCAGACTGGATCTGAAGGCGTCTCCTGGATGACTCTCCTGTTACTTACTGTGTCCAGATGGAAGAATTTGGCTGATAGTCCCAGGAACTTGGCGCCTTCTCTGAGCAAATCTGTTTGGAGAGCGCCATGTGGTACCCATGCAACAAGGGTGAACAGTCCTCCTTATGACGATGAAGAGTTGTTTCTGTCCTGTTCGTTCAGAAACTCTGCCTGCCACATGGTCTGTCCCTTTCTTTTTCCCTTTGTTGCTATAACCAGAGCAAGGACAAGTGGTATCCAGCCACCTGCCAGGAATGGTGGTCCGTAGCTGCGTACTAAGCAGTGCGACAAGCCAGGCCAGTTTTTGGAGTATTTCCTAGCCCTTTTGCACGTAGAGAGTCTGATGAACTGGCTGGTGGGCCAGCAGAGGTGCTGGGCACAGGTGATGCAGTTGCAGTCTTAGGGAGCGAGAGCCCATCAGCTCAGTGAGGCTTGGCAGCTAATTAATGCAATTAATGAGTCAGCAGTGGCAAAACCTAATGGTATGGCCAAATGAGACACCCCAGATCAAGCTGCCATATATGTCAGAGGTCCGGTTTATCTGAACTTGTTGCTTCTGTGGCCGAGACCCAGGCAAGTGCCCTTTCACCACTGTACTGAGCTTCTGTATGTGGGGACTGTCACTGCTGCCCTACTTGTTCCTCCATGATTACTGGAGGAAGGAGGAGAAGCACAGAAATTGCTCTAAGTGTTGCAAAGTGTGCGGACGGGCATCTGAACACAGACAGCGAAGACTGCCACCGATGTAATGCGCTGCTGGAGAGGTCCTGGGGCTGCTGGGGCAGGGGCAGGGAGTCTCTGTGAGCCTGGGACTGCTTTCCTGTGCTTTTCTTCCCCTGCCTGCTTTTGTCTGCCCTGTGCATTGCTGCAGGGCAGGGCCCACTTCAGGAGCGTGTGTGCCTCCAACCAAAACCTGATCTCATCGGGGGCCTCCAGGCACTGCTTGTTAAAAGCTGTAACAGTGGCAGGCTACCAAGTGCTGAGCCCAGCCTGCCGTGCCTCCCTCTCGGCTAACCACGGGCAGGGCTATCCCCGTTTCCTCGCATTTACAGGGAAGCCTGTGTGCCCCCTGCAAGGAGAACACAGCTGTTGAGTAGTGCAAGTAATGCTTTCTCTTATCAGGGCTGACCATGTGTTGGCAGGGTTTCCTCTTGCTATCAGATTGTGTGGGACAATCCCTCACACACAAAGGGCCCAGAGAGCTTGGCTGTGGAATTCTGGAGGGCTGGGCTTTGCCTGTGCTGAGTGCCAGTGACCAGTTAGATGAATTAAGGTCCAGTAGATAATGACTCTATAACAAGCTCCAAACTGGGGGGTCATCTTCCTTTTCAGTTTCCATTTAAATGAAATTTTCAGGAGGATCAGTTGCCCTCTGACTAGGGCAAGTCATCTGGGTCGTGCAGTGGGATGTAAAGCTGTTGTGACAGCTCTCCTCTTCCCCTGGGTGCTCCAGAGCACCCTTGTGCAGGAGGACACAGAGTGTCCTAAATCTAAACCAAATAGGCCTCTCCATGCACAAAGGGCCTTGGTCCCATGCAATGTTTGCATTGTGTAATGGCTCTACAGCAGCTGTGCAACCCTCATTAAGTATCTGTGAACCCCTATAGAGAGATAAATCCATTGGGAGCTGGGCTTTATTAATTCTACTGCTCAAAAATGGCTTGTTTTGCTACAGGGGAAAAGCTTTACTGCTCTTGCTCAAGCTCCATGGCACAAAGCTGTGGGAGGAGGTTCTCTGTGTGTCCTCGGTATTTCCATCTTGGTCTTCTAGCCTAACACCTCCACCCGTTTCCCAGCTGGGGAGAAAACAACCTGGAGGTTAAAGCACATGTCTGTCTGTGTGTTGGGAACCTTGTTGCTGAGGAGTCAGCCAAGCAAGTGAACACCTCTTTAACTATTTGGAGGAGAGAAAGAACTCCAGATTGTCACTCAATGCCTGTGTGAGCATAAAATAGCTGAGCTGATAGTCTCTTTGCTCAATTAATGTTGTGCAGCTCTGTGGGTGGATCCTTGGCTTTCATCAGTCTCCAGCATTCCTGAGTCGCTCTCATCTTGAGGCTTTTTTGTACATGTCTGATGGGGTGTTGAGAAAGGGCGTATCTCTCAACAGCTTACGTAGATGTACATGCCTCCTTTTCACTTCTGAAGAAAAATGAGATGGCTTTGCTTATCTGAGGCCTGTCTCCTGTGTTGGAGGAAAGGCAGGCGTCCAGCCTGGGAACACCATTTATATCGGGGATTACTGCAACCACACCACTGGTACAGGGCCACTGCATGTCCCCACTCCCTTTAGAAGTCCCAGGCATGAGGGATATTAGGAAAGCAGGGTGCAGGTGGCCGGGGGTTGCATCTAAATGACCCTGAGCACTCTGCTGCCTGTTTAAAATAAGGTGGAGCTGGGGTTAAGTCTCTTCACTGGAGGAATATGTGGGGTGGCCCCAGCTGTAATTCCTACACGGTGAGAGCAGGACTTGGTGTTCTGCGTGCTGACTCCTGACTGTGTGTTTCCAGGGGATGAGCTGGAATACATTCGCCCCAACGTCTACCGGAATATTGCCCGCCAACTGAACATCTCACTGCACTCGGAGACGGTGGTGACGGACGCCTTCCTGGCAGTAGCGGCGCAGATTTTCACTGCAGGTACTGTGCCTTGACAGATACACAGACAGGGCCGGGCAGAAAGGAACAGGATGGAGCCACCTCTCTTGGAGAAGGCATGTTTCTGGGATGGCCTGCAAGGTGGGGCATGGTTTCTGAAAGGGCTGTGAGCAGTTTGGCAGTGTGCCATAATTTAATGAGAGCTCCTCTATGCTTTGTTGTTCTGGCAGGGAAATGCCCTGTTTTATTATATCCTCCTGGCAGGTTCTCGCTCATTCTAGAAGGCATCTCCTGCCCTTCCTCATTAGGAGGTGGTGTTACCTCATTGCAGAGGGAGGTCACTCATTCCAAGCTCCTTTGCTCACCACTGGCAACTGGAGAAGATTCATTACATGGGAGTCTCCCTTGTTCCAGCTCACGCTGCTGGTGCTAGGAGCCAGAACCAACTCATCACAAGGGAGTTCCTCTCTTTCTGGCTTCCTTTTCCCCAGCAATAGCCAGAACTGCAATGGAGCCTGCTGCTTCCAGTTGCTGCTCCTCCTTTCTCGTACTCAGAGAGACAGGAGCCTCGGCCCTCAAGGCTAGCTGTTCCAGACAAGCAGGTGCTTTGGGTTTTCTCACTGCTGAGATGTGAATGTTATGTTTCTGTTTGGTCCCAGAGATGATTGTCAAAAGCAAAAGTACACTCTGTGCTGTGTTCCTGCAAGGGAGCTTCAGCCTCCCTGAAAACAGTCCCTGCCTGCGATTGGGAATGCAGTCCTGGGGGAATCACGGGAAGAGAAATGTTTTACGTGGAAATTTATGTCAGGCAAGTCCTGACACAGTTGTAGGTTTTCTGCAGTGTCTTGTTGTGTTGTCCATGGAAAGGATAGTAGATGTTAGAGACTGGAAACAAACCAAACCAGCCAACCAACCAAAACAACAACAACAAAAAACACAAAAAGAAAAACCAAAGACAGCTACTTGCTAACAGCACAGTAATGTGAAAACACTGGGTCCAGTGACATTAACATGGGAAGTGTCACAGGAGGCAGTGATTCTTGTTCCTTTGGGAGTAGTTGGTACAGGATAGAAATCCAGGTTCTGTTGTACTTTCAAATAAGCTTCCTTACTCAAAACCTTTTTATCTTCATAATCAGCTATGCATCTCTATGCGTATGAACGGCATGGGAATCACTGACACCCTAGAGAAGCCCTGTGCCAACAACCTGGACTTCAGATCTGAAGTGTGTTGTGGTGGAGAGAATACATCCTCTCCAGAATCACAACAGATGGCAAAATAGATCTCTGGGATGGACTGCAGAAGCATGGCTCCCCGCAGGTCTAGTTGGGCAGATTTACTCCCTAGGTCAGGGAAGCTGAAGCTGTGCCATAAGAAATGGATGGAATTGGATTCTGTAGCCAGTACTGCAGCCCTCGGCATCCTTTCAGAGCATGCCTGGAATGCAGATTGCCTTTGCACTGGGCTGGCTTGGGAGGCCATATGGGCTCAGAAAGCAAGAGCTGAGCAAGTATGGCAGGAATGTCTGATGTGGCTGTGTTCAAAGTGCAGGAGCCCTGTCTTGTCACTTAGTGCTCAGCTTTAGTTGCATCAAGGCTTACAGAAAAACGAAGGTCAAGTTTGCAGGTATTTGTATTGCAGGTAAGTAGGTTATCTTCTTAGATGACTATAGCTGACTACATTAGAACTGGCCTACCTCCAAAGCTGAAGTGACCCAGGGAATTAAGCCAGAAAGGTGGATGGCTGCAGGTGGAGCAGCCTGCGTGCTGCTATGCTGCATAAACATGATGCTGGGGAGAAAGTCCTGCTGGCTTCTGGGAGTCCTGCTCTCACCAATGTATATTGACAGATTCGTTGAGAGCTGTGGTTTTTGGTGTTCTTCTACTTCTCAGCTCAGGAGTCAAGCGAAAAGTGTGGATGGTTTAAAATGGCTTTGTTGAAAGTAAAGCTAGAAATTGTAACTCTTGGTTCTAAACTTGGGGTTTTCAGAGTAGTAAGAATGGGATCTGGACTTAGCCCTTTGAGGCTGGCAATGCTAGAGAATTTGGGAACGTGGTACAGGCCCAGGCTCAAGCTCTGTTGCTCGTGCTGCCCCTCGTCTGGGGACACCGTGCGGCACAAATGGCTGGCAGTTGGCTGGCTGCACAGCGGGTGGATTCAAACCTTCCTGGTGCTCTGTATGCTCCGTTTTTCCTTCTTTCTCATCTCTGCCTCAGAGCAACTAACAGGATAACCTGTGAGCATGAAGCTGGGGTGGTGTATTCAATTGGTTTTGTCAATTTGTTGTTGTAATTTCTCTTGCTAGAAGGCTGCTGAGAGGCAGAGGGGGAGGAGTTTACTGATTTTTAACATTCCTGGATCCCAACTGCAGTCTCAAGACTCAGCATTTAATGCTAAATCCAGCAAATCAGAGTTGGCTGTGGTAGCCAGACATTCGTTCCTAATTTTTTTCATAGTTCAGAGGAAAGGGGCTCTTACTGAGCAAAGGAAATCAGAGACTCAAGTGCAGTCTGAGTTTTCGTGCCAATTACCAACAGCTAAAGTATCTCGGCCTGTTTTTCACTGTCCATTTTATTAAGAAAACAGCTACAGTCTGACACTGCAGTGCCTAGACAGTCTGCAGAGCCCCATTAGTCACTCACAATGCCTTTCCACCAAGGGAGTGGGAGATTTTGACCCTATCTTGCTGCAGAGGTTTTCTCCTTAATCTTTTACATGTCCTTCTTCCACACTCTGGTCTGGTTTTGAGTCTTCTGTAGATCTGGCTGCGCTCACTTCCCGACCACACTGTGTGCAAGTCTTGACTAAGCACAAGCCGTAGATGGACCTCTCAAGAGGGCAAGTCTGAGGACATCTGGCAACCTTGTTGGTCCCACTGCGTGGGTACATTGTGCCATATTCAACTTCAGATCATTGTCTGTTCCAGTTATCTCAGGTTTGGCTTTTCTCTGGTGTAGCAAGGAATCCCAGTTACAGCAAGATAAACGGCTGAGAATATAGGCTGAAGGTGAGCAGGTCACAGAAGATGGTAAGGCTCGAGCTGTATTTTGCTTCCCTGTTTCCATACAACCTGTTAGTTATTCAGGGCGAGGAGAGCCCATCTGCGTGGAGGCTGGCACCGCCGAGCCCTGACCTGCTGCTTTGGGTACTGAAGGATCTGCAGCAGCATCACCTCTGTGACAATACCACTGGTTCTGGTGCGTGGTCCAAAGCTGCTCTGCAGCCAGCAGGAGACTTTCCACTTTAACAGGCTTTGGATTGGCGCCTGGCTGAGCTGGCATTTACATTAGCTGTTTAAATAAATCCCAGAAGGAAGGGGTCACTTGGTGGGGAAGAAAGAAGAAGAAAAGGGAGATGCATTTTCCTTTCCTAATGGAAACAGTTTCTTCCATTTGGTAAGAGCTGCTAGGCATGAGGGCTCTCTCAAAGCTTTCATCCTGGTTTTGTGTTGGTTTAGGTGCTCGTCAGTTTTTAATCAAGAGTGCTGGGCTGAAGTGAACCCTGTACAACAGGAATGCATGGTTAATGGGTTCTGGGGAGAAAATACTTTCCCCTGCAGGAGCAAATGCTGTTAGAAATGCATCGCACTTCTTCCTCATCGCTTAGGCCTTATGAATTGAGCTTCCTGCCTTATGCATGTCCTTCTTGGTTTCTTCCTCTCCACCAGAGGAAAGTCTATTGTGTCTGGCTGTATCCTCCCAGCTGTTGAAATGTAGCACTTGATCATGTTTCTCTTCGGTCTGATTTGAAAGTTAGGCTTTGATGCCGAGTGGAGCAGAGGGAAGTTTATTTGAGTAACCTTGGATAGTGTGGTGCTCTGAGACTGCACAGTCGTGTCTCATGGCTTCTTGAGCTCTCCCCTGAGGCAGGCAAGCTGATGTGCAGCGGGAACACTTTCAAGAGCGGTCCTCTTCTGCTAATTCATTTTCCCCTGGGCTCGCCAGTGTTTACATACCTTCAGCTCCATGACTGGCCTTGAGTCTGCAACTTGTGTTTCTTATTTTTCAAAATGCCTTCTAAGCAGCTTTCCACTTTTTCTGTGTCCTTTTGTTCCATCTCTGTGAGCAGAAGTTTCAGAGGTTTCTCCGTTTTGATCACTCCTTTCTGGACCAGTTTTCCCTTCCCTCTTGTCGTTAGCCCCTGTGCATGCTAGTCTGCACAGTGGGAAGCTGTGAACAGATGGTTTCTCTTGGTGATGAAGGCCCGTTTCACCCAATGTGGATGGCAGCCAGACCTTTTGAGGAATTTGGAGCAAGACAATGTGTCTTCTCTGCTCACGTGCGCTGGCCAAATGCAATTCCAGCATATGCTGAGGGATGCATCCAGCTAGTGTCACCTTGACCCTGGCCTCGACATCACAGGGGGCAGAGGCGCTGCCGTCCCAGTAGACTGTGCTCCTCTGCCCTTGCCAAGGCAATCCTTGAGAGAGAAAAGTTAATGGAGCTGGTGTCCTGGAAAAGTGCAGATGGGGGCTGCTGTGGCCTGTTCCCCTGCCCTGCCTGGGGCTGGGCGGCTGCTGGAGCCCTCCTGGGGCAGAGGGACCAGCCACAGGCATGGCCCAGCTTTGGTCTAGAGCAGCTGTTAGAGCTGCTTGCTGTTCCTTTGCTTCAGGGCTCCCCTACAACATGTGTGCGAACAAGAGCATAAGCTGTGCCCTGCTGCCTCTGGTGAAGAGCCCAGCCAGCTGTCTCCATCTTCTGCCTCCAGCAGTGGCAATAGGAGGTTCCATGCAGAGAAATCGGGAGGGGATTTCCTCCTCTCCCACCCCTGTGGCCCAGCTCTGCTGGTAACAGGAAAAGCAGCCTGAAAGATTGTTTTGACCCTTATAGGCATGCTCTGTAAGGAGGAGGATAATGGGAAGTGACCGCTGAGCCCTTCAGATCCATCACCATGATAAGCATCGGTCAACAACTTGCCCTTTTTCTGCTCTGCGTGTGAAAGGGAGAGGGGCTCTGTCCATGTGCGGGGGAAGCGTTCACCTCGTGCAAGTCCTGCAGCAAGCACCACTACGTAGCAACCTTGGCAGAGAAGCCAGAGGTGAAGGGCTTTCTTTCCATCTTCCCTGGGAAGAGACACCTGGACTCATGCGTCTGTAGAGCAAACTGCTTTCCTGTGTATTAGGGAAATCACGGGTCTATTGAGCCTTTATTTTTCATAGGTTGTGGATACACTTTTCTTCTGTTGGAAACAGAAACTTGGGTTTAAAACAAAGTTAATCAAAACTGCAGCTTTCTCTACCAGGGTGGCCTCAGCCCCCTGTCAGTCTTAGTTACTGCCATGTAAATATCTCAAAGCTAATGGACTTGCTTCAGATACTTAAGTAAGAGTGCTGTCAGTAAAAGCTTGGGAACAAGCCAGTGAACTCTTCCCTGGAATTTTGGGTAACTTTGGTTCATGTAACTCAAGATGCAAGGAGCCACATTTCTGCAGGGATGGACGACGGCAAAAACTGACTTACACTAAAGCCAGCTAAGGCTCTGGTCCAGGAGATTGTGGTCAGCAAGAGGTAATCCCTTAAAGCCTCTTCACTGGGTGGAGAGGTATTGACCTGCAACAGGACAGCCCCTTTCTTGCCAGGAGAAGCCCTCTGTCTAGTATTTTCTCATGTGGTTTCATAGCCTCTTCCTGGCTCTTTCTGCTGGCTGTCACGGTGACACGCAACGTGAGAAAGATGGATAAATAGTGTGAATACCACACAGGCGGTGAGCTTCCTGAGTGACAGCTCTGGAGAAAGGACACCACAGAACCTACTCAGAAAATAAAATCAGAATAAGAATAACAGCCAATTTAGCTATATTAATACTTCCTTTGATTTTGGAAATAGTGTTGGTGAAGGACAGAGTACCACAGGAGACACTGAGCTACTGCTGTTGCTGTTGCTACAGAACCTCGCAAAAGGATCATCTGTAGATTTTGATCTCGTATCAGTCATGAGTGAAAAATGGCTTTTTTGGAACACTGAATGGATTTTCTTCAGTCTGACAAGCCACTCCTGTGGCTGACATTTGAACAGGTTCTCTAAAGTTTACTACTTTTTTATTTAAAAAAAAAAAAAAGAAAAAGGAAGCAATTCCTACAAGTGTTAGTGTGAGTGTGCCTTCTGAGGCACTAAGTGGAAATGCTCTGAAACCTGCACGTATTGTAAAGGAATGTGGGGAGCTCTGCTGCCGTGTGAACAGATGTGAGGACTCTGGAGCTCCATCCTGGAGAGGTGGATCGGGGTGCCTGGGGATTTGTGATGAAGGGAAGAGGAAAACTCTTCACTTAATTTAAATTGTATTTAAGGGTTTGCTTTCTTAGCTGATAGATTGCTGAGCACATCCAGTTTTTTTGATTGTGTGTTTAACCCCTTCTGGTCCTTAGAACTAGTGACTGAACTAACTCACTCCTCTCACCTGTTTTCTTTCTTGTTGCAACCCAGCAAGAACAGTTTTGTGTGGTTTTTAAATACTGAAACTTCACCTGGCTTCTGGCTACGTTTGGGAGAGACCTTGGACAGACTCCATAGAGACCCAACACAGTATGCTTGTCAAATACTGCTATTCCAGATAATAAAGTGAGGGGGAGGGATTAAACTTCCTAGTGGATCCAAAGGAAATCCACATGCCACTATGCTGTGGTAGTTCTTCTGCATGGGTGCAGAAGGGTTGCGTTTCCAGGTCACTGGTCCTGGTAAAAGCCTAATGAGGGACTGCTGGCTGCAGTGTTTAAGCCAGGAGGATTTATGCCCAGTGGTGTTGGCAAAGCGCAGGGGAGACCCAGGGAGTTTGGCTGGTACCCAGAACTGAGCTCGAGCGCTTATCACTAGCACTAACAGGAAGATGACTGCTGCTGGGACAACTTCCATGGAGCATTTGCTGCTGGCAGGGCAGCCTAGCAGGAAGGCTGTTTTCTGGGAGATTAGATAACTGACTGACACTCCATCCCTGCGCTGCCTTCAGTGGGATAGGATATGCAACGTGAAGTATTGAAGGCAGAGTGGCAAAACTCTTGAAGCTATCTGGTTTTCAGATGGAGACCGAGGTGTACTCCTTACATTAAAGAGGACACCAACCCTCTTGGCCCTGTAGGTTTGCCTCCCTTTTTTGCTCTTATGTCATGGTAGAACTGACTGAAGATGCTTATCTCGTGTGCTTTGTGTGTCACATTGGAACAGTCTCCTCTGATCTAGAAAAAAACAGGAATGTTTTGTCTTAAGGGTGCTTAAGAGTTGTGCTGGTGACAAAAACCCCAGGTTGCTCAAACTCTTTGAATTCAGCCACCTCCTGTGCAGCATGTGCATGGCTGAGAGTTAATGGCGATATAAACCAGGGTGGTGTACATCTTCCCTATTTTCATTATGCCTTTGGGCTGCTCTTTCCAAAGCTGTGCACCCAGTGCTTGAGAGGGGCTCAAAGCATGCCCAGGTCAGATCATTTAATTCTGCTTCTCCGGCTGGAGAGTTTTCCCCAATCCTGGTCCCCTAGTATTTCTTTTCCCCCATGGTGGAGAGCATGCAGAACTGTGGCTGCGCCTGAACTCAGAGCTGCGCACACGCAGCGTGGGCACGTGTAACTGCTGTTTCCTTTGATTATTCAAGACTGAGCTGTGTGCGCGCATGTAAATCCGAATGACCTTTTTTCTTGTCACAGGTATAACGTGGGGCAAGGTGGTGTCTCTCTATGCTGTGGCAGCGGGGCTGGCGGTGGACTGCGTGCGGCATGCGCAGCCAGCCATGGTTCACACCATCGTAGACTGCCTGGGAGAGTTTGTCCGCAAGACCTTGGTGACATGGCTGAAGAGGAGAGGAGGCTGGGTAAGAGATGATATCTGATCACGCTTGCTTCCGCACACGCAGACCAGAAAATATCCCGCTTAATGAAAGTGAGAGTGCCCCCACTGCAGCTTTATGCAGAAAAACGTTGAATGAGATTCTCTTCCACAGCCACTGTCCTACTTACACCTGTGCTAGACTCCATATAGCTCTGTTACTGCCTTGTGGTCCCATCCTCGACAACATCAGCTATTCTGGTCCTCAGCTTCAAGCGTATCTGAGCCAGACTAATTCAATCCTGGCCCACCAGAGCCTCTTCTGTTCCTGACCTGAACATCTCTGGAGCTGCCAGCCAGTCATAGCAGGAGACTGTAAATAGGGGTCATTCTCTTGGGCAGCTGTTTTCTAGAAACTGAAAAAAATGAGGCCTGCTAACTTAATTCCCCTTTCACCCGCCCCACAGTTCCCCAAGTCAAAGCTTAGTATATTAACGTGACTTGCCACCGTAAGGACTTTTAGAGGGATATTAAAACCTGGTAGTTTGTGCCATTCCCTGACCTGACCCTTGTGATGCTCCATGAATAACTTCTGATGTAGCTCAAATTGGAGGGCACTTAGGCTTTGAAGGGCACTCACAACACCCATCGCCAGTGGGAGGGCTCGTGGCTCTGTCACTGGCCGGCTCTGAGACTGTGGGTAAGGGATGGTGCTGCTCTGCGTTGGAGTGAGGCTCCATATCATATGGCTTTAAGCATCTGATTTCTTTGGTTCTCTCTATACGCAACGGGAAATACAATGCTCCTGTGGAGGATGGTTTACAGTAAGAGCTTTACTTTAGTGCTGTGGAATAACCAGACACCTTTCTAGTGACGTCCTCAGGAGACCGAGATGACCGGTTGGCTGTGTTAGCAGTTGGCAGCTGGGTGATGTACACGTGTAGCAGGGTCTCTGTGCCTTTCTGGCACGGATACAGACACTCCTTGGAGCAATAGAGCCAAAAGCAGTTTGGTGTGCTGCCTGGCAGAGGCTGCCTGGAGCTAAATATTGCCATATGACACCACTGAGCTCATGGGACATCTTGTTCCCCAGGCATGCACTCTTTCCAGACTGAGCCCCGGCGGCAAATTCCCTCCTTTCCGAGAGGCGGAATTTGTTCCTGAGCTGTCAGGAAACGGTCAGGCTCCCCACCCTGCACAGACCTGGAGAGAAGGGGATGTCTTTTTCCAAACTGAACATTGCTCCTCTGGGCTGAGACTCCCCAAGTGTGCCTGTAGCTGATTCAGTCACCTAGCTTCTCCAGGAGTGAGGGCACCTTTTTGATGTAGGGCAACTGGAAAAGTAGCGTAGTTCTGATTTTTGGATCCGTTGCGTTTACTAAGTGTCATTGCCACCTTAAATCATCTCTGCTCTCTCTAAAACTGTGTGACCTTGAGGCCAACTGAGTCAGGGAACTGTTTGGTTGGGCTGAAAAGTAACCTTTGATTTGAATGCCCTGATCTGTTTCATTTTGCATCTGCACAAATAATTGTGCCGAGGTAGGTGAAGAGGATATGCTGGGAAAGTGACTGATTGAGTAGCACTGCTTCTGCCTGTGAAAATCCCTGCCTCAGTATGATTTGAGGCTTACTTTAACTGTGTACCTGTAGAACTGGTTAAAATGTATTCTCTGAAACAATTTTTCCTTTGGAAAAAAATCCAGTTTCATTAAAATTGAAATTTGCATAGGAATGTGTTTTCTCCCAGTTGCCAACTAATACTTTATTTTGGTAAAACATGCATGTTCTGATAAGTTAGCATCTTGTTTTAATTTTTGTGTTATATTATTAGAGTTCAAAACAGGGTGTTTTGATAGTTCCAAATGGATATTTTTGGAAAGTTTGTGGCATAGCAAACAAGCTGCAAAACCCATCCCCAGACCAGAAGTGGTTCTTTGCAGCTGAGGAGATAAGTCCTGTCCACTGCTAGCTCCTTCTGCCGATCATCCCTCTTTAATAGAAATGCACTGGCCATCCAAAGTTGCTGAACCTACGCTGCTTGCTCTTGGGATCTGGCCTTAGGAAAGGGAAACCAATCTCACTGCCCCCGATCGAACGGAACGACTATAAAAGCTGCTGGGTTGTGCTGATTACAGCCTGTCTCCAGTACCCTTATCAGCAATTTTGGGCTGCAACAAGGAGATATTTTCCCTCTAGAAATGAGTGGTTCCTTCAGTCTGGGGAAAGGCTGCTAATCCTCTTGCCATCTTGTGCTGTGCTTCCCTGAATGCTCTTCCTCTTGATCTAGGCACTGCAGTGTGAAATTTCGCAGCCTTGTTCGCAAATGGGCCAGATGAAATAGCTCTGTAGTGGGGACCCTTTCATCTGCTGCCTGGCCTAGCTGGTTGTTAGTTTGTCTTGGCATGGAGTCCTTGTTTGCCCTGTGCACATGGCCCCCGTCTCTTATGCATCGGCTCAGGTTGAGGCTGCCAAGAGGAAACGCCGTTCTCCTGGCTGTTTCAGAAAAGCCATGTGGAGACCTTGGAAAAGCATTTGAAAGTCTCCACTCAGCAGTAGGTTCCCATACCGCTTCCACGGGGTGGAGGAAGACCCTACCTCCCCAAAGCCCAACCCAAAACAAACCTCTTAGGAGAAACAAGAAATGTTTAACCTTTTGAGGCATTCTCTCTCCCTGGGGAGAGTATGTAGCCTCAGTACTGGCTCTAGAATAGAGAGAATAGAATAGAAAGATTTTTTTTTTAATTATTTTTTTTTTAGCAGCTGTTACATGCATTTGCTACAAAGAAGAGCGTGCGACTTGAACTTGTTTGAATAATTAACAGGCAAAGATCAAACTGCCATTGCAACAGTTTGAGTGCCTCACAAAGACCTGTTTTATTAAGTAACTTTGAAATTTTCAATTGCAGTGCCTTATCAGGTATGCTTTATTTGGATAACAATAGCTAAGGCAATTGTTAAACAGCTGAGGAATTTCGTTTATCTAAGCAAGCACCATACAAATGTGTAAGTGCTTCTGACTGCAGCTCCTCTTGATTAGCTGCAGCGGAGTCATTGCCTTTGGTAGGGCATAGCACAGCTTTAAGGAGTTCACACGTTCTCATCTGGAAGTTAACCCTCTGCAGCTATAATCAGCCCGGTGTGCATAGTTGTGCCTGGTTCACATGAGGCACTAAAGCCCTTCAGAGCTTAGGTTTCTTATTGATTAGCTACCCTAACATCTGAATACATGTTCAGACAGGTACCTGCATGTCATGACTTCTCTTGACTAAAGAGACAGTGTGACACAACTGTGTTTTAAATACGACACCGTGCCAGTCCCTAAAATTGGACAGGCTGAATCAGTTCAGACTTTTTTCAAATGCAAATAGGATGAGTTTGCTAAGCCACCACTGAAAGCATTTACGCAGACCCATTTTACTCTCCTCCACAATACAGATAACGTAGCTATAACCACCGGTACTACATTGCAGCATCTTCTGTTATGTGCTGTCTTGGCTGCTTGCTACGTTTGCTGGTGCTTTTGTAGCTATCGGCAGCAGCATTTCCACACCTTGGTGTTCAGCCTCAGGAGCACCCCATGTGCTGATTCAGCTTCCTCCCGTCATCCTGTTTCTTCCCGTCCTTGCATGCCTGTTTTCATTCCTCCTGCAATCACTGCTTGTCAGTTGTTCATGGGCTCAGCGTCTCCTAATGCTCTCCGGAGAACAGCAGTGCGGGGTGATTCAGCATGCCAGCCTTTCAGACTTCCTTGTGAGGGAGGAACTGCTGGAACTGCGTGGGAGGCCGTTGAGGCTGCTGTAGATGGTCTTTGGTCTGTAGATGATGGTGGAGTCTGTTAGTGCGGCTCTACTCACCAGACACAGGGATTTGTCCCCCCAGACCCCCTTTTGTTTTCTTCTAATTATTACCAAGGTCGGTCAGGCAAGGCTCACCCATGTCTTGAACACAGCAAGTACTGGAAAAGATTATTGGAGTATTCAGCAGCTCTTGTGTCCCGTTTTACGGGAGGAGCATCTCAGGATTGAGAGACTGACTTCCCTCTGCTTGGTCAATGAGAGACTTGTGTCAGAAGGCAAACTTGGAAGACTGCCGAGCTAAGCCTGTAAAGAAAAAGCTTTTGGGGCTGATGAATATTTGCCCTGCTTGTGACCTGATTCTTGTTCACATCTGCCACCCAAAAGCCGTTTCTGAAAACCGCGTCAAGTTGATGTGCTAACGGTGCTGCCTCTGTTACAGAACTACAGTCCGTATCTCCTTGTGCTAGGCTGAAGTTTAACCACAAACTCAATTATATTGCTGGCAAAACTTTAATTTGTTTCCCCCACCACAAGATGCAATTTTCTATCTACCTCTGTGCTGTTCACTTTACCCTCCAGATATTTTCCACCTTCTCCTCCCAATGCCAGCTGAGATCCTGTCTTCATGAATTTGCTGGATTGTTGTTGTTTTTTACTCACTGTGGGCCAGCTTCTATTCTTGTTAATACTTGAAACCAGCTGCCCAAGTGATCTTTAAATCTGGCCCACGCGTCTGGGAGGCATCTCTGCCAGCATACATATTTCCACAAACAAAGCTTGCGTTGCTTTAGATTTAAATTGGGGGTTGGCTTGCTTGAATGAGTTCCAAATAAAACATTAAGGCAAGAGAAAAAGTGCAAGCAACTTGAGCCGATATTAAACAGGACAACCTCTGGGAAGCATCTTGCTGTACAGAAAAGGATGAGAATGCTGATATTGCCAAGGTTTCCTAGCTCTTTTGTAAAGGGGAAGAAAATTTCTTTTACTTAGCTATTCAAAATGGAAAATGCTTGACAGTCTTCCCGGAGCGTTTCTTTCCCCAGGGGTGGCTGAAAAGGGGGATACTTCACCTTGTTGATGCAGAATGAGGAAAGTGTATTTTGCAGAGCTCTTGAGCCTGACTTGGTACCTTGCAGCGTGTGGAAGTGTCAGAGCAAGCATTTGTGGCTGTTGACGGTGCGGCAAAGTGGTGCTGCAGCACTGGTGGCACGGTGCCGCGGGTTGTGGGGCCGGGAGAGTCTGCAGCGGTGGCTGCTGTGGTTCTGGGCATCTCTCTCTGACGATCTCTGTTCCCTCCTCATTAGGCAGACATCACAAAATGCGTGGTGAATACTGACCCCAGCCTTCGCTCCCACTGGCTCGTGGCCGCTGTGTGCAGCTTCGGTCACTTCCTCAAGGCTATCTTCTTCGTCCTGCTGCCTGAGAGATGAATCCCAGTTGCCAAATGCAGCCCCCGTACCCCAGCTCCTCCCCGGCTCCAGAAGCAGTGGTTAATGGCAATCTCTGAAGAGGAGGAAGAGAAGAACGGGGACAAACAAAAGGCTTGTTCTCCTCTGCCTTCAGCTGGGAGCAGATGATCAACCACAGTCTCCTTTCTGCAGCCACAGGAGCCTCTCTCACTGCTAATCCTTGCAAGAGTCTTGTTTCCCCGGGTGACTTGTGTGTGTGGCCTGGACATTGCCAGTCCCTGGGCACGCCGACTGCAGCTCTGTGCAGCGTAGACTGTCAGACATCTATCCCTTACGGCTGTGTTGCATGCTTATGCTAGTGCCAGGCAGAGGGGAGGAGGAAGGGGATATTATTTGAAATGGGATAGAAAACAGGAGAGAGGGAGAATCCCTCCTTCGCTCCATGTGATTCCCCTTTCAGTCCTCAGACTCGCCTTGCGTCAGTTCTTGTTGTTACATTTGTTCTTAAACTCCATCTCCTCCTTTATACCTAACCCTGACTTGCTGGGCTCTGCCCCCAGCACAGCACGGTGGAGGGGATAACGCAGCTGTGGGTTTTTAACGTGATAAAACCAAAAATTGTCAGATGCGTCTCCCCGACTTATCTTGGAAATCAGACTGAGCGGCTGTGTGAGGAGCAGGACTAGAGGGCAGTTGCATGGGATGCAGTTTGCAAGTGTATTTTGTTGATCCCTCTTATTGCGCTCACACGCCGTTTCAAACAGGAGAGCGAGGGGCAACGCCTTCAAGTAACAATTCGGGATTGAATTTCATAACGAAGAAAAATGTTTTCTCCACTGAGATTTCGTCAGAGCTAAGCGTGTAAGTGGGAAAGGCTGGGGGGCATGGGCAGGAATTATTAGGGAAACAGTAAGTGAACTGTCTCGTGTTGTGAAGGGGGAAAGCTGTGTCAAAAGTAGCTGATCTATATTTCTCCTTTAATGTCTTTGGAAGTACAACTCGCAGTCGTCTTTGTGGCAAACAATAAAAGAAAATAGGTGGTGTTTCACTATTGCAAAGGGTATTGTGTTTGTTTCCAGAGTTAAAAATTCCAAAAAAGGCCAGAACAGTGCAGAGACAAACACTCAGGCCATGCTAAAAATACTTCAGCTTTTCCCCTGGTAGAACATGTTAACGTGTTAAAACTACAACTCGCCCGGTTCATGCTAGGAATTTAACCCATGTTGTTACCGTGTCAGAAATGTGCTGTCTTCACCGACAGAAGCGGGGCCTCGCTGCTGTCGGCAGGGGAAGGCTGTGGAGCCTCTTCTCTGCCAAAGCCTCACAGGAGACACCCTGCTTGGTGCCTCGCTCCCAAGCGCGTGGTGTCGCGGAAAAGCACTCTTCTGGATTAAGGAGTTTTTGCTGGGTTTTGTTGGGTTTTTTTTCCCGATTTCCCTCCCACACCCTGTGTTTAGCGGAGCTGTACTGTTTCCATCCAGAAGTTACAAATGGGTTTGAGAACAAAGCAAAGCCTTTACGTTTCGCTTGTATCTGTGCGACAGGTTTCTGCTAGCAGTTAGGAGTGCTGTGCTCTGACCAACAGAGCCACTGGCAGAGGATACGTGGGTGGTTAAACCCTGGCGTGGTCCTGCTTTGGACTGGTCTAGCCTTTGGCACTTCACTTAGTCTCGACATACGGGTACCGGCCCCAGCGTTACCCGTGGTACTACACCCAGTGAAGGGTGCTTTACCAGCTCAGCTTACTAGTACTTTTTCAGTAGCAAAGTAATTCTTGCGGAGCAAAATCCTTAAAAGACAACCTCCCCCTGTCCCCAGTCCCCCAAAAAAAGCCTCCCATTCCGTATCGAAGCTGTGTGCTGCCCTTGACAGTGCCTAGGAAGACTTTGACTACACCATTAAAAGTTGGGGGGGAGTTGTACTGACAAAGTTCCCAGTGTGGATGCAGCTGAAGGTGCTCTGAGGTTGGTGTATTTTTGTGTGTGTAAAGCTTGTAGCAGTTGCCCAAATAAAACCAAATTGCTAAAAGAATTTTTTTTTTTTTTTTTCCTTCCTGAGATAATTATATCAACATTAGGGGTTTTGCTGGCACCTCTCCCACTTGGGATTTTCTTCCTTAGATTCCTAACAGATCTGGCTATGGAAACTTAGACCAGGTGTAGCGTACGTGGTGAACCAAACTAATCACACTCTGAGTAACACAGAGGATCCCCTCTGATCCGTAATAGATGCGGTAAAAGCCCTATAGCTCATTGCAGGGGGATGCAGCTTTGTTTTCTTAAAGGAGCTTATGAAAAAGTAGACTTTGGATTTCTGGAAATACTCTGGTTGTGTGCAGACTTTGACTTGCACAGTTTTGCAGCTCATAAAGTCCAGCGTGCCTTATCATGCCTCGTGTTTTACGAAGTGTGTGTGAGTTAATGGAGCTAGCACAGCCGAACACTGGGACTGTCAAGACCCTTCTCAATTTAGATGCTGTTTTGAAATGTAATACTTAAGGCTGTGACTGTTTCTTCAGTAAACAAGTGATATCAGAGGGACTATTAAGGAACAAAAAGAGTTAAATGCACTAATTAAGTGGGTTTCACAAAAAGATAATGATAAGCCAAATAAAGCAGCATTGCTGGAAAGGAATGTGTGTGGGTGGGAAGGGGGTTACACAGGCAGGCAGACAAAGACTCAGTCTGGAAACTGCTGATAATGAAGAGGTGGTGGAGCTCCCCACAAACAGGTTTCAGACTCCTCTGGCTTTTGTCTTTCTTGTTGCATTTGCCAGTCCCTTCAGGGTACGTTCCGGAGCTGAACGGTGTGCTGCTCCTCTTGCACTTAGTGTTAAACCGGGATGATACTTTTACCCTTCTCACTCCTGCAATAACCACATTGGCACCAGTCTTGCTACCAAAATAAACAGCAAACAGCATTGTGCGCACCGCTGTGCATTTGGCAAGCAGCGGTCTCGAGCCTGGTTCAGCCAAGTATTTACGTTGCATTCAGTTTTAGTTACAATATTTAGGCATTTCAGAGTATTTCCAGAGGTCCTTTCCAATCTCCACAGTTCTGTGGCTCTGTGATTTTTCTTTTCCCTCTTCTCTTTTGGCCAATCGTACCTGATGGGAGACATCAGGGTTGGTTGTTTATCACCCTAATAAACATTTTCCTTTTGTATGATTGGTGACGGTCCTAGGAGTGTGTCTAATTTATTTAGCTGTTAAAGAAAACCAAGAATGTAAGTACCAAGGTTAGTACTATTATGCTGCTTCATACTGAAAGCCTGGCTGTTTTTCCTCTTCCAGCATCAAAAAATGAAAACCCCCAAACTAGCCATTTCACATTTCTTTTTCCCCCAGTGTTTCCAATTATCTGCCTGAGAAAACTGCTTGTAGTGAAAGTTGCCTTCCTGTTTTTTAAACTGTTTTGCCCACATGGAATGTTCTAAGTGAGACTTACCTATGCACAAACTGTCTTGGGGGGCTGCTGCCTGTCCCCAGTCACCTTTCAGTCCGCTGCCCAATTCCATCCCCTTTTGCTAAAAAGCAGCATCACCACAGGGGCAGTCCCGGTCCTTTTAGCACCGGGAAACGTGGCTGCTCTTCACCCCATTCGGCAGCAGTCGCTCAGCACACGTAAAATCCAGCCAAGCTTTTGTTGCCTGCTGCCTTGCTGTCGCAGCAGGACAGGCTGGGGGCAGAGGGGGAAGGTGAGGCTGTTGCAGCGGGGGCCGGGTGGAGGAATGGGAGATGTCTAGGGAGCAGTGGGAGGAGGGAGAAAGGGTTGGAAATGGCATCTTAAATATTTTAGTGGATGTGGAGTATTTTGCAGATGAGAGTGGCCTGTGCGTTATTACAACGGGGAATGTCAAGGTCAGAAAGTTGAGCCTGCAGGAACCTGAGCTTCAGCGCTCCTTTGTTCACAGAGAACTCGCTCCAGTCAGGATTACCCCACACCCCCCAGCGCCGTCTTCATTCTCGGTTTCTTTGTAATAGACCTACATTCAGTCAATGGAAATATTTGCTTTATCAAAAAGGTAGGGAGCAGAAAAGCCGTGTCAGCTCGGGTATTTCAATAACGACATTTGAGCAATGCTTATCGTGTCCTAGACCTGACATTGCTTCAACCACAGCCTTACTTATACCTCTCCCTTGTCAGACACTGGCAGTACGTTCACCTCCTTCAGAGCAACTAGAGAAACCGAAGTGGTGTCAGTCTTGCAGCAGGTGTCACTTGTGTTCCTGCACTGCCTTTTCTCCTGTAAATGGAAAGAAAACAATCTGTGAAGCCCTTCATTTATCGGACTTGCATTTGTATCATATACTGAAGTACAGAACAATAGCGTCAGGGAGCAACACTGAGGTTTCCTGGAAAATTGCAATACCAAACTTCCTCATTTTCAAACTTGTTATTTAGACCCTGAGAAAAAGCTCTGCCTATTTTTTTTTTTTATTCTCCTTTTAACGTGCAAAGTCTGCAAGCGGGTTTTTTTGTGCACAGTTAAACGGAATATGAAGCAGGTTTCAAGCCCCTTAGACTGCTTTCTGAAAAGATCAGGCCCCTAAGGCATTCCGACTGCTTTGCCAAAAGCCTTCTTGATGTGGCTCTCATCATCGTGCAGCTCCTTGAATTTCTTTACTGTTATTATTTTTTTAAATCTAGTATTTATAATTTTATAGGCATAAATTTGCCACAGATTAATTATTCTCTTAGGCCAATGTGAAAACACTGCATGCTACTAAATTAAAGAGAAGAAAACAGGAATTTAATGTACTGCTGGCAGAGTATATAAATTTCTTCTATGCAAGTGGTTTGACAGTTGGAGTTTAAATACTCCCTCAGAAAAGCCTGTAACCTCTTTAATTCTAAACATTTTGACCCTCTGGGATTACGAGCCCCTCGCACAGCTAAACAGAGTGATCCTTGGCTGAACTTTACACCGTCACCCAGGACCTGGAAGTGCATTGCACGTTCAAGCAGAGTCTGTGGGAAATAGCGTGCTCCTGGGTCAATCGCACGACATGTGGTCCGTGTCCAGGCAAGGTCAGATGAAAAAAAAGCTTCCCCTCTCACAAGGAAAAAAAAAAAAAAAGTGTTGGGAGGGGAATTTCCAGCTTCCTTACAAGCATATTTCAGCGTTTGAGCTCAGAAGAAACTTCATCTCTTTTCTCTGCCCGTAGACGAGCAGACAGCACTAGAGCTTGTCTTCTCCATCACTGCAGGAAGACTTGATGATACAGCTCTAGTTATGTCAAACGCTGAATTGTGAAGCTAAGCTTAGAAAAAAAGCACTGAAGAGATCAATCCCCTGTTGTTTAAAATTTATAATTCTGGCCATATCTCATGACCTTCACTCATACTTTTGTTAAGCTCCGCGTCTAAGCAAGATAAGGTGTGTGTTTTACCTCCGGAACGCCCCATGACTCGTGCTGGGCTTCAGTCAACTGAAGGGCAACTTGTTTGGACTTTGGAGGACTATGGGCAGTACCGAGCACCTTCATCGTTACTAATCCAATGGGAGCCGAAAGGACTGGCCCCTTGGCAGGATGAGGCCCCGCAATAGCTCTCCCTGCCCCGCAGCACAAGGTACTCCCTCGCAGTATCTCGCCTGACTTCCACGAGGCAGCAGCTGGAGTTCCTGCCGCCGGTCCCTGCAATGCAGAGCGTTCTCCCGATGCTGTGTGACACTGCCCAGGTAACATAAAGCCACCCGAAGGTTGAACTCGAAGCCCTCTCAGCATCAGGGTGTCACCTTTTTGCTCCTAACGTGGAGGCGTGAGTCAGCAGCTGCAGAGTGGCTGCCACGGGGACTGTTTGTTCCTGTTTCCCACCAGAATTGAACATGGATTTTCTGGTACTCTAAAAAGGGGATTAAAAAAAAAAAAACAAACCAAGCCTTTTTGTTTTTATCTCCTTGGCACTTCAAAAGAAAAATTAAATCACTGGTAAGCTGCTAGAACATACTTTGCTCTCAGTTCCTCAGCCAGGAGATGGCCAGACTGTCCTTAAGCCTGGCAAGCTTCTGCTGGCAAAAATCCCTTGCTTGTGCTGTCAGTTTTTCCCTCTCAACGCTTTAAGTGTAGGTTTTCTGCCAGAGCTCCTGGGGAAAGGTGTCCGACCCCCATGGCCAAGTGACCCAGCAGGTTGTTTCTTCTCCCAGAGAAGGCAACCCTCTCCAAAATGTCTGGTGCTACAGCAGGGTTGGGTGCTATCCTGAAGAGCATCGTACCCACAGCCATGGCCCCGTTGGCCTACTTTCCCTTTTATTAGGGCTGACAGCACGAATTTATACCGGCTGGAAGAGGAGAAAGCAGACTGGCATTTGAAAGGGTGCAAACGACCCCCGAAGTGTTGTGTTGTCTTCAGAGCCTCTCCTGCCTGCTGGAAGGGTTTGGGTGCATGCTGCTGTTTCTCGTCGGCGCTCAGCAGGCTGGTGCACGCTGCGAGCCTGTGATTTGTGGCTAATGGTAGATTCACTCGGGGCTGGGAAAAGATGCTTTGAATGTCCGTGCCCTTGGGTCTTATGGCTGAACTGGAGAAGGAAAACAGCACTACTAAAAATATTTACACGTTCAATCTAACATTTTGTCTCTCAGAGAGAGCAATGGATTCACAAAGTGAAGCCAAGGCTGTATATTATTACAAGCAATAAACCTACTGGAGTCTGTAACTAGCTAGATCTAAATTATGAGACATCCTCCCCAAACCCTGCAGCACATCAGTGGGAAGACTGGAAAAACTGCACAGCAGCTTTGCTTAAATTTAAACAGTTTAATTAAAAAAAAAAGAAAAATTAGTAGAGTGCCCTGTGTTATTTTGACATTGCGTGCACAGACTTGGGGTTTTCTGTGGGGGTGATGACTGGCTGGGGTGAGGAAGCCGCGTGGGGTAGCTGAGCGGGACGTCTCTGTTAAGCACATTAATTTCTGCCACAGTGAGCTGCTGTGAAATAGTTACATCTGATGCCGCGACGGCCGTGTAAGAGGAGGAGAAAGTCACGGTAATATTGCTGCTGCAGGCAGCGGGCAGCGTCCAAGCTGGACGGGACAGCCTGGCCTCCAAAGGGCCCGGCTCAGGGCTGGCTGGAGGCTCAGGGGGATGCTCCGTGCTAGGTGACGTTTTCAAGGCAGCCTTCAAAACCAGCCAGGCTCTCCGCAAGCTGCCAGGCTGCGCCGGGGCACGGCGTTGTGGTGAGAGCGCCTGGCAAGAGTGGGCTTGAGCCTCAGGTTGTGTCTGCAGCCAGGCGGGGATTCAGCCCCCAGGCAGGAGGGAAGACGCTGCCGTCCATCGAGAGGGACTAACGGGCGAGGTGGTCCCCATCCCTCCACGCGGGCGGGCTGCCAGGCTGTGCCGCGCAAGGACTCGGGGTGGCGCGAGCTTGCCCTCTCGGGTTGGGAAACGTTGAACTCGTGTGAGTGAATGCTCAAGTCTGGTTTCTAACAATTTCCAAAGCGGAGGAGAGCTGGGCTGGGTTCACAGCGTTCCGTCCTGAGCTTAGCGCACGTGCTCAGCCTGCCCTCAGCCTGCCGTCAGGGCTGGCAGAAAGGCTGCCCTGCCCCTTTTAGGCTTCAGCTCTGCTGTCAGAACTGGAGCATGTAACCGTCGGGTGGTGGGTGAGGACACGGCCGCTGTGGTGAGAAGGCAGCTTGGCACCCACCGCAGCGCTTTGGCCCTTCGGATCGTTGCCCTGTGTCGTGCCAAGGGGCTGTTTGTATTTGCTGCCTCCCGGGGCAAACACAGCTCCGGGGCTGAGCAGAAACAAAGTCTTGGGGACACCAGGAGCCTGAACTGACAACGTGCTGGGATTAATTTGCAGTGACTTAAGTTAGCTCATTTAGGAGTTCATAAAATGTAAAGCACTGAAGGAAAGGAAAAGGAAAAGCTGTAGGGAGAGCAGTGTGGTCCAGGAGCGTCCCATGGATTCACAATGTACTTTCCAAAAACCAGTTATCTTGTGAAGAGAGCTGCTTACTAAGAAGCATTTGGTGACTGCATATATTTATGTCTGCAGACATAAAAATTTCAATCAGCCCCTCTTCTGAAGGGAAGAAGAGCAGCTGAGAAAACATTTGCCCTTTTTCAAAGAGCTTTATTTACATTGGGATCAGAGTGATCCAGCATGGAGGCACCAGCCGGGGCTGGAGGCAACGCTGCACTTCCCTTGAAGATGGGGTGGAGGATTATATCAAAAGTGGAATTTAATCCTGCTATCTTTCACTGAAAAGATTTAGCAAAGTGCCTCCAATTTACTTCAGCAACTTCTCCAAGGACAGTGATGTCCTCAGGCTTTCAAGGAGTGAAATACTGGGTGGCTTGTCTCGAGGAAGCATTTTGGGAAGTAGCCGTGGTCAGCTGGAGAACAGGAGGAGTCTGCCCGTGCTTGCCATCTTTTCCCCAGTCTCCCCCAGTTGCGGCTGGCCTCCGGCTCGTGGCTCAGCGGGGCTGCGCTGTGCCAGCCCGCGCCGGAGCCGCCGGGGCTGCCGGGGGGGCTGCGGGGGCAGCAGCAGGAGGAGCAGGACTGCACGCAGATGCTGGTTTCTGCAGCGTTTCCTGGCTTTTTTAGTGACTAGCACTGAACTAGCTACACAGGAAAAGGCAGGTTAAAAAGGACACAAAGTGCACTTGCCTTAAGCTCTCATGCTGAAACCATTTCACGGTGCCGTGGTTTCTGCACCGCCTGCCCTGACCCGTTACCCCTGGCAGTGCTGAGCTGCTCCATCCCATGAAGGAAAACCAACCAGCGAAGGAAGAACGGGGCACTAAGGGAGCGAACAGGATGATTTAAGGTCCTACAACTGACGTTGTACAAAAGACCCTCGAAGGGACCAAACAGGACAGCATCGCTGGCCTCTGCCTTTGCAGGTGGATGGTCCCCAGGCTGATCCCGTCTTCAGGGGGAGGCTCTTCCCGTGGGCTCAGCGCTCCGGGTGCCGGCTTCGGGCCGGGCAGGGGCTCCCGGGCAGCATCGGTGCTACGGGCGGGTGGGCAGCGCGCCTGAGCCGCCGCGGTGGCTGGCTGCCGCGTGGATGCCAACGGGGGACAACAGCCTCTGAGCACGAGCCGGTTGCTTTCTGTCTCCCCCACCTTATCTGACTTAAAGTTTAACTTACAGAACACAAGGCTGGCTTTAAGCGCTTGGGAAAAAATTATGAATACCCACGCCAGGCTCTCGGTGCCAGGCTGCATGGGTCCGTCTGGCTTTGCACGTCCCTTGGGCAGCTGGGAGCCTCCGACCGAGGGGTTGGACCAGGCACGGGGCAAAGCTGCTCAGAGGAGAACGAGAAGATGCTGTCACTCGCGGGTGGCACTGGGAGACAACCAAAAGACAACTCAGCCAAAGCTGACCAAAAAAAAAAAATATTTCCCAGGAATTTCACAGCAACCGGGGAACAATTTCTAGCAGAGAAACTGTCCTTCCCCTACAGTTAAGCTGTGTGATGAAGAGTAGATGAAGCTGCGGCCGCAGTGAGTCAGTGGCAGGCACAGAGCTGCTGTGAGGAGTCAGGGTCCAGCACCGCCTTCGAGTGCAGGGGAGCATCACACAGGACACCGGTGGAGCAATCTCGTGCAACAGCAATAGCACAAAACAGCCTCTCAGATTAATCCTGTGTATAAACGTGTGTCGGCTCTTCCATGCCGATTTACCGTCCCTGCCCTCTACAGAAAGCCGTCTCCCCCGGGTGCTCTGAGGGAGCTGCTTGCTCCACCACGTGTGGCCACGCAGAGGAGGCGTGAGGCTCACGAGAAGGTGGGACGTGCTGCGGGGACCCGGCTGTGTTAAACCTCTGGGTGATGCTGAAAAACCAGCTCTTCTGTCCTCCTCCTGCCCCGCGCCACGCGCCGGGTTTGCTGAGCACCTTGGACTCGAAGGCAAGCGTAGGGCCCTCTGACGAGGGGTGGGTACTTCGGGTATAATCACCGGTGCTATTAAACCAACCGAATTGGTATTGGGTTTTGGATGGGATGACACCAAGCAGCCTCTCCCATGACAGGAGGGGCCGTTAATAACGTTGTACCCGGCTGACGGCTCCTGAGCGTGGACTTTGCTGGAGCGTGAGAGGCTGAGAGAGCAGAGCAGGGTTTAACCTGCCCCCTTAAAATTGGCAGGTTTAAGGGGGCAATGCCTGCCCCTGCCCTAAAAGCCTGGTGGGATAAAGAGCAGCAGCCTCTCCCGCGGAGACTGTGGGCAGCCTCCGATACGGCTTCCCGTGGCCGGAGCCAGGGAAGAGCCCGGCGCCGTGTCCCCGCAGACCTCTCACGCACGCCGCCGTCTCCCCACTGTTGCGCTGGGGGAGGCAGCAGCGTCGGCGCATGTCGGGGGAGCGCTCGGTCCCCAACAGAGGTGTATATAGATGGCACAGACAAATGGGATTTACAGCCGCCGGCTTCCTGGCCTTACTTTCCAGGAGCGTCAACAGTGCGCAGAAGACAGAAAAACAGCTCAAAAGAGTAGAAACATTTGAAAATGTGCCTGTTCTCCAGGCACTCCTGGGAGAACATAAACAGTGTGTTTGGAAAAAACCCTGACATCTTCCTCTCCTCCTTTAGTAACAGTTCAACCTGCTGAAAATACATTATTTGACTTAAAAAGCAGTCTGGGAACCTAAACATCACCCTCATCTGTGCAGCCCTGGCCTCTCCCAGCCAGTCCCAAAGCCCGCGGGCAGGAAGGCAGGCAGTTGTCTTACTTCGCCTCCCAGGTAGCAGCAGTGATGCTGAGTAGACCCACCCACAGCGAGATGGTCCATTTTCTTTTAAAATGTTTGTAATTAAGAGCTCTGGTTCCCTGGTGATGTGTGTCCTATAAAGCATTAAAAATAAAGCCATTAAATAAAGCAGGCACTGTCGCCGCTCTTGAAAAACAAAACAAACCGGCAAAAAACCCCACGCACCAGAAGGAAGCAGAGTTTGGGCTGCCTTTCCAGGCTTGGGACGCTGCTTCTGCAGATACAAACATTTATGGACGTGCATTTGTGAATGCCATTGAAGCCGCGGAGCAGAGTTATCCGCACAAACTCAAACCCTCAATTAAATCCGCTTTCCCAGCCAACGCGATGCTCGAGAAAGCAAAGCAGATGCAAGAACAGACTCGTGTTCTTGCGTGATGCCCCTCTAGCTTTTCTTCCTGCTTTTCTCTGCCACCGCTCGGCCAGCACAACCTCACGCCCAGCCGCTGGCGCTCCAGCTGTGCCCTCCAGCTGTGCCCTCCAGCTGTGCCCTCCAGCTGTGCCCTCCAGCCACCACACGGATGCTGGCAGTGGCATCACGGTGGCAGCCGGCTCTCCCGGCTCCGGCCCGGCAATAGACCTCTGCTTGCCGGGAGCAGCCGGGCTGTTGCAAGCCTCCATCCATAAGCACCATTACAGTAAGGAAAAGGGAATTCAAAAAATGACAGTCAGTATCCAGATACAGTCTGCCTTCAGTAGGTGCTGAATTGAAGAAATGTGTCCAGATCTGTTCGTCTGCCTGCTGCTCACTCTTCCTTAGTCTCCCTTAACTTTGCCTGGAAAATCGCCGTGGTGGGGCAGCATGGCCAGTCTGCGGGAGAGAAGAGCAGAGCTCTGGGGACCCTCCACCCATGACCCTTGCGGTGGGACACCCGGGCAGGCTACATGAAAACAGGCAGCTCGTGCTTCAAAGAAGCTTGATGTGACTCATCCCGGTGATTAGAGGAGCCAGGGAGAGGAATCCTGCGGGCAGATGTGCTCCTGCTGTGCGGGGTTGTGGAAGCCGCGGGAGGGCTGCTCCTGTGCCTTCCCCCTCCCTGGCTGCGTTTCAAGAGGAGAGAAGCCACCAGCCCCAAGACCTGGGGCAGCGACAGAGTCCAGCTGCCTCGAAGGCCCTTGGTGAAGCTCTGTGGCGCGATTCATTTACAACCAAGAGCGCAACCCCAGAGAAACCTTCTCCGCAGCAGTTTTATTCATAAACAAGACACAACGGTCATGGTTTTTTTAATTGGCTTCATTTGTAAAGAACCAAAACCCCATAATTAAAAAACATAGCTAATTTTATTGTCTTTGGCCCTAACCGGGCTAGAACGTTTCTCAACCCAGATGATGCAAAGGGAGTTTAGGACCCTCAATTCGAAATTAGCAGAGCTTTGAGCCTCAAGAAGCTGCTGATCTTATCAGACTGGCTCTGCCACCTCTTCTTCCCCAGACCTTTCTTCAGACGCACAGATGATTTGAGGCAAAGAAGCGTCTGCAAAGCCTCAAAACTGGCTTGGATGTGTCACCCCGAGCTGCTGTGGCATAAGAAGAAATAACAGGGATGGTCAGCACGGATCAGAGCCGGCAGCAAGGTGAGAGCTGCCAGCCCGGACCAGCCGCCACCAGTGGGACTAGGGCCAGGAGCAACATGTGAATGCTCTGGGAAGTCAACCAGCTGCCAAAGCTTTCAAAGGCTCGGGGACCTCTGCGTGAGGGGAGCGAGCAGGAGGGAAGCACAAGATAATCCCGCTGATCAACCATGGGAAACTGCAAGAAAAGTTTTGAGAATCTCTGAAATTTGGGAATTTTTTTTTTTAAGGTCTGCCAGAGTTTTTCAGTACTGGCTGTGATTGCCTTTGAAGGCCAGATCCAAAGTCCACTAAAAAGCTAAACAAAATTAAAAAATCCATGCCAAACAATAAAAAATGAAATACATGCCCATAAAAGTGTGACTACATTCCTATAGCTATGAGATCAGACCAGGAGTCGGAGCTTGCTCTTGGACTTGTGCAGCTCCCATACAGGAAAGCAATCTGCAGGGAATTTTGCTGTTTTCATTTTTCCAGGGACACAATTTATTCAAAAAAATACAACAATAACCCTAAAAAGTTGTTTATAAAGTGGAAGGACTTGTTTGCAGAGCAGAAGTGGAAGGGCCTAGAGACAGCTGGGGCTCCAATGGAGGAGAGCAACGCCCGACCCAGGGAAGTCCGGGTCTCCTGCCCACAGAGCAGCTGAACCCCCCGGCAGACGGGCAGGCGAGCATGAGGGTGTCCCATGGGAGAGCTGCTGCGGGACTCCCCCCCCTCCCTCAGCTNTCAATGGGCCATTAACGCTCCTTTCATACCAAACCCAAACCCAGCCCAGCCCAGCCCCAAGCTATGGGGAGGAAAGTTAACCCCGTCCCAGCCGGAACCAGGACAGAGTCCTTGCAGAAGACCAGCACTGACCAATGCGCTCGGCTGGGTGTGAGGGTATTGGGGCAAGACTTCCCTGTTCCCTCCCCTGAGGACCTGCCACGGACGGCTGCCGGAGGTGGGTTCGGGGCTGGACAGCTCTTTGGCCTGGCTCAGCATGGCAACTCTTGCTCTAACGATCCCTCCTCATCTTGTAATCCATGAAATGGCTTCTGAAGACTGTTGCAGAGAAGGTAAGCAAGGATGCTATGCAATATTTCCAAGAGATCCTGAAGGCAACATGTAATTAGATCCAAACCTGGGCATCATTTGGGTCTGAAAGTTCTTTCACTTGCAGTAACCCAGATGAAACCCTTACCCTCGTTCAAGACACCACCTCCAGACAGCGAGACATTCTCCTAGTTTAGGAGACATAAAAGAGGACCGCGCTGAGGTTAGATTACTCTTCAATCTTGCCAAGGCTGCAGCAGAAAAAACCACCCACCACAGCAGTGTGGAGGCTCTTGGTAGTGCCACAGCCTGGGCAGGGTCTCTAAGGGAACCCGCTATTCGGGTCACACCAAACACTCCTGATGGAGAGGCTGCAAGCGGGGTTTAAAACCACCACAGCCCCACCTTGCCAGGGCCACAAGGTCCACCCTGCACCGCAGAATCAAATACGGCAAAAGTTGACAACAGTTTAGTGGGATGTGAGATCTGACCCTGCTTAGAAGGAGCAGCTGGCCAAATATGACCCTAGCAACAGAAGGAGGACTCTAGACCCAGGAGCTCGTGAACCAGGGCTTGCACCTCCCTGTTTCTACCACAGGGTCAACTGTGGCCAACTCACAGGAGCCGTGGGAAGACGCAGCGTGTCCCTCCCAGGAAAGCAGAGTAGGGTGCAACGAAGGTGATGTGCATGCCACCAACCATCTGCCGTCTTGGACTCCAGTCTCTATTTGATTGCAATTCCTGCTACACACTGAGTATCTTTTTGGTTTACAAACTATTTCTGGAAATACCAACCTATCACTTCAGGAAAGGAGACCCCCCCTCGTGTCTCCCGTGAGTGGTATCCTGATGTATTGTGACCAGAGAGCTACCGAGCCAAATGCTCCACGCACAAGTCTGATGAGGAGCGGCTGAGGGAACTGGGGGTGTTCAGCCTGGAGAAGAGGAGGCTGAGGGGAGACCTCATCGCGCTCTGCAACTGCCTGAAGGGAGGTTGGAGCGAGGGGGGGTCGGTCTCTTCTCCCAAGTAACAGCGACAGGACCAGAAGAAACAGCCTCAAATTGTGCCAGGGGAGGTTTAGGTTGGACATGAGGAGAAAATTCTCTACTGGAAGAGTGGCCAGGCCTTGGCACAGGCTGCCCAGGGCCGTGGTGGAGTCCCCATCCCTGGAGGGATTTAAAAGACGTGTAGATGAGGCGCTTGGGGACGTGGTTTAGTGGGCATGGGGGGGTTGGGTTGATGGTTGGACTCGATGATCTTAGAGGTCTTTTCCAACCTTCGTGATTCTGTGATTCTAGGATTCTAAAGGCGTGCAGCCAGTCCTGGAAACACGGGGCTTTGGACATGAGGTTGTTAGTGCCAGAAAGGGCGTGCTGAGCCCACTGACGAGATACGGGGATGAACCCTTTAGAGCAGCCCAGTGATTTTCCATATCACGTTGAAAACAGCACTAGAGAACGATGGTCACGCTGCTCCTCCCACAGCACGGCTTGTACTGCTGCACCGAGGGGTCAGGAGGGTGCCGGGCGGCTCCCGGGGCGCTGCTGGTGGCCACCGTACTTGTGTCAGGTTTGACGTAGATGAATCTACACTTTTGGTGCATTGCTTTGCTGGTGTCTGGCTGGATGCATGGGATCAGGTTACAAAAAATGCTGTGGTGCTGCAAAAAACCCACAGTGCTTAGCCTGGTCTTGTCTCAGAGGAAATGCTATTTTATTTAAACACAGGATAATTCATAGTACTTAGATAATGAATGCAGGATTAAAAGAAAAATCTCCATGTCTGGATACACCAGTGCTTTAGGCAACAGCAGAATAATATTTCAAGGTTGGAAGACATAAACGTGCAAAAAAAAAAGTCCCCTTTTTTGCACAGCTAGTGCTTGGAGCCAGGCTTAGTTACTTATGTTCAGGCTCGAGATACGCCGTAGCTCCTGAGTCTCTCGAGCAGCTGGCTGAGGAGGTCCCTTGGGCAGCCCGACCTTTCACTGCCGCTGGTGCCGCACTCTGTCCCAAATACTCCCTTTTCTCAATGCCTTATTTTTTTTTTTAGCAGCAAGGCTGGCCTTTTTCATCTGTCACTTGCTGGAGGCAACAGCAGAACAGATTTCTTTCTTTCTCCTCAAAACCAAAGGTTTTTGGCTCACACACTTGACCATCCCCCACCAGCCCTTACGGCTGGGTGTTTGGTCGCCCTTACCACAGCCGATAAATGTTGCATGCGAGTAAAAATGACATTATAGTGCTACAGCGCTGCTGAGTCTGCCTAGGTCTCCGCTAACGAGGGCAAGGCTTGGATGCCCTAATGGGGGCTGGATGCCTCTGGTCTGGGCTTAGTCTACTAATAGATCGTTATTATTTGCTTATTCAAGAATATTTTCGCTTTTCATCTCATTCCTCTTAGCATTTCCATCTCTGTGTCCTTCTGCAGGAAAAGAGACAGAGGCAACCTCGGAGCTGCTGCTGCTGCTAAACCTGTGCCCCGGACTCCCTCATGCAACAGCAGTTTCTAGATGTGCCTCTGTCGTGCAACTGGGATGTGCCTGCTGGAAATTGCCAACACCAGTTCCCTGGGCCACAGTGACCTGCCCCGGAACTGGGGCTACACCATATTGTCAGCTGCCACCCCAATAATAACGGGATAAATGTGCAACACACCCAAGAAAAGCTTGACCAAGGGGCTTGTCCAGGCGCTGCCATGGGACAAGCTGGGTGAAATTATCCATTACTGAAACGTTCAGAGCTGAAATGTGGAAAGAATATGTTTCCTATGTGAACTAAGGTATAATAATCCTGCCAGATCAAAAGGCCGACAGCTCAGGTCTGGCACAGAGCACCTCTGCAAGCAATTTGTGTGCTTGGGAAACTGGAAGCAAAGTGGGGGAGCACACAGCGGAGACATGCTGTTAAGGAGGAATTTGGGTGCCCGCGGCTGCTGCAGGCTCCCCTGGGGACAAATACCCAAGTTACTCCTCTTGTTCGGCTTTGGCTGGACCCTAAGGAGGTCTCCTCCTAACCGTGCCCACCCGGTTGCACCAAGAGAGGGGAAGGAGCTGTGGTCCCGAGTCCAACACGAGGGGAACATCGATAAGGCTTCTTCAGCGTCTGGGGTATCTGAGGGCAGTGGTGCAGGCGGTCAGCATCTCCGTGACTTTGGGCGGAGAGGGGTTTCTACCTCTACCCAGTTGCCTCTTTTCCTGATGCTTACGGGTGTTTGATGTTTTGGAGCTGTATCTGTCCGGCAAAAAAAAAATTCTTCAAAAGTTGCGGGGGGGGGATTGACAGATGGAGCATGGCTGCTGGAGCTTTGTTTCCTTTGGAAACCAAGCTAAAAATACCCCATTCCTGGCTGAGAGCTCTGTCACAGCAGGCAGCGCGCAGCGGGCACGTGGGGCATCTCCTCCGCAGCCTGTCTTCTCCCTAATCCGTGCAACAGCGCACACCGGATTTCAGCTGAAGAATCACTGATCTTTCAAAGACTGTTACTGACTGTATTTGCTCAAGCAATGGCCAAGGCCGTGCTCTGAGACTTGGCTCCTGAGTTTTGCACTGAGAAAGTCCAGGTGATGCCATTCTTGGTGGCGATGCCATTCTGGGCTGCTGGAAGATAGGTGCGCTGCCCACAGAGCTCGGCTTCTCAGCCCCCTTCCGACTCCGTTATTGCTTGTCCCATATTACTTTTCACCATGTAACACCCCAGGCTGCTTTGCGTGCTTCAAATTATGATCACCTTGCTGATCCTGTCCGTTTATGTCTCTTCCACGACAAAGGTATGGATTCATTTTGAAATGCTCAGGCATGTGGGCATGCTTTTAGGCTAGTGAGCCTTCGCTGCCTGCAGGTGTGCAGCCTAGGACATGTTTCAACAGCAAACTATCAGCAGTTTTAAGGAAAAATGAAATTATCAGGCCATCGAGCCAGGCCTTGTCAAATCCTCTCACCTGGTGGATGAAATCTTTATTGCTTTAAAAACAAAAAAAAAGTGAAGCCAACAAATCTCACTGGAGCCATACCTGCTCTGATCCAAAAGCTGCTGCCGACACAGCTCTGGACTTAGGAGAAGTTGAGCATGGGCTGCCCCACGTCAGAGACGTGCGCTTCTTCCAGGTCCTGGAGGGTCCATCGTAGGGAAGGTGTGAGAGCCAGCGGCTCCGTCACAGGCTTCGGCGGGGGAGACTGCGGAGGAGAGGAAAGAACAAAGAAAGAAAATTCAGGGTTCTGTGCTCCGCAGCTTGCTGTGACTGGGTGGAGGTGAGCAAGGGGCACGTAAGCAATGCTTTTTGGGGGCTACGTCAGCCCCGAAGGGAGGTAGGGAATCGAGCGCAGTCATGGAAAGTAGGTCTAGCTCCACGTGTCTCTTGGTCTGGCACTAGACGCATGAGACAAGCTTCCAAAAGACCCGTATCTGACTCCTCTCTCTAGTGCTCATCTGGTGCCTAAGTCTGGTGGCCCTCATGGGTTCAAAAGTTTGGCTGTGATTTTTGTATTGTCCCTCAATCATCAGTTACAATGATTTTGTAACGTCTCTCAATTGGACACTGTGTCAGCTGTGAGGATGTTATTGCTGCTCCTTCCCTCCACAGCCTCTCCTCTGCCCTGGAGCCACCAGGGAGGGAGTGGTGGATGGAAGAGGCAAGACTGCGTTTGGCTGACTGGTTTTCTGAATAAAAGAATAAAAGGTCTATTTTGCAGGAGTTCTGGACACAGCGGTAGCTCCCCAAACAAGCTGCCAGCCCGGTACAAAGCACGGCATCACCAAAATGTTACCGCACCTACAAGCGTTGAGGACCATTGCATTCATCAGCCCAACAGCTTCGAGTTCTGTAGCTCACGGAGGCTTTCCCAGTGCACACGTGGGACATGTGGGTCTCCTTGGCAGACCCCCCTGTGCTCCAAGCCAGAAAGACATGCAAGAGCTCCTGGTTGCGCGCACAGTTAAAGGAACGGAATCAGAGCCAGCTTAAAGATGTGCAGGGCTGTCACTCAAAAAAGGGGTGAAAAGGGCTGGTCATCTGAAGAGGTGGGAATAATGCAGGAGTTACGCTGTCCGGGCTCTGGATGGAGGCTGGGTAACACCCGGGGTGGGGGCAGGTTGAAGCCCAAACGGAGCAGTGAGCTGTTTTCTCGTGTCATTACGTTTCGAGAAACAACCCGGCTGTGTCTGGCAGAGTGACAAGGCTCCTTCTTTAATGAGTCATTTTAGAAGAACAGCTTTGGTAAGCAAGAATTTTGCACTTTGCTGTGATTTCAGAGGGTGTGAACTAACAAAAAAAAAAAAAAAGAAAGAAAGAAAGAATCAAAGGAATCCATTGAGCCCGGCTCAGAACGGAGGCGACATGGCTGCAGGCTCAGCCTTATGCTGCAAGTCAGGGGAGGGCCACGCTGCCGCCCGTGTGCCGTCGGGGAAGACCAACCCGCGGGGAAATGGAAGCGCCGGCAGCAAAAGCCAGGCTGGCTCCGCAACGTGTTGTCAAAGCGGTGGTTAGGATTTCGGGTGGCTGTAAGGATGTCCTCCTCCCACTCACCTGCTGCGTGACTCATCCTGCTGATCTCATCCAGTAAAACCAGGAGGGTGCTACCAGTCTGGCTGGGCTGAAAGTCAGGGCCACGGGGAGATGCTGACCCAAAAAGGCGATGCTGTGAGTGAAAACGTGCAGTACGAGTTTCATGGCGTTCAGTTGTGAACCTCAAACTGGGCTGGGTGGGAGTCCGTGTTTGGGGTACCAAGGTGGAGAAGGAGAAACCTCCCGTTTCCAACCTGCCCGTTCAGGGGCAGCCAGCTCAGCCGGTGTGCCCGGGAAGCGCTGGTCATCACGTCTCAGTATCCCGAAGTGCTCTGCGTGAAGCCAAAAGGGCTCCAGAGCAGGATCTCCTGGACTTTTAGCATCTCTGCAACAGCGTGAAGTGCACGTGCTGCACGTCATTGCCTGTGCTTACCTTCCACCTCTGTTGGGAGCATCCCCAGCATTGCCATCTGATTTTCTGGTGCTGTAAAAAGCATCTGTACGTTGATCACCGATATCAAAAGAATGAAAGACTGCCACGGAAAGCCCTGGCACTCCAGTTTGTTGTCAAAGAAAGACCATTTTCTTTCCACTTCCACCTCGAAAGCAAGCAATTTTGAGGCCCAAGAGAGTACCGCTAGCCTGCTCACTGGGTTTTTTGCTTTTCGCTTGCTCCCTCCATACATTGCTTTTCTTCCTCAGCTTTCTCCGAGCAGCTTAGGAGATGAAGACGAGCTTCAGAAAGGGTAGCTGAGGCTGCAGCCTGGGCTGCTGCTGCCCTCTCCTGGGTCCGAGGCAGCCAAGAAGCCAAGAGATGATTTCTTTTAAGAGATTACCGCAAGCCTGGGCGCAGGTCACTCTCTTGCAGCCTTGCAGGAGAAGGCATTGGGGCGGCAGGGGGGGATCAGCCCTCGGAGGGTGCCGGGCCCAAGGGTGCTGCCCAGGCTGGTACCAGGGCTGGTCTGGCTGCGCCGTTTGAAGTCCTTCTTTCCCTGGATCCCCGCACGACTCCTAGCAAAGGTTATGGCAGGAGGATGGATGATGAGCTTGGCCAGCCCTTGCAAGGGTAACAGCTATGCTAGCCCAATATTGTGGCAGATCACCGTTTCTGCCCTCACTTGCTACCTGTTCTCTCCAGGACAGTTTTATTTGCATTAAACTAAAAAGCCTTCAAAATAAGATGCTACAGATGATTACTTGTATGCCAGACAAGTCCCCGGCTCCCTCCTCCGGTCCCTCGCCCTGACTTCGTTGCCAGCTGAAACAAAACCTCCCACTTGCACCTTTCACTCTGGCTTGTCCGTGCTGTGGGTCTCCCCCACCCAGGACCCCATCCTGGCCCGGGGGCTGTGCACCCAGCCGGTGCCACCACCTGCTCCCGGTGCCAGAGGGACCTCACCCCAGCTTGCTCCTGCTGCAACGAGGTGGGGGGACCCCCCTCCCCCCCGAGCCTCTGGGAAGCTTCTTGTTGATGCCTCTCAGAAAGGGGCCGAGGAATGACGGAGCCTCCGCCATGGCACCAAGAGCATTTAATGCGGCAATTGGCTAATGGTTTCAAAAGCCACTTAGTGGCTTATTATAGTATTATTGCCTTGCGAGTGGCTGGGAACTCGGCGCTGGAGGGCTCAGACACTCGGGGTATTCGTGCAGCCCCTGCTTTCTTTTGAATGGGAGCACAGGAGGTGATTTCAGTGGTCTCCCTCTACCTACAGCCTGCCCAGGAGTGGGAGACTTGGAGTCGGTGATCCGGACCCACAACTCCCATAAAAGTTTGCCCGCCTGTAGCCTAAAGCGGACTAAAGCCCCAGGACAAGGGCTGGAGCTGAAGTCCTCCCCGCCACGCCAGTCCTCCAGCCTGCAGGTATAAACGCAATCACATTTTGGATACCAAAGATCTTTCCAGCTGTGCCACCGCGTTGTGCTGCAGGGCCAGGGGACCCGGCGGTGGCCAGGAGCAGAAGATGGCTACCCACGAGGTGGTGCCAGACCGATGCGAAGGGAGCTGCGCACCCCGCGCTCCCCGGGCCGGTGGCACAGCGCCTGGTCTGCGCGTGGTCCTCACTTTTTAATTACTCGCCAGCCCAAAGTTTTGCTCTTTTTTTTTTTTGCTGGAGCTCAGTTGCTGCGACGTGACCTACCTCCCTGGCCAGGGCAGCCAGCAGCCGCACGCACAGGCTGCAAAGCCCAGGCATGAGGCCACCACGAGGGGCAGAGGGACATTGCCCAGGTGGGAGCTGGGTCGCGCTGCTCGTGCCGCTGACCATGCGGCACCTCTGGTCTTGGCGGCCACGCCGGGCTTGCTGGTTCTGCCAGCTGCCCTAAGAACAAGCCGTGTGGGCAGTAATTCTTCCCACAAATGCTCTTCCAGTCAGGGATGGAAAACTCCATCATGGGCTATTAAATATGAAGTCCCTGAGCCACAAATCCTGCCCGGGACGGAAGTGCTAGGCTATTTATACACTTCTGCATAAGAGCCGCTGCAGACCTTTGGCTATCTCTATTGCTTTTTGAACGTTTTCCAGTCCGGCTATATCCTTCTGAGATGGGGAGAGCAGAAATGCAGGCAGTGAATTATGGATGTGTAGAGAGCCATAATGATGTTCTCCTTTTTATGGGCTCCTCTTTTCCAAGTAATTTGTAATATGTGCCTCTCATTTGAACAGCTTTTGGACTATCTGGTAAAGCTCAGCTCTTATTCCAGGGAGGGAATAGCTTGGTGCACATTATAGGACTAAAGAGAAGAAAATAAGAAAAACACATTTATCCCAATTCAGTACCAGCTGCCATTTTATTACCAGCTCACACAGTTTCACAAATTGTTGTTCACCCTGAATCTTACCTTAGTCTTCTTACCCCATGACCTGAGTGGGAGGATGGAAGTGATGTGGAGGGTTGGGGAGGCCGATGCCAGCACCAGAGTTTTGCCCAGCCGGGATGCCTGAATCCTCCCCAAAATGCTGCTTCAACCTTCCCATCCCTTCTGCTCACACCTCTTCATCCTCCCTAGCAGCTGGGGGGGAGCGGGAGGAAGGCAGGAGGCAGGCGGTGCTGGGGTGTGCAAGGAGGGGACCAAGGTGGCCAGTCCTNGAGGGAAGCGGGTGGCTGCGGCAGTGCTCCCCGGCCTGGCTCCCCATTCCACTGCACGCCGCAGCGTGGCCGAGGAGGGCTTGACCCTGAGCCCTGGAGCGGTACTTGATGGGGCAGGAGGTGTGCAGGGAGCAGGGAAGCTTTTCCACCTGCTTCCCCTCCATCTCCCCAGCTCCTGGCAGATGCTAGCCCAGCCTCTGGGCTGCCTGGGAGCTCTTGTCCCCGTTCCTGGGGGGCTGCAGGCAGGACGCGGAGCAACTGTGCCTTGTCCCTCACCCTCGGGGGGGGATGAGTGGAACCGTGCATCCAAGGCAGCTCCGTCCCTTCTGCACAGAGCAAAAGCCTCTTGGGTGCAGCAGAGGCGTCATGTGCGGCAGGATCAAAGGAGGAGCAAATTCTTGATGCCCTGAGTACTTAAAAGCCAGTGTGGTATCAAACCTTCTGGGGTCTGAACCCTTTTGTCCCGCACTGACGGGCTGGAATAGGAAAAATCCAAAAAGCTTCTTTTCCTATCCTCACCCGTTGGCAAGAGCAGTGCATGGGACGCTCTTGGGGCCCCCCCAGCCCTGCCCGCAGCGGGATTTGCGGGGCCGGTGGGGTTGTGGCATGACAAGCTGCTCAATGGAGGCTTTGAAAGGCTTTGCCTTATCTGCTCATCCTTGCCGTCCATAACCGGTCCCACACACTCACCGTGTGCTGGGTTGAGGTCCCGCCGCCCCGGGCCATCTGCCCGCCGGCAGCAGTGCTGGTGGCCCCGATTTCCCCTTGCTCCATCCTGAGCACCAGGACTCAGGCTGCTGAAATCCCCATCGAGGTGGGATTACTGGGCACTGTCTGGAGCTCAGATTACCAGCAAGGTTTTTTTGCATCCCCTCTTGTTTAACGTGATTTTTGTGGTCTTAGGCAGAGGACAAAGCTTTGTAGAAAATAAAAATGGGGTCGGACTGGGAGGCTGGCACGAGCTACGGGTGTGTGCCCAGGCCGGGGGCTCCACTGCACCAAGAGCCCCGGATGGGTGCAGGCAGCACCGCCGCCTGCGGGCGCCCAGCGGTCCTGCCGCAGCCCCCAGCCCCGGCCCAGCAAGGCGGACTCGCCCCACAACTCCTTCCCACCGGAATGTCTCCCTGCTGCTGGATGGCCACGGGTGGCCCACAGAGAAGAGCCCACCTGAGCACCAGCTAGAGGCTTGCTTGCCAAAACACCAAAGCTGGGTGCCATGAAGATCCCTAGGGAGTGCGAGGAGGTGTCTTCAGGGGTTGAGCAGCTGATTTAACTCCTGGAAGGTTTCATATGGGGTGAATTGGTTTTGCTGGGTGTTTGGGACACTGCTTTGCCCTGCCTGGGCTGGGAGACAACCACGCTTCTCCGCTCAGCCCAACGCTTCAAGCACGATGGAAGAAGAGCAGCTCAAGGACCTGTTGGCAGCCGGGGGTGGACTGAGGTGAGGTGCAGCGTCCGAGAGCATCGCAGCGTGTAAGGACCTCGCATCTCTCCACTGCCGCATCCAGGGGTGGAGTTTGGCTGGGCTGTGAAAACAGCCCGCGAGAGAAGAGCCGTCGGTGTCTCCAGCAGCATCGCCCCACCAGCCGGCACGGGGAGGGCGCTGGGAGCCGGTGGACACCCCGGCTCAGCCTCCTTTGACCAACTGAAATAAAGGCCGACGTGACCGGGCAGTTCTAGGGGGTTTGAGCTTTTCTCCAGCCCGTCAGGGGAAACGCAGACCCTTCCACTGAGTCAAGTCCCCATGGGGCAGCCCTTGCCCCCCACCCACCTCCTGCAGACCCTGCTACTCCGTTCATTTCCCAGCCTAGAAATGGGACCAGTAAGCGCTGGAGGACCACTGCCGGGAGCTCCTGCAGGGGCTTTCCTCTGGGTGCCAGCGTTGAGAGGTCCCCACCAGCTTTAGCCCTGCTTGATGGCGGGGGGGGTGCTGGGTTTCCAGGGGACAGAGGCAGCTGAGAAACCCTTGGGAAGAGGCAACATTAACCTGCACCTCGCTGGGGAGAAGCCACCCCCATTTCAAATGGATCCTCTCGCTGGATGGGGCTTTGTGAAAGCCGCAGCAGCATCCAGACCTGGGAGCAACAGCCCCAGGGCTGGGGAGCGGGCAGCCCCACCTGGTCCCGGCTCCTGCGAAGGACACGTGGCCCTGCACGCCGCGAGCGGTGGGCCGTACGCTGGACCCCTGCTGCCCCCCCAGCCTGGCAGCATCCCACGGCGCAGGGAAAGCAGGGGCCCAGGCAGCCGGGGAGGAACAGAAAGCAAGATCCTTTATTGTACACAGTACAGAATGTAATGCAGCTTTGCAGGAGATACATAGCCCTGCTCGAGTAAAGATTATTTTAAATCAGTCCTCAGATTAACCCCTTCTGCACTGGAGACCTGCCACACCAAGCAAACGGTTAAAACCCTGTCCCCAAGGTGGGGGTCCCGCAGCCAAACGCTCCCCATGGGTACAGGCCACTGCAGCCACCGTGGGGAGAGCAACCGAGTCTACCCAGAGTTAATCTTCATACTTCCCCAAAAAAAGAATGAATCAGTCAAAGGAAAAAAAAAAAAAAAAAAAAAAAATCCCAACCGAAGCTAACTAAGGAAGAGAAAAAATTTCCTATACAGCATTTACAACAAAAACGTGTAGCTGGGGGGGTGGGGGATAGGCAGGTGTGGATATATGAGTGGTGGAGGAGTGTTAGGAGGCGCAGCGGGGAGAGGGAGCTGGAGGGAAGCGGGGTACCTGGGAAGCAGGGGGGGGTCCCCACTGTCCCTGCCCGCTGCGGCTTTACAGCCCAGCTCCGAGGCCATGCCATGCAGGGGGGAGCGCAGCTGAGCCAGCACCGGGGTTCAGCCCTGGCTCCCCCGGTAAAGAGGACTTGAACGGTGAAATGGAGTGGACCAGATACTTCGGCAGCCGTCCCGGCAAGCCCCGGGCACCGAGGGCTGCCCCTGCAAGCGTGCCGCTGGGAAAGCCGGGGGCAGCCCCAGGGGCTGCGGGAACAGCAGCCAGGCTGCAAAAAATAGCTGTGCCTTAAAATACAAAAAATCTACAAAAATCAGTTTAGAAACCTTGTGTTGTTTTTTTTTTTTCCCCTAAAACATAAAAACAAAAAAAAAAAAGAGGGAGGGAGGAAGGGAGATAGTGTCAGGGTCTCCTCCCCTGAAAAGCAACCCATGGCACGCAGCCGGAGCTGGGGAGGAGTGAGAGGGGCGCAGAGAGGACCAGGGGGGGCTGGGAAACTGTTATATCAGGTTGTATCAGGAGGGGAGGGGGGTGTCTGTTAGGAAAGGCGGCAGAAGGCTCCTCGGGGTCGGGGTAGGATGCTGCGCACATCAGCCCCGGGGTGCTGGCCCCCGCATCCCTCCTCTGTGCAAATCAAAGCCCTTTCCACCACACAAGGCAGCTACGCGGATCGCGCTGGATGCAAAGCAGATTGTCGTGACAAGGGGCCAGGCAGCCACGCCGGCTCGGCCCAGTCCCGGGGCGCCGCTGGAGCCATCAGCCCTGGGGGTGCTGGCGAGGAAGGGGGCCTGGGTCAGAGACTGCGTCTTTAGCTCCCGTCGCCCCAAAAACACCGCAGCGATGCTTGGCAGGAGGTGCCAGCCACGGGCAGTCCTACGCACTAGCCCTTGGGCAGTGAGGGTGGGAAGGCGGCAGCAACACACACGGGGGCCTTTTAGATTCCTCCAATTTGCGTGTGCGCACGTGCGGTTTGTTGGTTGTTTGGTTTTTTTGGTTTTTTGTTTGTTTGTTTGTTTTTGTTTTTCTCCCCCTCTCCTTATGAACAGCAAAAAATATTCTTTAGAAAACCGTGTTTGCCCCCAGGGGATGCGCTAGTGCTCGTGGCTCTGCCGGCTGGCCGAGTCAGTAAGCGAAGCCCTCGGCGTAGGGAAGGCTGCCGCAGGGATCCATCTCCAGGAGGTACGCCGGGCTGTCCTCGAAGTGCGTCAGCGGCACCGTCTCCTCCTCGGGCACCGGGCAGTCGGGCTCCGTCTTCAGGAAGGGGCGCTGGTTGTCGGGATAGGCCATGGAAAAGAGGGCGTCGGGGTCGCAGACGAACTTATAGACGTACCGCTCGCCGGCCACCTGCGAGGAGGAGGAGGAGGAGGGCATGAGGGGTGCGCGCACCGTCCCCCCGGGGAATAATGAGCGTGGCACGACCGACACTGGACCTAGCCCCCTCCGGCCGTGCCCCGGGGTGACAGCGGGGGACGGTCACAGCCTCCCCCCACCCCGCTGCGGCAGCGGGGTCACTCGCCTTCTGCATGATGCCCTTCTCGTAGTAGTAGCGCAGGGAGCGGCTGAGCTTGTCGTAGTTCATGGCCGGCCGGTTCTTCTGGATACCCCAGCGCCGCGCGACCTAGGGGGAGAAAGGCGGCAGGCGTGAAGGCTCCAGATGGGGCTCGGACATCAGTCCTCAAAGGAAAATCACAACCGAAATGCGGGGTAGGGGCTTGTTTCTGGGGGTGGGAGCAGCCAGGGGCGAAAGCATCACCGTGGTCCCGGAGAAGTTCCCCGCCTGCTGTGACAAATGCGCCGGCTGCCACAATGCAGCCACCGCTAAACCGGGGACCGACTCAAAAGACATTTGATTAGGGGAGCCTGCCAAAAAAGCCGCTTCAAAAAACCACAATTTCCATGCACGGCGTAAGAGATATTATGGGTAATTACCCACAATGCGCAGCTCGGTGCTACAGCTGCTTTCAATTACTGCCCAAACAGCTTCTTCCTCTGTGTCACCCTCCTGCAGAGCCGCACGGCTCCGGCACAGCACCGTGCCGGCACGGAGCTGCCGCCGGCAACGCGGGGCAAAGCAGCGGAGCGGTTTGGGAGGGAGGGAGCTGTGGCTGAGCGATGGGTCTCGGCAGGACACCCAAGGCACAGAGGCATCGCCACCGTGGCTGGTGCCCGCCGGCAGCTCCAGCGGCAGAGGGGCAGCAGCGGAGATGAAAGGCAGATTTCTACGGCTGCTTAGCGCAGACGGGTGGCTGGCTCTTCCCTCTCGCCCTCAAAAGCTGCCCAGAGAGTAAGACACACGTCTGGCTTCAAGTGCGAGCGCGAACTGCTGCGTTGCATGGGAAGGACCCGGTCCCAACGCACCCCCCCCAGGGTCTCCCCGCAGCCAGGCTGTGGCCCCCGCACGCCGGGCGCTGGGGCGGGACCCCCCGCCCCGTACCTCCTCGGGCTCGATCAGCTTGAACTCCATGCCCCGGCCGGTCCAGGCGATGAAGTGGGCGTTGGCGGGGTCGTCTAGCAGGGTGACCAGGAACTGCCAGAGCTGCAGGGACCCGCGCCGCTGGTAGGGAGGGCCCTCACGGTACAGGGTGGGCTCCTGCTTCACTTTACCTGCCCGCACCGAGACACGGCTGGTGAAACACCCCGGCTCTGCCCCTGTCCCGGGCTGTGCCACCCGGCAGGGGACACGTACAGTGACACCGGGCTCGCCCCTGTGCCAGGACCCCTCCATGCAGCATCAGGCCACGGGGTTGGAGAGGGGAGAGGTGCTGGGGATGGTGCTGCAGGCTGGCGGGGCGCGGGGTGGGTGGCAGGGACGGGGCACGGCGGTGACACTGAGCAGCCGCACGGGACGGTGACACTGAGCAGCCGCACGGGACGGTGCTCGGCAGCTCTCAAGAGCACCACACCGGCACAGGTTGGCCTTAAAAGCCGGCTGCTGCGGAGCCTGGCCCCAAATCTCCCTCCATGAGCCCTGATCCCCCCCCCAGCCCTCCTCTGGGGCAGGATTCTTACCCTCCAGCCTCTCCGGTACCACGCACGTGTCATCAAAATACAATCGTGTGTCCTTTTCATATGAAAATCCTAGGGGGAAAAAGACCCTCGGTGAGCACAGAGCCCCTCCACCACCTCGGCTGGACCCCAAAAAACTCCTGACTTGGCCCCATCCAGCACCAAGACCCCGTCCCCAGGTATTTCGGTGGCACCACGCCGGCTCGCTGGCTGAGCGCCAGCAGCGCTGTCACCCCCTCAGCCCCGGGGACTGGGGGAACCAAAACCCCCTTAGCAGCTGCATCGGGCGCGTTATCCCGGATTAGGCGGCGCTGCCGTGCCCTCGCGGCACGCTCGCAGGGTCCGGCGGCTGCACGGCACAGGCCCCATCTTTAGCGGCAGCGCCGGCGCTGCTCGCACGCGGGCTCTTGCAGGCGTTTTTGGGGTGCCCGGCAGCTCTGCCAGCCGTGAGGGGGGGGTCTGGGATGGGAGACACTGGGGATGCCCGTGAGCCGAGGGCGCACTCACCGTCATGGCTGCTGGGGAAGACGCCCCCCCGCAGGTACGAGGACTGGCAGTTAGGCACTTCTGCGAGGGAGACGAAGGTGGCATTAAGGACGTACGTCCTGCGGGTCCCACCACGCGCTCGGCAGCATCTTCCCACCCAAGCACGTCCTGCAGCCAAGCCTGGGCATCTCTGCCCCCCATCACACCCTGGGTCGCTGACCCCCTCCCAGCCCCAACACCCAGCTTTGGGGGAAAACCAGTAAGATTTATGGGGAGGGGAGGCACTGGAATGAGCGCTGGGAGCAAGGTCTAAGTCAGCTCGGGTTTTCACCGTGATATTCGGGCCCCGCGGGAAGGGAGGCATCGCTGCGCCTCCCCTGCCATCTGCTCGGCCGTGCCACCCTCCATCTCGAGGTCGGGGTATTTTTAGGTCCTAAGGCGATTAGAGGATTTTTTCCGTGATGCTGGTGGGGTCCAGCAGCCAGAAATCACAGCTGGCCCCAGGCCAGGGCTGCGGGGGGACCTGCTGGGTGCCGCGGGGCACCCCAGCCCGCGGCTATGGCACAGACCATGCCGCGTGGCATCTGGTGAATGCCTGCTCTATCCCCCCCTGCTTTGGAAAGAAGGGGAGCAGGGGGGAGGAAAAAGAAAAAAGAGATCATCTACCAGGCCAAGCAGCAAGCCCGGCACTGCAGGAGCCCCGCAGTGACGTGGCACCCGCTGCCCGAGGCTCAGCCCTGCGCCCGCCTCGCTGCTGCCCGTGAGCCGCAGGTGGCAGAGGTGGCTCCGCTCCCCCGGCTGCCGCTGGTGTAACCCGCACCCCCCAAACGCTGGCACCCAGCTGTCCCCCCTGACTCGCACCCACCTGAGTCGATGCAGTAGTCCCGGGGCTCCTGCTTGATGCCCATGGGGGGCTGGAAGCCGTGGCCGGGGGGGCCGGGCAGGCTGGGGCCGCCGTGCTCGTAGAGCGGGTCGTGGTACTCCTGCTTGAATCCCTGAGGGGGGCGGGGGGCGGCGGGACCGAGGGGCTCCGACAGCTGCCGGTGGTAGACGGGGTGGCTGTCCCCCGGGACCCCGGGCTGCGGCGGGAAGGGGTGGCAGGGCTCCGACAGCTGCCTCTGAAACCTGGGGGAGAGGGACGTGGGGTCAGCCCCGCGGGCATGCCGCCGGCTCCCACCCTGCGCCGGGACCCCGGGCTGGCTCGGGGCTGCTCCCGGGGGGGTTTGGGTGGCCTTGTGTCCCACCCACAGTGGGCTGGGATGGTTCTTCAGGAGCACGGCCACCACGAGGGTTCATCCCGTGGGGACCCGGTGGGGTGCTGGGGAGCCCCGTCCCCCTCCAAGCGCTGGGGACGCCCCGCCGGGGGAGCAGACCAGCACGTGGGCCACCACCGCGAAGAGACCAGCACGTGGGCCACCACCGCGAAGAGACCAGCACGCGGGCCACCACCGCGAAGCACCGCGCGATGATGGCGGCCCCGAGCTGCAGCAGGGATTTTGGGGTAAGAGTGGAAAAGGGAAACAATAAAACCACCCCGCAACAGGAAAATCTCTGTAAACCAGTAAAATCTGCCCCCGGGGTGGGGGGCAGAGCCGCAGGGCTGGGGGGATGCTGCACCCGGGCGGGCGCTGACGCAAAGCCAAATCCACTCCGCAGCCCCACGGCCCCCGCTGGCCGCTAATCCGCCCGCGCGGCTGGGATTAAACCTTGAACTCAGCGGCAGGAGCACTATTTTCGGCTGCGGGGTGCCGCCACCGCCGGCTCGAGCCCCAGCGCGGTCTCTGCTAGCCGCAGTGGATAAGGGACCATCTTGAGGGGGTGCTGCCGCATCCCCTTGCCCTCTGGCACCTTGAAAGGCGATCTCCGCGCCCGGCTCCGGCTCCTCTCGGCCGGCCCTACGCCATTTGGCTTTGTAACCGGAGCCCTCCCAGCTGCCGGGCTGGGATTACTCCATTTCCGAGCCACGTCCCTCTGCCCTTCCTGAGTGAAACCCAAGCCCGTGCTGGCACGGCGCTTCCCGCGGGGTCGCGGCCAGCCCCCCGCATAGCTCGAAGGTCGCCCGGAGCCGAGCCCCGCTTCGCCAGGGAGGGATGCTTGCCCGCTGCGGGCACATCCCAAGGGTTTCCGTGGCCTTGCTGTGTGGCCTTCGCTGGGCTGCTGCGTCCAGCCCCAGGCCCGAAGGGGACAGCCTGCTGCCGGTGACATGGCAGCCGTCGTCTCAAAGGGCATCCAGGAGGCCACTGCGGTCGACTCTGACCTGCGCCATGCCACCTCCCGATAGCGCAAACGTGGGGGGCGGGATGGGACCGGCAAAGCCTCTGGGGACGTGGGGGTGATGGGGGACGAAGCCACAGCTTGAAGAGGAAGTGGGGAGCAGGGTCTCTCCCTCCACAGCCCCAAAATCCCGGGGATGCCGTGCAATGCAGGGGGGAGCTGGGGGCTGCCCCTCAGCCGGGGTGTGCGCGGGGGCAGGACGGGGATGCCTGCGGCTCCCCAGCCTGGCAGGGCTCAGCCTGGACGGCAGAAAGCTGCAGCGGGTGGGAGAGAGGAGAGCGGGAGCCCTGACCCAGCTCCACCACCCGCAGGGATGGGTCTAGGCGGCACCTCCGCCTCCTTCGCCTTTCCCGAGGCGGAGGCGAAGGGTCTGCCCAGTGTCTCCGGGGCTGGGAGGAGCAGGTCCCCCGGCTGCCTCGGGAGAAAGAGCTGCTAGATCCCAGTGGGAAGCAGCAAGTTCTACCGCACTGGCTTCCCCGGGCAGCAATGTCTGGCCCACGGTCCGCAACCGCAGCGAGGGGACGGGCATCCCCCTTCCCTCCCCACGCTTCGAGGCCGCTGCTCCGTCCCACCAGGGCCAAAGTCCTCACAAACGCCTGCAAGACACCAGCGTTCGCTTGGGCCTTACCTGTGCTCGGCAGGGTATTGGTTTTCAGACATCATCTTTGGCATGTGCATGGGCGGGTGAGGCGGCCGCGGCACGGCGAAGGTCTGCTGCCTCTGCTCCGGCAGCGGCTGCGGGGCCGGGGCCGCCCCATGGGCTGCCGGCACGGCCGGGGCCGGCGGCGGCGGCAGGGCCGATCCCTGGTGCGCGGGAGACACCGGCGCGGCGGGCGGCGTTAATGGCTTGAACCCGGCGGGGGGCTTCCTGTCGTAGGCACTGCGGAGGGGAGAAGGGCCGGGGGGCTGACGGCCACGCTAACGAGGAGACCTCTGCCCGGGGGAGGCTGGCGGGCGAGACGAGTCCCCCGCGGCAGCGGCCGCCCCCCGCCCCGACCTACCAGCAGTTGTAGAGGCACTTGTCCCCGTAGCCGGCACAGAGGGCCTGCTCGTGGCTGCAGGACGACAGCTCCGAGGAAGGGCTGTGCAGCTCCCGCTTGATCTTTGCCGGAGGCGGGGCGTGCAGGACCACTGCAACGAGGAAGAGGAGGACACGGGTTCACCCGTGCGGGAGAAGGTGATGGGGGACGTCACCCTTGGGTGCTCTTTGCTCAGGACTCGGGTGCCGAATTACCCCCCTGGCAGCATCAGGCAACCGAACGACGGCAGGATGATGCCCCAGCAGACCCCGACGTGCCGGCGGACCCAGGGCTGACTTCTGCAGGGGAGGGCAGAGCTCCCAGGGGCTGGGACAGTCCCTCCGGCCCAGGACATGGCTCACAGGGAATCGGTCCCTGCTGGGATCCGAGAGGAGAACGGCACAGGGCGAGAGAGGGCAGAGCAAGGGCTGGGACAGCGGGGAACAGGCAGCTCGACAAAAGCCAGGGATGAGACACGTGCCCAGGCCGGGCCAAAAGTCCCTCAGCGAGGGGAGACAAGCCCGGGCACCGCAGGCAGTGGCTGCTCCCCGAGCCACGGGGCAAGAATCTCGACAGCCCGGAGCTCCCAGAGCTTGTAAACGGGATGCAGCAACCTGCGCGCCCTTGCCAAGGCACACCCAGCTCCCAGTTACCTGGCCAGAGGGGCGGCAAGCGGCTAAACGGGATCCACCTTCCCCCAGCCAAGGTGCTCCGAGGGGACCCAGTCCCGACATCCCACAATTATACGAGCTCAAGTGGCAAATGCCCCATTAAACCCCAATCCTTCCAAGCCCCCCAAGCCCACTCGCTATATATAATTTTAAACCAAGTGTAATATATGCTTAACCTAATTAATTTCTAAAAGCAGGCGCTCTAGGAAAGGGAAAGCGCCTCAGAGATCTTTACCTAAATAGTGCCTGCAGAGGAGAGCCAAGACTAATCGGAAGTGGAGTATTAGCTTCATGCAAAGTCTAAACACAGCCCAGCTATGGCAGAGAGGAGCGAATAGCTCCAGGACAACTGTTCACAGCTTGCCAGGTAATTAGCTGCTCCCCTAATTTGTCAAAACCTTTAAAGAGCTGCTGACTCCCCTCTCTACACCGCCCCACAACTGCCCGGCACAGCTGGTACCAAGGGCATAGAACCCCCCCAAAGGAGGATTTGAAACACGAAGCCCAGCGCTGAGCCAGCACAGCCCCCCGCACGCCTTCCACCCGCTCCCAAACCGGATTTATCCCCCTCTTCCTCCCCCCCCGCCCCCTCCCCAGCGAGGTTTTGCCGCTCTCAGCATTTCTAGCCCTAACAGGGGGCCGGCGCGGCGGCGGCAAAGCCCGGGCGCCCCGCGAGCCACGGGAAAGCGAAGGGGAACTGGCTTTGGAAGGGCTCCAGCTGCCTATCGCGGGCATGTTTCTCCCTAACAGGCTCCGTGTTGTTGGAGCGGGGTTGTTTTTCCGCCAGCCGTACAATGGGGTCTGGTTATTCATTGAAGGAAAAAAAAAAAAAGTCTCTGAGCGAGCACCACCCTCCATTCACAAACAATTTGGAGCTCTCCATTCATGTGGCCGGGAAGGGGTGGGGGGTGGGGGAAGAAAAAAAAAAAAAGAAAAAGAAAAGAAAAGAAAAATTTCCCCAGAGCTTAGCACTGCCATTCAAGAAAAGGGAAACGAGCCTTAAGATCCTAACAGAGACCAGCTGGCCAAGCCCGGACTTTGTGCAACGTTTGGATTCCTTACACAAACACCGCGGGGCCGGCGCTGCTCGGCAAGACGCGCTCTTGCCACCACGCTCGTGGCCGGCGAGGCCGGCGGCGGGAGCCGCGGGGGGCCCGTTGGCCAGCGGCGCGGCTCTCGGGGGGAAGGAGCTGGGTTTGGGTGCCCGGCGGCGAGCGGCCGGGCAGGGCGCGGGGAAGGCGGCAGAGGAAGGGGATGCCCTGCCCCGGCACCCGGTGCCTCAAAGGCGAGTTGGGTGCGCGGGCGCTTTTAACCTTTCCGGTCCTGCGCTCGTCACTATAATTAAAAGCTAAAAAAAAATATAAAAATAGGCAGAGGGAGCAGCTTAACTATAGATGGGGCCAGAGAACACGCCTCGGCACACCCGCGCCTGGACTGAGCCACGGGAGCGGCGAGAGCACCCGTGGGTGCCCGACGGCCCCTCTCTGGGCTCCGTAGCCCCCGGTGATGGAAGGGCCCAGGGGGGCCGGGCATGAGGACCGGCCACGCACGCCGGGAGGGGAAGAACCCCCCCAGTGCTGTGCCACCAGCAAAGCTGGCGATGCCCCACGTGTCAACCTTCAGCCAAGAAACCTCCCGTGGGAAAGGTGACACCCCAAAATTGTCAGGGCCTGGAATAGCTGCTGAATCCCTTCTTGGTGGGGGACAGGGTAGGTTGTTCCCAACCATCAGCGTGCTGGGAGCTCTAAGAGGCCGAGCCTGGAGGACACTGGCTTTGCCCGAGCTATGGGGAAGGCAACCAAACCATCCAGCCCGGCCACCGGCTGGGGACCTTGGCACCCGCTCAAGCCGTCACCTGGGAGGCGAGCTCCGCGCCTGCCCCTCCATCCCGGCGTTACAGGACGCACCCAAGGTCACACCAGGAGAGGAGCCAGAAATAGAAGCCAGGCTCCTGCTTTCCTTTGTTTAAACAACCCTTCCTCAGAAACAAACCTCCTGCTTTCATTTCGGTGTGCGAGAAGCCCCACTCCCTGCCCTGCCCACGGCTTCAGCCACGTGCTGCCCGTGCCGGGGGCCACAAGTCCCCTGCGAGCAAACCCTTGCAAAAAGCAAAGCTTCTGGTGGTGCTCGACCTCCCCAGCGCAACCCCAAGACTTCCCAGTTATTTAAACAACCGATCGAGATATAACATGGTATGCATCCCCTTCTCCCCAGGACTGTGCCGCCGGCGAAGCCGCACCTTCGCCCGGCCAGGAATGCGGCGCGATGGCCAGCGCGGTGAGCTCTGCGGGAGTCACCCACGGACTCCTCGCCTTGCCGGGAGAATCTGCCGCTTCTCCGGGTAGCTTATAAGCATCGAATCTGGCCTCTTGCTGCTTGGTCCCGGGTGCCGAGAACAAGGCATCCCTTATTCGGCGGAGCCCTGCTTTCCCCATCCCTACGGTGGGATTTCCTCCCCGGCACAGCGACCGGCCGCCCTCCGGCGTGTTACGGCGCTTTTCTGCCAAACCCCAACTTCAAGCCCATGTCTGCCGGGGACCTCGGCTACAGAATCAGGAGCAGCGAGCGGGCAGCAGCCAAGCTGCAGGCAGCTGCCGTCCAACGAGGGTTTTTCAGTAAGGCAAGAACAATGCTGCAGTTCAGAGCATCTCCGAGATGCGCCACAGCACGCGTGGCGGCTTTCCCCATGGCAATGGGGTCAAAACTGAGCCTGGCTTGTCCCTTTTTGCTGCTGTGCCCACAGAGCAGGAGATGGAGCCGGTTTGCTCAGGATAAAAGAGAGCAGCAGCTTCCTCAGGGAAAAGGCACGGAGCTACGCTACTGCGGGAACCGAGTCCAACGGGTGCCTGCAAACGCGTATGGACTAGGGAAGGATTTACCTTCCCTGGGGGGCTAACGGGCACCGAACCCCAATGTGACCCCCGGCTGGGGAAAGGAGCACGGCCCCGCTAGCGAAACCCGGGTGCAGGGGGGAGGCTGCACCAGATTTGCTCCTCTCTTTCTTCCTACTCCTCACACAGTTCAAAACCGGAGCGGAATGAGAAGATGGGGCCAGAAAGCTGTAAGCTAGAGACTTTCTCCTCTTTAAACACTCTCCAGTGCTGGTATGGAAGAGCCAGGCTCCCCGTTCCCCTCCAGCCCGGTCTGAGCCCCCCCAGACAGCACAGCCCTCTGCACAACAGCGAGGGAAATCTTTGCTTTCTGCCCCCAGGAGAGCGAAGGAAGGTTATTACAGCGGGGAGTCACGCAGGAAGATCTTCTTTCAAGTGACAAAGTTGTTTCAACGACAGGTCTGCAGAGGCCGAGCAGGTCAGGAGAACATTTTAAGAGTCTCGACCAAATGCTTTTTTTTTTTTTTAAATTTTTTTTCCCTCCTTTCCCCTGCATTGCCCAGAAAAGTTTGTCTCTTCTCCCTGAGCTCTTCAGGTTACAAGGAAACAAGAGACTGCCAAAAGGCACTAGAAACAGCTTCAGCTCCGAGAGCCACCCTCCCACGCACGCTGCAGTTTCCACCGCTCCAAGCGAGAGCTGCCGGGCTGCGCTAGGATGTCAACAGCCAGTTGCGTTTCTGACTCTGGGCTCGCCTTTTATCTCAGGGGAGACAAGGGAAAAAAGCGCATCTTGAAACTTGGGCTGTCTGGAACAGTTTAATGGCAAGCTTCCCGCTCAGAAGTAATCAAAGAGCAATAATTAACATACGTTTACTGTAGGAGAAGATACCCTTGCTGCATGCTGTGACAAAGCTGGAATGAAAAAATCTGTTCGACTGCAGGCTAAATTTGATTTCCTTTAAGTTCTGTAGCTGTCTGGCTCAGCAGCAAAACCCAGCCACCAGCACCAAGCTACTACTTCTGTTTGCCAGGTAACGACTCCAAACATCCTGATCCACCCCCCCGTCCCCTCCAACCGAGCCTTCAACGCCAAGAGAGCCAGCGCCCGAGAGCCGCGCAAGCCCCACGCGCCATTAACCAGCCCCTGCCCTCGCCGCTAACCCGTTCCCGGCAACGAACCGCGGCTCAGAACCAACTCTCACTCTTATGCAATTCAAGGGGGACTGCATTTTCACTGGCCTCCTTTTAAACACGCTCGCTTGCCAGTGATTAATGCTGCTTAAAGCGGCTCAAGTTTCACCGCTCAGGTCTGCTCTTGCCAACAGCGCTGGGCAGGACTGTAAAAAGCTCCAGAAACTGCAGCGATTGTGGCTAACCAAGGAGCCCAGCACAGGCTCTCGCATCCACTTGAAAAGGAAAAGGAGCGTTTATAAAGCAAATCAACATTACTACGAACAAGCAGCGAGTCTCAGGGGAGCCCAGAGACCAGTTGAAGATATTTCCAGGCATTTGCCTATAATTTTCCCCATTCACAAAAGACAGGACAGCACAAGTTTCATCTCAATGAACCCAAACCGCACGTGCTTTCTCCCCAAAGCCCATGATTTCATGGTTTCAGCCCCAGCAACAACCGCTTTCCCAAGGAAGCGGCTCCAAACCCAGCGCGAGGTTTTGCACAGGCACCCGAACATTTGCCCCCCGGAGAATGAAAACCCAGAACGATCACTTACAGTTGTCAGACTGGAAATCCGGGACAAATTGTTCGTCATCGGGGACCTGAGCTAAAAAAAACCAAACAAACAAAAACGTGGTTTTATGGCGTTTTCGGTTCTCAAAAAAACACTCACGGAGAGATTTTGTACAGCAAAAGGCGGAGGTGAAGACTTGCCTTCAGCTAGCCAGGCCTCTTGGAGCTGGCTGAGATCCTGGAAGAGCTCTGGAACAGAGTGAAAGACTTATGTGCTCCACAGAAGAATAAATAAAACTGCCATTATTTGCAGGATTATTTCTAAACCGACAAACGCGAGGAGAGTGGTCTCGCGGGGCCGCAGCGAGGCCACGGCTGCCCGGGCCGGCCCTGCCTACCTTCTGAGTCGTGGGCCAGGTCGGTCTCCAAAAATTTCCTTTTCCTATCGGACCCCGGCCGGCCTCGGCCCTCCTCTGCGCAGGACTTCTGCAACGAGCGGGGCGAGAGCGGTTCGGGAGGGTGGCGGCCCCCAAGGACAGGGTGTCCCCAAGGACGGGGGGGGCCCAACAGGCAGCAGGGAGGGGGCACAGGGCAAACTTACCCCGGGGCCCATGAAGGGGACCTGCTGGTCGTAGAAGCCATCCATGGTGGGGGAGAGGCGGGCAGTGCCCCCGGCCCGCTCAGCATCGACGCCGGCCCGGGAAGGGGCGTCCCGCACGGGGTCCAGCAGGTGCGCGGCTGGGGGATGGAGGGGAGGGGGGGGTCAGGATCAGACCCTGGCCCCTGCTGCCCCCGGGGCTGGCTCGGTGCGGGGCCGCCGGGCCTCCCCGGGGAGCCGGCCCGCTCCTGCCGTGGCGGGTCGCAGCCCCCCGGCTAGTGATGTCACCCAATTTCTATAGAAACGGCCGTGACATCACGCGCCGTGGGAGCGGGAGGAGGGANACGCCCCGCCCCGCGCCGCGCCGCTTGTTTACCCTCCGCGCCGGCCAATGAGGCGCCGCCGCTCGGCCGCCCGCGCTGTCTGATTGGCCGCAGCCCCGCTGCGTGCCCGCCCGCTCGCCGCTCCGCCGAGCTCCATTGAGGTCGGCTGGGTGGGAGGGGGCGGTGGCAGCCAATGGGCGCGGCGCGATTTGCATGGCTCCGCCGGGAACGTTTTTCATTCATAAAAAAATAGAAGGGGGAAGAGGCTGGCGGGTGGGGCCGGGGCAGCGCAGGATTTAAAGGGGCCGCGGCCTCCTCCAGGAGGGGGGCTGGGAGGCTAACGGCGGCCTTGGGGGGTTGCTGGGACAGCCCGGGGGGCCGGATCCGGGGTGAGGGGAGTCGACGACGCCATGCCGTGCCCAAGAACGTGCGACACAGCAAGCTCAGCAGATGGAAAGGACCTCGGGCCTTGCACAGACCGTGGGGTCCCGTCTGCTGGCCGCAGCCCCGCTGCGTTGCACAGATCGTGGGGTCCCCTCTGCTTTCTCGGGAGGCGGTTTTGCACCAGCAGGGCGATGTCACCCAGGTCCCCCCGCGAGCCCGGGGCTAAGTCACCCCTGAGTGCCGGCTCTGGCAGCCTTTCCCCCGCAGGCAGCCTGGAGGCGGGTTTGTCTTTGGAGGAGGCCACAGGGAAAATGGTTCCCACTTGCGGGGCAGATCGTGCTGCCCTGGCCACGGATCCCCCCTGGGTGGGTTCATGGACACAAGCCCTTGCAGGGCTGCAGATGGCTCAGAGGATTGGGAATGAGCTCAGGACACAGCCATGCTGCTGGGGGCCTGCCAGGCCCCCCACCCCGGCATTGCTCTGCCAAGTGCCTCAGTTTCCCCATCTGTAACTGAAGTGGTGAGACCTGCCTTGGAGACTTGCCAGTGGCCGCTCGCAGAAGACGCAGCAGGTTGCACGGGATAAATGAACCGTGTGGAGGCCTCGCGTTTTTGCAGAGTGAGACTGGGAAATTATTGCTGGAGAAGGGAAAAACAAGGGATAGCGCTCAGTTAAATGTTGCTCTTCTCAGCTTGGGAAGGAGAGGAGCCTTCTCCTTGGATCCTGGGAAGACGCCCAGGGGTTAGGAAGCCTGTTGGTACAGGGTTGTCTTGATCATTTTGAAATCCTCAGCCTCGGGTCGTGGGCTTGCCGGTGTCCTGGGAGAGCTGCCCAGCGTGTCTCTGGGCTGCTGGTGGGAATTCCTCTGTCGACGTTGGGGTGCTCTGAGCTTCCAGAGTCCTCCGGGGCCACCACCATCCCCCAGGGATGACGCTGGTAATGGCAGGTGGGACTGGTAATGTCCCGCCGTGTCCTGGGTGAAACGGGGGGGCTCTGCCGGGATGCGCCGCCTGCCGGGTGCCCGCGTGCTGGGGCAGGGAGCACGCGGAGGGCGCGGGGTGTCCTTGCCGCCCGGGGAACGCTGCCGGGGGGCTCTGCGGGCGCTGGCGCTCTCACTTCCCCCTCTGCACGAAGGTGACCAGGATTAAATCACCACTGGTAAAATTAGCAGATGACACACAGGCGGGCAGGTGGCAAAACCTGGGTCGGGGAGCAAGGCGGGCTGCTGGGGACAGGCCGGGTCACCACAGAGCTGAGCACAACCGGTGACCCAAGGCGGCCGCGGACCCGCACCGGCCAGGGGCTGCTCAGCACCCCTGGGGCCTCTTGCTGCCACCCGGTGCTGGGAGAGGCGATGGGGGCCGAGCGCAGCCCTGGGGCAGGCGGATGGGGGGCTGCAGGGGTGCCCTGGGAAGAGCTGAAGCCCCTGGAGAGCCAGGGCTGGGCGGGGGGATGGTGATCGGCACCTACTAAATTTAGAGCCTGCTCAGGGAAAAAAAAAAAAAATTGCAGGCTCCAAATTTAGCCGGTTGCAGCTCCTGTCGAGTGCTGCTCCATCGCGCTGCCGCTGACAACGCCCCTTCAGCCCCGGTGCCCCAAATCGGGCACATCCCGTTGGAGTCCCCAAAGGCCGGGAATTGGGGAACCCCAGCGCACCCCAGGGACAGCCGAGTATTTCATCACCATCTTTATTTGAGGCAAGCCCACAGCAGTCCAGGTGTACACGGCAACACACGCAACGCTACGGACGCCATTTCCATGCAGGCAACCACGGCTACGCACACAGCGGGAGGACGGGGCCGGCGCCGGGCTGGGGCTCCCACGGGAATGGGGATCCCCAGCGCTTGGGGGTCCCCCAGCATGGTGCCAGCTTGGCGGGGTTCTTGCGCGCTGGCGCTGGTGCCTGGGGCTGGAGGGGGTGTTTGGAGGCTCCCGCTCCATCCCACGGCCTTTGGGGGACAAACGGGGCTGAGCCGAGAGACACCGAGGGGGTGGGGGGGTTCAGAGCCTCGAGTGCCCCTCGGCTGCGTGGCGTATTCCTCCCCGGAGCCGGGGACAGCCGGGCTGGCATCCCAGCCCCGCGGGTCTCCTCCTGGGCTGGAGACCTTTGCACCATTGGAGTAAGGAGGTCGTTAGCTGCCAGGCTCGTTGGACGATGGCTTTGGCACGGCGGAGGTGGATGGAAGCTGCGTCCCCCATGGGAGGTGGCGGGGACCGTCTCACCGATCATCAGAAGGGAGATGTCTGTGTCGGAGCCCGTCACTCGTGACAGACCGGTGCTGGTGTGTCATCGTCGTGGTGGCCCTGGGCTCCCCGTGTCCAGCAGGACACGTGTCTGAGTGCTCCCCGCTGGCTTTGAGCTCAAATGAGCGCTCCTCGCCCCCGGCGCTGCCAGACCCACGGGCGCGGGCACGGTGCCCGCTTGCTTCCCCCGGCTCCGCCACCACCGACGGCAAACCCCAGCAGAGAGCCCCGAGTGCTGCTCTTTGCCTGGAGCCCAGCAAGCCGTGACCGGGTGCGAGGAGCAGGTCTGCGGTGAAAACCGTCGCTGATTCCATAACAGGCACTTTTCCCGGGTTAAAACCCCGGCTGGAGGCCGAGCGGGCAGGGAAATGCAGCCAAACCGGCCGCTATAAACGCCACCGACCTCACGCGTTGTCGTCCCACGGATCAAACCCATCACCCCGCCTGCCGGCAAAGCTCTGGAGATGGTTGAGGTTTTTTCCTTTCACCCTCCCCAAGCGGGAGCTGCCGTCGGGGAGGAGCTGGGGAAACAGAGGCTGCTGGTTCACAGGCCCCGGGGCAGCTCCCCCGGGCCTGGCTCCCACACGCTTTCACCTGGCTACTCATTAACAGCCGCCCCGGGTGAGGAGGAGGAGGAGGGTGGATTTATGCACCGCGGGTGACGTGCGCCCGTGTACGCAGGTCACGGCTCCGGTGAGCTGCGGCGACCTCTGCGCCCACCCGCCGGGCCCACGCTCGCCCCGCGGTGCAGGGCCCCCTCCTCGCCGCTTCTCGGCCGGCGCTTTCCTGCGCCCACGTCCCCTTGCAGCGAGCACCGGCCCCCCCAGCTCACCCCCGCCCTGCCCAGTGCCGCTGCCGAGGGCAGGAGGAGAGGGAGCTGCAGCAGCGCACCGGAGCCTCCTCCTGTGCCCGGCTGGAGGCCGGTGGGGGCTCCCCGGGGGCTCCTCCCGTGTCAGCAGGGCCCTACGGCCGCTGTCAGAACCGGCCCCAAGCTAAAGCTTGAACGGGTGCACCGCAGCACTGTCCCCACCCAGGGAGGACAGCTCCCTTTCAGCTCACTGTTCACTCTGAAACATAATGACGGCAGCACCTGCTGCACTGCCAGGGTGATGCTATTGAATGGGGACTTGCAGCATGAGGAGGGACTGGGCGCTGGGTCACCGGGGAGGACAGGGTGGCTTGTCCCAGCCAGGGCTCCCTGCCCCGTGGCAGGGGCACGGTGGGGACAAGCAGCGGTTTTCCTGCCTGCAGCAACATCCGCAAGGCACACGCCGCTCCCAGCTTGCTCCCAGCGGCACAGGGGCCTCCGCCAGACCCGAGGGAGCTGCCTGGGAGCGGGGACCGATTCAGGATCCGGGCGTCCCCCCATGCAGGGGCACCGCAGGAGGCAGCGGGTGCCTGCAGAAGCAACCAGCAGCCCTTTCCGTGGGCCGGTCCTGCCAGCTCCCGGCTCCTGGGAGCGCCATGAAGTGGGGCACACATCCAGACCACCGCCGCCTCTGTGCTTTCATCCGTTTTCTGGTCCCTGTCGCATCCTGGAGAGAAGCTGCGTCCTGCGGTCTGTCCCCACGTGCCTGGTGGGGGACACAGGGGTGATGCCACCGAAACCTGCCCGTGCATCCCGGAGGGGCTCTGGCAGCCGGTGGCCAGGCGGTGAGCAGCGGGCACCCGTGCAGGCAGGGGGCTGGCGGCAGCGACTGCGAAGCTCCTCGGCTTCGGGGTGGGTCGGGGGGAGACGTGGCCATGCGGAAACGGAGGGGCAGCAGCTCCCCCCCAGCTCCCTGCAGCCATCCAGGAGCATCGGAGGCAGCGCCGGACACCGCCGGGAGAGCACCAGCCTGGCGAAGCACATGGGGAGACGTGTAAAAAGGCGGGGGGGGGACACCTCCAAGTGACAAGAGCTTCTGGATGTCTGTCCTCAGGGTCCCCAGCCCCTGGCAGAGGCTGGCAGGCTTTAGGAGAGGGGGAAGTCCATGTGGAAGGAGGTGCTGTGGGTGCAGCCAGCAGAAAAGGGAGGTGGGGCTCGTGTCCAACCCGGGCTCATAAAAAGAAGGTGACCCCCAAAACCCCCCTGAAGTTTGCTAAATAAATACATAAATATGAACACAAAGCCCAGAGCCGCGGCGCAGGTGTTTCCCAGGGTTGGCAGCTCCTCCCCAAATCCCTTTTTTGCCATTTCCACATCAAAACACGGTCTCTTCCCGTCCACCCCGCGCTGGTCCCTGCGGCCCAGGCACCGTCTGTCCCCAGCCCGTCCCACACCTCGTGGCTCCCTGGGCTGGCAGCGAAGGCTTAAAACCCATCCCCGAAGTGCTAGCCGAAGGCATGGCAAAGCCTGTCTCCTCTAGGCTAAGAAAATAAATAACTTCTCCGATGTGCGAGGGTTGGTGGACAGAAAGCCAGTGCAGCAAAACATCAAGTGTCCTTCAAGAGGATTAAAAATAAATAAGTGAAGCTTGGCGTTTCCTCGCGAGCACGTTCATTTGCAGCTCTGCCGGGGTGGGCGGGAGGGGAGGTATTTAAATAAAGGGAAAAAAAACCCAGTCCTAGCACTGCTCCGGCAAACGCGCTCCCGACGTCAGCCTGCCTTCGCCCACCGCTTCCATCCCGGCTGGAGAAGATGCTTGTGGTGGTTGGGAAGGAGCTTCCAACACCTTCCCAGGACAAATCATCCCTGCCGGGCTTGGGGGGTGTTTTCTCTCCCCGCCGCAGAGCGGGGATTTGGGGACGTCCCGCAGCGGGTGGGTGTCCGGGACGCCGGGTGCCTCTGGGCCGCGGCTCCTTGCACGCTGCTTAATCTCGAGTTCGGTTTCTCCTCTTCAGGAAAAAGAAGCTGCTCTTCTGGGGAGGGCCCAGCAGCATCGGCACTTGGCTTTTATGTGTAATTTTGACCTAAAAAGAAATGAAAAACCCAGCTCAGTAAGGGGCTCCCAGGCTCTGAGCCCCCCTGGGCATCCCCCAGCCCAGGGACCCCGGGGAGTGACCCGAGCAAGCCGGGAGCAGCTCAGCACCCACCACGGGGGCGAGGAGCCGCTGCCTCCCCCCAGCTGGGTCGTGAAATGCTTTGCTGCTCCGGAATCACATCCAGGCAGCGCTGGGACAGGCAGAGGACTCCTCCTCCAGGCAAGCTGCCTGCCGGATGGCGGGGGTCCCCCACTGCAGCCCCCCACGAAGGGATGCTGCTGCGCCCACCTGCCTGGCAGGGGACGAGCGTGTCCCTGTCCCCATGGCTCCTGCGATGGCTTTCTGCAAGCTCGGGGCTGGCATGGGCTCAGACAGAAGTCGCAGGTGGCCGGGTTCTGCGGCCACCCACCAGCAAGCGCAGAAGCCTCCCTCCAACTGCAGAGGCTTTGCCATGCTGCATGGGGAGCCGAGGCTGCCCACCCTGCTGCCAGCCCCTGCCCGCCCCGCTGCCAGCCCCTGCCCGCCCCGGCTGCCCGCGGCAGAGCTGCCCCCTCCCCGGGGACTCACGGTGCAGGATGGCTGCATCCAGGGCTCCCCGTCCACCTGCATGGGCAGCAGCTTGGACGTCCTGCAAGGCACAAAGAGAGGGAACACAGGGTGACACAGGCGTCAGCTTTCGCCGTCGGTCGGATGCTCAGCCGGGATGGGGACAAATACCTGATGGTGACAGACGAACACTGGGCCAGTCTCTTCCCAGCGCTCTTCAGCCCCGTGTAGATCTGCCCCATCTCCATCGCACCCTCCAGCCCCACCACCTCCAGGAGGTGGTCGCTGAGGTCTGCAAGAGAGAGAGATCCGAGTCGGTCCCCCGTCCCTGGGGATCCCCTGCCTTCCACCATCATCCAAAACATCAGGGCCAGCACAGTGGGGCTGGCAGCACGATAGGGATGCGTCACGATGTCCCCTGCGCCCCGAGACTGCCGAGCTGGACGTTTGGGCAACGCTATTGTCCAAAATCCCTGGAGCAAAAATACTCCTTATCTGAAACAGCACCCGGTCCTGTGCAGCTGCCGGGTGGCAGCCCCGATCCCCACCAGCTCTTTGACTGTTTGCAGTGTTGTATGAAACGGCGGCAGAACCCCCTCTCCCCTGGGATGCTGCGATCCCCCGGGAGCTGGGATGCGCGGGGGAATCCTCCCTGGGAGGGATCTGCTCAAAATCCCAGGGCATCGCCCCTTTTTCCAGCTCCTCCTGCTCTTCTGGGCTGCCAGCAAAGGTGCCTGACACCGGGACAACTCGCTCCATCTCTCGTTCTCTTCAGGGTCCTCTTCCACCCCTGGTGGACCCCCCCAGGAGAAGCCCCCTGAGCCCCACAGCTCCCTCCTGCCCACCTGCAAGTAGGAATGTACCCAGGGGACCGACCCTTTGGAACCGGCCTTTGCTCTGCCCCGCACCCCGCTGCCAGTTCCCACGAGCTCGCCCGGCGCGGGACAGCCAGTGACAGCCTGGGACGGGTGGTGACACCGGTGACAGCCTGGGACGGGTGGTGACACCGCCGTCCTGGCAGCCACGCTGCAAGGGGGCTGTTTCCCACCCCGGCCCCGGGGCTGTGGGAGGCGCCGGGTGGCAAATACGGGCACTTTGCCCATTTTGCTGGCTGCTTTCTAACCCACCGCTCGCTGCTGGGGAACCCTGCCAGCGCTTTGGGCTGCCTGCAGCCTGCCCGTGCCCGCGGGGACGGCTCCGGCGGCCGCAGCAGCGGGTGCGAGGCACCGGCCGGGGCACAGCACGGGTGCTGTTCCCAAAACTCCCCAGCCAGGCTGGCAGCGCTGCGGTGGAGCCTGGGAAGATGCTGACAAAAGCCGTCGGTGCCAGCTCTGCAGCTCCGCTTCCGACTCCTCCTCTGCAGCAGCGGGCGCCCGGCCCCGCAGCGGCTGCCTGCCAGCCCCGCAGGGCACCGGCGCTGCCCGGCCTCACGCCTGCGGGTAACGGGTCCCATCCGGGCACCCCCCCGAGCCGTGACCCCGGGAGGGTGCGGGGGAAAAAAGGTGGCTGGCCGGGCGCGGGAGCCACGTCCCCTCCGGCCACCACAGGGGTGGCATTACCAGCCCTGAGAAACGCGGTGCTGGGCCATACCCAGGCGGGCAGAGCCACCCTCCTTCACCAGCTTGGACAGATTGTTCTTGGGGTCACCCCGGCACCCCAAAAAGACAGCGAGCCGATAGCAACCCCTCCTGCGCTATTGCTCCAGCACCACGTGCACTGAGCCGCAGCCAGGACCGGCGGCTGCCCGGCTCCCCCGTGCTAACCCCGCGCACCCCACAAACCCCCAAACCGCCGGGCCCCGCCGCTCACCCTGCACGCAGAACTTGAGCTCCTTGGCGTCGGTGACCACCGTGGCGTGCAGCTTCTCCGGCGCTTTCTTGCCCAGCCGGTTGTAACCGCGCTGCTTCTTGGTCTCGCCCCAGAGGTTGGAGCCGCCGTACATGCTGGGGATGTTGAGGACGGCGATGCCCTCCAGGGACGCGTTGCTCAGGTCTAGCAGGGTCCCGTCGCACTGCCGGGCACACGGGCAGCGTCAGGCCGGGGGATTCGGGGGGCTGGTGCCCGGCACTGTGCAGCCCAGCCTCCTCTCCCCGCCTGCCCGCCGAAGGAGCGGGGCTCCCCGAGCGCGGCATGCCGCCCCACCGTCCCCAGAGCAAACCTGCCCCGGGGTGGCACGGGCAGCCCCGGGGCGGTGGGGGCTGGAGGTACAGACAAATACCCCCCGGCTTTGCTTTTCTAGGGCTGACAACCACCACCTCCCCTTCCTTGCGCTGCTTTCCCTGCTGTTTCGATACGAATTTTACTACGTGTCTGAGGTGGCAGTTTCGAAAAGCGAATTTGCTACGGGACCACATAAAACCTCGGCTGGGCTCAGTGCTGCGACCCAAAACAGGATGCAACACCACCCCGGCCCCGGAGCGATCGCCATCCAAGCACCTCCAGCACACGCTTCCCCACCCCCCCGTGTTCAAATTGACCCCAAAGGATCAGAAAGTTTGCCTGCTCAAAACCTAACTCAAACCCGTTTGTCTTCAAGTGTAATTTGGAATCTAGAAAGGAGGCTGGAAGGAAACGATAGGAAAGGTGTCAGAGGGAAAAACGTCAGGTTTTGGAGAGAAAACCGCAAGGCAGCGCGCAGAACTGGCATCCCGGGCTTCGCTGTCGTACAGCAGGACTGTACAGCTGAAAATTCCCTCTAAAAGGTAAAATATCTGTCGCCTGCAGCTTTCCCACAGGACTGGAAGCAGCAGCCATGGAAAGGCATTTCTTCACTTCAGGTCTCCTCACTCTCACCCTACCCAGACGACGCTGGATCCCCTCTCTAGATACCTCTGGAGGAAGCAGCCGCTTTCCCTTCAACTGTATTTTCTGAGAGCATTTGTATTTTCCTTTACGCATCTGCTGTCTCCCTGCCACGCTACGCTTCAGCAAACACCAGCACATTTTTTTCCTTGTGTTTTGGTGATGCGATGGCATTTCTGCCCTCTCTTGCTTTGCCGAGAGGAATGTGAATGGGCTGATGAACCTGCTGCGGCTTTGACTCCTGTTGTTTTCCTCTAGCAAAGAGTGAAGGTCTCGAGCTTATTTTTAAGACCCTGTTGGTAAGCGCTGAGGATGCCGGCCGCATGTACGCGGGGCTGGGCATGCCCACGAGCGGGGATCTCTGTATGTTCAGATCTGCTCTGCCTCCCCTGATGCTCTGAGATCTTATTTTTAGCCTCGTGTTGAAAGCAAAAGGCAGGAATCTTCTGGTTTGGGCGTGAGGAGCCGTCTTCCCGAGGCTTGTAAAGGATGTAAATTCTTTAGTTCTCAATATATTTTAATGATGAGATGCTTTGTAGGAACAGACCCTCCCGCTCTGAGCAGCGGATACCGAGCGAGAGGGCTCCGATCCCTCGCGGGATGGACAACACGTCCCGCGCCCGGCCGAGCCGGGCATCGCTCCCGCCCGCAGGCACCTTTCCCACCCGGCGGCGGGTCCTGACCCGGCTGCGGTGGGACGGGAGCGAGTCGACCGCCCGGCTCTGCCCAGGCTGTGGGATTTCTGGGGACGCTGCGGGAGCCCGTTCCTGCCCGGGGGCGTGCGGAGCCGGCAGCACCAGGGCTGCCCACGCCTGCCCACACACACACGTGTGCGGGGAGCGATTTCTCCCCGCGTAGCCCTCCCCTGTTAGCGTGCCAGCGAGCTACAATGGGCTCTTTGAGCAGGGGCAGCTGACGGCGCGCTGGCAGCGATACTGGAAGTAGAAATTTGCAGCTGGGGAAAAAGCAAATTCATTTCCAGGAGCTGTAGGGGAACGAGTGCCAATTTCCAAAACAAAACTGCCATTTCTCTGCAAGGCTGACAGTTGCCTGGGAGCCGGAGGGAGGACAGGCTGCCGCTTTCAACTTCAAATACTGCGGGATTAACGCTTTCCTGCCAGCGCGGCGCAGCCGGTGCCAACGTGCGCTTGGCGGGGAGCGCGCCAGCAGCTTGCGGGGCACCTTGTCAGGAGCGAGGGGCACCTTGCGCCCATCTCCGGCAGCATCGAACCCCACAGACATGGACTTTATCCGCCCTGGGACGCTGGTGCGCGGCCGGTGAAGGGGGCGAGATGGCCATAGCCCTGCTCCTGCCCCTTCCCACCAGCTGCCGAGGGCACAGCTACCCGCTTCGGGCTTTGGGAAGGGCTGAAACTCCCCGCCTAGAAACAGGCTTCGAAGTCCCTCTGCCCACGGCCGCACGTGCCGCCCCGTCATCTCCCCGGGCTCTGCCCGCTCTCTGCCCACTGCCAGCGACCCTGCGCCCACCGCCTGGTCCCGCTCACGCCAGCCCTCTGCAGCAAGCGATGGTTTTTTCCCCTCGCCCTCCAGCCCAAGTTATAAAAGGGTCGTTTATCCACAGATAAGGAGAGGCGGAAGTTTACAGCAAAGCGCAAACCCCCCAGCGCCAGTGGAGAAATGACAACGCTCTTAGCAACGGCGGGCCCTCCTCCCCGCTATAATTAAAGGCTGTTTCCATGTCATCCAACGAGGGCTGGGAGCAGCCACGGAGTTTACAGAGGGAATATTCCAGGCACGCTCTCGAATACAGCTGGAAGGGGGGGAAAAAATACAGGGCTATTCTTCTGCCTGCAGCTGGCCGGCTTTGCCGCAAGCGCCGCACGGTGGAAGAGCGGGTCCTGCCAGCCACCGCATCCTCCCGCCACCGTCAGGGCTCAAAGCTGCTGCACACCCTCTCCCCAAGCAGCCAAAAGCCCTGTCCGAGGCACCCATGGGCGACACCTCCCAAAAAAGCCTTTGTGCCGCAGCTGGAGCTAGGGACCATCCTGGGAAACCCACCTCCACCTCGACGTAGTCGTGGAGCTTCTTGCAGGTGGCTGCAAAGGTCTCCGATGTCCCGAATTCGAAGTACCACAGCTTGTTCTTCATCCTGGGGCACAGAGAGGTGTCAGCATCCCCCTCGGGAGCGGTGCCTCACCCCGGCCGCCCCCGGCCCCGCCGGCGGCAGGACGGGCTGCCAGAGCCTTGCTGGAGCTGTCGTGATAGGGGCACGAGCCATCGATGGGGGCACGAGCCGCCGTGGGGAGGGACCGCCGGCGTCACGGCCCCGGGGAGCTGTGCTGTGGGACAGGGGGTGGCTCAGGCGGACCCGGCTCTTGACACCCTGCGGAGGGGAAGGATGCGGGTGCTGGGTGGTCCCTCAGCGCAGGACGGGGTGCCTCCACCGGCTCTCAGCAGAGCTGAGCGTGGGCTGTCATCTCTTAACGTGGCTGCTGGGGACGGGGTATCCCACAGAGGGGATGTCCCCCACCTCAGCACCCTGCCTCGCACCCTCCCAGCACCCTGCCAGGCCGCCCCTGACCGCTGCTCGTCCCCTGCATCAATCCCTGCGCCAGCTTCGAGGAGGAGGCGTAAGCCGAGGGGAGCTGAATTTCAGAGCAGAGCCACTTTGGTCCATTCGGGATTCCTCTAGCAGGTATTTCTGAACGCGGGACTGGGGGGGTCACAAGCCACGGCTCCTGCTGCCGTCACGCCATTTCCACGCACCCCAAGCACAGCGGGAGCGAGCTGCGACCTGCTGCCTGCCCTGCCCTCGCTGCCTGGCCTGCTCCTGCCAGTCCTGGAATTCGGTGCTAATTATAAAGCATGAATGAACGGAATTGGGTGTGCGGCCAAGTTCGAGCAGCCTGCCACACTGCATGGGGCCTGAAGGAGCACCCCGGACCCCCACCGTGCCTGCCCCTCGCCCCCCGGCCATGCCTGGCGGATCCCCTGCCCGTCCCCTAAGGTTGGCCGAACGCCGCGCCGTCTCCTCGGGGCTGCTGCCAGTCCCGCGGGGAGAGGGGCGAGAGGAGCCCGGCGGGAGGGGAGCAGGCTCCGGCACGTCCCCTCGGCGCGGTGCACGGCAGCGGCGGGGCACCCCCGCACCCAGCTTTCGGGGGGGGGACCACAGGCAGCCCTTACCTGCTGTTGAATTTCTCGGGGTGCTTTTCTCGCATGAGGTGGAAGCGGTGGGCGATGGAGGCGTCCTGCGGGGAGGGGGAGCGCAGAGACGTCGGCGGCACAGCAGGGAAGCAGAAATCCCCCCCGCTGCGCCCCAGCAGCATGGGCCGGGGGAAGAGGGCTCAGCTCTTCGCCCTCGCCGCCAGCCCCGTGGCACAGGGGCAGAGCGCGGGGGCTGCGCCGAGGCCGCGGAGGCACGCTCAGCCAGAGCGTCGAACGGGCTCGTTAAGCAAGACGTAATTAGTGCGCTTGGCCTCCTTCCCTCATCACAGGGGCTCTGCATGGAGGTGATGCTAAGGGAAGGAGGAAGGGACACCCCAGGACCCTGCACCCCGACAGCTCCCCGGGCAGGGTGGCAGCTCTCCTGAAACCCATTGCAACCTCTCCTACGAGGTGCGGGGGGGTGTTTAAGCCTGACTCGGAAGCTGTCACCAAATGCCACCTGCAGTGACATCGCCTGGCATTAGCAGGAGCTGATGTGAAACTAGAAGCATCCGGCAGCGCTGCCGAGTGGGTGACCCACACCGTGGTGGTACCACTCGGGCACTCACGGACCAGGACAAAAATGCTGCAAGCCCCTGGGAAAAGAAGCACTTTCCACTTTGCTGTTCCCCCAAAGTCCTACGGCTCCCGGGATCGACCCCCGGGGCTGGGGAAAGCCCTTGTGGCACAGGGCTGCCACCCTCCCCGGGCTCCCTAGGCCTCCCTGGGTTAGGAAATCATGGGGGAATGCAGGTCCGAGCACCAAAGCGGGGCTTTGCTGATGGGTGCCCTCTTGGCAAAAGCTTCAGGTGGGGCGTCCAGCAGATCTCAACCTGTCCCTGACACCCCAAACTTCCCTGGACCTCATTTAAGCTACGTGCACACTTGCTCCTGCAACATTCCCGGCTGGGAAAGAGAGCGATTCCATGCCTGTTTATGCATTTAAGTGCTGCTGCTACAAATGAGAATAAACCCAGAAAAACAATGCCAGGGAGGTTGGGAACACGAGCAAGGAAGAGCAGGGAAGGAGGGTCCCTGGCTTGGGAGACTCAAGCTCAAACGTAGAGTTTCACCAAACACTCAGGAAGGGTTTTACGGCCTCTGAGGAACATCACCAGGAATCAGCCCCTGCTCCTGGGAATTAACTGGGGGCTGGCTTGGAAGAGGGCTAAGGATGAGTCTAGGAGGAGACAGGGAGGGCAGCGTGGGGGCCTGGCATCTTCGAGTGCACCCGCCGGGCTGGATCGCTCCAGCGACTTCATGGCAGCCGAGACATTTCCCACCGGCTGAGTGGGAAATTTCCCCGGGAATCTGCTGATCCAGCTGGGTTTGAGGCTGTGGCTGTGCTGGGGACCCAGGTGACAGCTCCTGCGCTCCACTGGCCTCCGGAGCTCTTCCCTCGGCTTTGCTGTGGCCGGGTGGCTCCACTGGGCATGGCACGGCCTGGGCACCGATTCCCAGCCCTGCTCTCTCCAGCTAAAACGCGTGCGTGCTGCGCTTGGAGCACAGGTCTGATGGGGAGCGGCTGAGGGAGCTGGGGGTGTTCAGCCTGGAGAAGAGGAGGCGGAGGGGAGACCTCATCGCGCTCTGCAGCTGCCTGAAGGGAGGTTGGAGCGAGGGGGGGTCGGTCTCTTCTCCCAAGTAACCAGCGCTAGGACGAGAGGAAACGGCCTCAAGTTGTGCCAAGGGAGGTTTAGGCTGGACATGAGGAGAAAATTCTCTACTGGAAGAGTGGTCAGGCCTTGGCCCAGGCTGCCCAGGGCAGTGGTGGAGTCCCCATCCCTGGAGGGATTTAAAAGACGTGTAGATGAGGCGCGTGGGGGCATGGTTTAGTGGGCATGGGGGGGTTGGGTTGACGGTTGGACTCGATGATCTTAGAGGTCTCTTCCAACCTTAGTGATTCTGTGATTCTATGATTCTGGGCTGCCCTCAGCACCCATCCCGGCCCCGCAGCACTCACCACCCCGATGGAGAAGTAATTGTTGATGATGGTGGACGGGACAGGGTCGCCGTTGGCCTCTCTGTCACTGGGAATGACGTCTATCTGCCAGCGGTCCAGCATCACCTCCGTGCTGTGCTCAATGTCTTTCAGGACCTTCATCAGGTTGCCTCCTTCGTAGCCTGTAAGGGAAAGAAGGTGGGCGTTGGAGGAGGATGACGGAGGATGAAGGGGAGCGTGGCCATGTCACGTGGGGCTGGAGGTGCCCAGCAGCCGGGGCAGCCTGGGGCTGCTGCTACAGCACCAGCGGGATGCCCAGCTCGTCCTTGCAGCGGTGGCAAAGATTTCTGGCTCTCCCAGATGAAGAAGGTTGTTGGCCAGGACTTGGCTGATCTGGGTTTAGAAAGCAGCAGCTGCTTTTTTTGGAAGGGGTTAGAGGCACCATCAGGAGGCACCAGGGCTGAGGTGCAGCCCTGAGCTTCGTCCCAGGAGCCCAGGAGCCCCCCGTCCCCCGAGGACAGCACCCACCCAGCCGCTCTGGGCGGTCCCCGCGGGCCGGCCACCCCCCGAGCGATGCTCGCCCGTCCTCACCTCCTCCCCAGCGCAGGCACCGGGCCAGGTCATTGCCCGTTCCCAGGGGCAGGACGGCCACCGGCGGGTGCTTCACCAGGTTCGCCTTGTCTGCAATTCAAGCAGAAAGAAGTTTGGGGCTGAAAAGGCTCATTCCCTGCTCCTCTCCATGCCCCTCCTCGGCCGGCAGCCCGGGGGTGATGCTGTTGGCAGGACCCCCCCTTGCTCTCGCCGGGGGAATATCGGGAAGCCGTGGCAGATCGCCGAGGACGCGGGCAGACGATGCTCTGCAGGAGCACGGCCGCCCCTCGCTCACCTATGCAGTCCAGGATCCAGCCCACCGTGCCGTCCCCTCCGCAGGCCAGGACGCGGAAATCTGGAGTGTCCCGAAAGAAGCTCAGCCTGGGGAAAACCAGGAGAGACAAGGGGTGACGTGGGAGAGCAGGGGCTCAGCGGGAGGGGGCAGAGGATCGGCCGCAGCGTCTCCGTACCCCGGCGCGGGCCCGCCGCGGTCCAGGTTGTACACTTGGCGCGGGTTGAGCAGGTAGTGAAACTTCCGAAGGACCCTAGGAAAAGAGAGGCGTGAGGGACGCCCCGGCTCCTTCGGGAGAGGTGCCAGGGCAACCCGAGGGACCGGCAGCCCCCAACCCCGGGGGGATGCTCTCCCCACCTACCGCTCCCCTTGCCTTCCTCCGCTCTTGGGGTTCACAAGCACCAGGAGGGGGTGCGTCCCGGGCCGGGGGCTGATCTGGAGGGCAGAAAGCACGGCTGCCAATGCCCGGCCGCTGCGGGGCTCGGCGCGCACCCGCGGCAGCGCTCGCTGGCAGCCCGGCGCGGGAACCGACCTGCAGACCTTGCCCGTCCACCGTGGTGGAATTGAACTTGAAGCCCTGGTTGTCCTCGGGGCTGGTGCTGGCGGGGGAGTCGCTCTCGGATCTCCGGCCGTGGGACTGCCTGTCCTTTGGGGAACAGAGGGGCGGATGCGCACGCCGCCCCGAGAAGGCAGCGCCGGCAGAGCCAGGGCAGGCAGGTTGGCCGCGGCAATGCCCTGCCAGGCCCCCTCCCGAGCCGGGCAGCAAGGAGGGGGGCACTTACCAGGACGACGGGGCAGATGTAGGAAGGCAGCAAGATGTGGTCCCGCAGCGGGCCCCCGTCGCACTCCGGCTTCACGTGGGAGGCACATTTGTTGTGGAGCTGGAGGAAGGGACGTTGGGCGGGGGACACGGGGCCATTTGTGAGCCTCTCCTCCCCCCGGGGCCGGCCGTGCGGGGTGTGCTGCGGGGTGCACCCCAGCCCCCCCCCCCCTGCACCCCTGTACTCACAGTGACTTGGCACCAGACGCAGTGCAAGCCGGTGATGCCCTGGTAGCACTTGATGCTCTTGTGGCACCTGTCGCACTTGACGGGGGAATTGCCCTCGACCCAGGTGTGCTGCATCACCTGCAAGGCATGGGGGGGGGGGGGCACTGCAGGCGCAGCACCCACGGGTGTCTCCTCTCCCCTCAGGGCTGTCGCCGCCATGTCGGAGGGTGGCCCGTCATGCAGGGATGCTGGCTGGCGCTGCCCTTTCCAAACCAGCCCCTCACACGTCCGCCTTCCCTCCCTGCCGCTCCATGCAGAGCATCAGGGACACCCGTCCCGCACCCAGAGCCGCAGCAAACCTGGGGGCCAGGGTCCTGCGGGTCACCAGGGGCTGGGGCCCACCCTGCTGGGAATGCCCACGAGCTGCTGCCAGGACCCGAGGGGCAAATCCCAGGGGAAAAAGCCAGGGGGGACCAGGGCAGGAGACCGAGGGGCCAAATCCTGCCGGCAGTGCTGCCTCTGGGAGGGCTCCACGGGAGACACGCTGGCTCAGAACCACGCTGGTCGCCTACTCACGCTCGTATTTCTCTTGGATTTCACATAGGTGCTGATGCAGGAGGCGATATCTTTGGACACACACCTCTCGTGGACGGTGTACTTGCAGACTGGTGGGAGAGAAGGGGGTGAGCATCACCCCCTGGTGCGGGTGCTGCCCCCTCCCCGCTCCCCCTTGCAGCACCCACAGGGCTCAGCACCGATGGGGGCCAGTCCCCCCTCCCCGGGGCGCCGAGATGGGGTGGGAGCCGCCGGCCTGGGGGTGTGGGGGGCCGTGGCGGGGCCGGGACTCACAGGAGCAGCAGAGGCCCTGCTTGCGGACCCCCAGCAGCATGGTGCGGCAGAAGTTGCAGTAGGCGGGTTTCTTGAAGTGCTTCAGCCTCCAGGCGTGCTGCCCGTCGTCCTTCACGTTCTGCCGGGCAGGAGGAGGGCCAGGGGGGTCACTCCCCCACCGGGGGTCCCAGCCCACCACTTTTATCAGCTTTTCGTCCCGTAAAAGTCCCTTGCGTGTCTGTGGGAGTTCCCTCCCAGCAGGACCATGGGCTCCCCCTGCTCCCCAGTGTCCCTCAAGCATCCCTGCCACCGCACACCCCCGCTCCCCGGGCATGTCCGGCTCCCGGCGTTCCTGGCTCCCCACAGCCCCTCGGCACAGCCCGGCTGCAGGGATGCTCTGCCGGTGGCCGAGGGGAAGGAGGTGACTCCACATCTGGGGCCAGGCCACCACCACCATGGGGTGACCAAACCAAGCCTCTCCCACCTGGGTCCGGGCACAAGCACTTTGCAGGAGCCACTTAAAATTCCCCGTTTTCTTGAATTTTCCTGCCAGAAAACCTGGCCCCCCGCATCTCCATGGGAAGCAAACACTAGAATGGGCCCTGAGGAGCAAAAACCCAGATTTTCCCTGCAAACTATTACCTGATGGCCAGGGATGCACCTCGATGAAATGAAGCCCAAAAGGATGAAAAAACAACACAGGGAAATAAGGGGGTTCCCAAACCTCCCCACCTCTGCTCTTTAAAGCTCACCCCAGGAGAGGAGCTGGCATTTTAGGCGCTCATCTTCTTTTTGGATTAAATATTCGTCGAACCGGAGCACGCTCCGATCCCAAGGAGCGAGCCCAGCCTGCCTGGGCACGGCAGCTGGCAACGACGGCAGCTCAAAACTTGAGCTGGTGAAGATTTGGGGGACAAAGACCACTCAGCAGAGGCAGGGCAGGGGGGTCTGCAGGGGCGGGGGAGCCGGGGGCTGGCGTGGGGCTGTGCGGTGCCGGACGCGTGCGGTGCATTGCCGGGGGTAGGGTGCCCTCCCGTGGTCCCTGCGCACCCTCCACCACCGCTCTCTTCTCCCGCTGCCGCCAGCCCTGGGCTTTCCTCGGGGCAGCTGGATGCGGCCCGGGGGGGCACTCACCGTCTCCATCCCCAGGAGGACCAGCAAGGGGATGGTGGTCATGCCGCCCCGGATCCACTCCTCCAGCGTCACGGTCCCATCATGGTCGTAGTCGATCTCCTCCATCATCGCCTTCAATATCTGGAGGAGGGAGGACACGCGGTGACACGGTGATGCCGCCTGCGAACCACGACTGCCGGCTCCGGCCAAGGCCCCCCCGCGACCCCCCGGGCTGCCCCAGCCCCGGCACTCACGGGCTTCAGCTCGGTGGAGTCCCACTCCAGGTACTCGGCCACGTGCACCATCTGGTTGATGATACGATCCAGCTCCTGAGCACAGAAAGACGACGGTGCCCGGCGCTTAGGGACGGCTTCGGGCACGAGCGGCGTGTCCAGCCTCACGCCCCCCAACTGGGGATGTATCTACGTCCCGATACGCCCAAGGCCACCCCAGGCCCCCGCCTGCAGTGACACCCCACTTCTCGGTGGGTGCTGGTGCTGCTTTCTCCTCTGAAAATCTGCCAGAAAATTGGCAGTGGGTTTTCCCTTGGAAAAACTATCATGATAAAACAGATTTTTTTTTTTTGCAACAGGTTTCAAGGGAGATACCCAAAGGACAAAGATAAAACATCCTGGGCAGGGGGGGAGCGTTGTGCACAATTTTTCCTCTTCTGAAATGCTGTGACCTGACGAAGAGCTACAATTACTGCTGGGTGGATTTTCTGGAGCTGCTGCTGGATGCTGCAGCGCTGCTGCACGTCCCCCAGCCCCGCCGTCCGGCCCCGCAGCAAACGCTGCTCCCTTCCTCCTCCCTCCCCATCTCGGAGCGCCTGGCCGGGGGAGTGGCATGCCCGACAGGGCCCTGCGCACCCCCGGCCCCCCCAGCGGCCCCGGCTTTCCCTCCCGAGGGGAGGCTTACCGAGCTGTCCAGGAGGCCGTTTCCATCAGTATCGTAGAGGCGAAACATAACTGGAGGGAGAAGCGAAGCCGGCCGCCGGTTAGAGCCCAGCCGGCCGGGCAGCCAGCGCGCGGTGCCGGGGCTGCGGGATGGGAGTGGGGCTGCGCCGGCTCAGCGCAGGCGAGAGTGACCCGAACCCGTGCCAGGCCGCAGGGCATCAGTGTGAAGCCGCGGCCCCCCCGGCGGCCCCTCCCCAGACCCAGGCGCCAGCGGGAGCAGAGGGGCGATGCTGAGCGGGGCATGATGCTGAGCAGGGCGATGCTGAGCGGGGCGCGGTGCTGAGCGGGGCGCGGCGGAGCGGGGCGCGAGGCTGAGCGGGGCGCGGCGGAGCGGGGCGCGAGGCTGAGCGGGGCGCGGCGGAGCGGGGCGCGAGGCTGAGCGGGGCGCGGCGGAGCGGGGCGCGAGGCTGAGCGGGGCGCGGCGGAGCGGGGCGCGAGGCTGAGCGGGGCGCGGCGGAGCGGGGCGCGAGGCTGAGCGGGGCGCGGCGGAGCGGGGCGCGAGGCTGAGCGGGGCGCGGCGGAGCGGGGCGCGAGGCTGAGCGGGGCGCGGCGGAGCGGGGCGCGAGGCTGAGCGGGGCGCGGCGGAGCGGGGCGCGAGGCTGAGCGGGGCGCGGCGGAGCGGGGCGCGAGGCTGAGCGGGGCGCGGCGGAGCGGGGCGCGAGGCTGAGCGGGGCGCGGCGGAGCGGGGCGCGAGGCTGAGCGGGGCGCGGCGGAGCGGGGCGCGACGCTGAGCGGGGCCCTTTTCGAGCAATAACCCACCCGGGAGCCGGAGCCGCGTGTTCCCACATGGTTTTAATGTTTCAGCATTAAAAAGCAGCCAGGCCCCCGCTCCTCCTCGGGTGTAGCCCCCAGGCGACGCCTCCCGCCACCGGTCCCCCTCCCCGCGGCGTGACCGGCGGCCAGGGACCCCGGTGTCCCGCTTACACTCCAGCTTGTCCTCTGCCCGTCCCCTCTCCAGCAGGGACAGGTAGCAGACGATGTCCTTCAGGTGGACCACCTGGGCCAGGGGGGCGGGGGGCGCGGGGGGGGCAGCTTTCAGGGAGCTGTGGCTCTTGCGCAGGCTGAAGGGTAACCTCTTCTCCCCGCTCCTCGTGCCTGCGGGCAGGGAGGGAGGGAGGGGGGCCATGAACAGGGGGACAAGGAGCCGTCCCCAACAGGGACACGGGGCTGGCAGCACGTGAACTCCAGGGTAGGGACCCATTCGGCGCGGGGCAGGCGAGGTGCGGAGGACGTGGGGCTGGGTGCCATCGCGGGAGCAGGGCTGGGCACACGAAGGGGACGCGGGGCGGGGTGCCACCATGGGAGCAGGGCTGGGCACACACGAAGGGGACGCGGGGCTGGGTGCCACCGCGGGAGCAGGGTTGGACACACGAAGGGGACACGGGGCTGGGTG